>CM045460.1:20155310-20597810 GCA_024666655.1 Dascyllus trimaculatus | reverse complement strand
AGTATTAGGAGAGTGATTAAGACCTTTATAAAAGTGAAACATTGTTTATTTATTCTTTATTTCTTTAAATTTATGTGTGTCATTTGAGTTTTACAGGGGTGATGGAGCTGTCCAATGTGATGTGTTTGTCGCAAAATCAAAACTAGCGATTTTTGGGAGACACAATTTTAAAAACAAAAAGTTTCTCTTGGCAAATTTTGTTTGGGATAATTATTTTTTCAGTCTTTTTAGACATACATATCCATAGGTGCTCATCTGAATACACAATTATAAGGATGAATGACTGAGAAAGATAATAAATGTCAACATGTTGGGGATCAAGTGGTCTCATTCAAAACAATAACGCCACCTTGTGGAGACTGTTAGCAATGTGGAGGGCATCAATGAATACATCAGGAATATTAACTGCTAGATTAGACCCTCAGGCAGTACAAGACTGAGGATGATGAGGCTGTATGAGGATGGATGACATCAAGAAAATCCTAACAGTGGCTTTAAAAGGCCGACATGAAGGTCAGCAAGAACAAGGTCTAAGAACCAGAGCAATGGAGGCAGGGGTCTAGACGGTGCAAAGAAGCCCCTAAGACAGTAAAACACACAGTACCGAGAGACAAAACCAAGTTGCTAGTATAGCACACAGGAACATATGTGACAAGAATGGGTTAGAAGTCCCTGAGTCCCAATTGGACACAGCATCCAAAGAACAGAGTTAAGATCCAGTGGGACTTAAAGTTCCAGTTGATGACAAACCAGCTAGACGTGATGGTGGTCAGCAGATAATAGAAGGAGTATGAAAAGATTGAGAAGCACCAGGAGTTGAAATAACAGATGCTGAAGGTAAAATCGGGGGCTGCGACACCCCAAACTGGGAGAGTGGGTTCATCAGATTTCAGGTACAACATCCAGAATCCTCAAAAAAAAACAAGTTTCTAGTAGCTTGAGGAAGACCCACATCACCCCAGGTAGATATTTAAAATACTTAATTATGATCCAGTAAAGTCAGCTTTTATCCCCAAACCTGAGAGCACATTGGCCTCGAAAGATCTTTCACCAATAGGAACCCAATCATCCAGGTAAATCTAACAAATCTAAGCTTTATATTACAGACTACATCCAGTTTCCTACACAGCACACCAGTTCATCCTCCATCCAGAGTCACTTGCATGCCTTTAAATTTGCAGTCTACCCAACTGACCAGAACTGCATGATTTTGCAAAGAAAAACCTGAGCAGCAAGATGAAAACCTATCCAAGTATGATGACAACTCCAGGCAGATTGCTGTAATCAGAGCCAAGGCCCTGTTTACTGTGCAGCCGCACTGAGACTAATGACTGAGATAGAGAACCTGCACTTCAAAAGTAGATAGCTGGCAAAAAAACAACAACTTCCTTTCATGCTGCACATTTCACTCAAGACCAAACTGCTAATTTTTAACTCCAATGTCAAATCCACCCTACTCTACAGCTCAGAAACTTGCAAAATAACCATCAACATAGCCAACAAACTCCAGACATTCCTCAACCGATGTCTCCGATGCCTGCTAGGTATATACTGGCCCAACACCATCATAAATACCAACTTATGGGATCTCACTAAGCAAGAAACCATAGAGGGCCAAATTAGGGGATGAAAAGGAAATTGGATCGGCCACACACTCAGAAGACCAAACACCTCAACAGCAAAACATGCTCTAACCTGTAACCCACAAGGCAAGAGGAAGCAAAGCAGACCTGGAACCACCTGGAGAAGAATCACAGAGCAAGAGATGAAGGCACAGGGGCTGTCCTGGCAACAACTGGCTCGGAGGGCACAAGACCACAGAGGATGGAGGGGTTTCATCAATGGCTTACTTTCCCATGGGAACGTAAAGGCCTAAGTAAGTAAGTATGTTAATGTCGGACAATTTACCAACTGCATATTATAGCAGTTACATTAATTGGCCACCAGATAGTAGCAGACATTCTGCAGGAAGGTCTGTCGAGGTTTTGCTTCGGTGCAAAAGTCCTGAATTAAGTTTTGCATGTGGCATATTTTCTCACATATCTGTCAGCATTCACTGACACTCAAGACATTCTTAGTGAACTCCAGTGAATCCTTAAAGTCTATAAGTGATTCTTAGTGTTTCTGAAATAGCAAATTGTCGTGTTCTGTCATCTTTCACTAGCTATATAAGACTGTTTCTTTGATTTGTTTCTGTGATTTTTGAAACTAGTTCTCATGCAAATGTTTTTTACACTGTATCCTTGCCTTCAAACTTTTTTGCGTGCATCATGATCGTGCTAAGCTCCTACACGTCACTGATAATTAGAGCCCAGGGGCTGAAGAATGACAGGTGATGTACATGGGAAATGCTTTATGCTGCATCAGTGGTATGTAGGCTAGAGTCTGTGACAACCACCTCCTCGGCATCCATGAATCACATCCAGCGACTTGATGTGAAACTGTAGACGCAGATTACATCAAATTCATGCAGTGATGTCGTGACACATAAAGCCTGGAATGAAGGTAGCTGGAGATCTTTGTTGAGATTTCTTTTTAAAAGTGACCCAGTCAACAAGTCTAACATTCTGCAACAAAGCAGTAATAATAATTTAACTTTTATTCATCCCCTTAGGGAAATTCAACTTTTGATTTCAACCTATCCCACACACATTGGGTAATGGGAGCAGAGGGCTGCCATGGTGCAGTGCCCGGGGAGCAGTCAGGGGTTAAGGGCCTTGATCAAGGGTCCAACAGTGGCCTCAGTAGGGGTTCGATCCACCGACTTTCCAATTGACAGACCAGGGCTTAACCCGCTGCACCACCACTGTCCCGCAACTGTACACAGTATTGAGTTTGCACCATATTTAGTTAAGATTGGCACGTTAAAATAGCACAAAAGCAACAATTATGTAAAGAAAAGAGACACTTTCTTTTAAAAGATGGTTAGAAATGAAAAAAAAAGCCTCTTGGATGAACTCTGAGATTTTCAGAGAGCTTGTTGAAGCAGCACAGATTTGAAAAGTCACGTTTTACCTGCAGGCTGGAAGGTGTGTTCCTGAAAGCCAGAATTTCTGCTTAAAGTCAAAAAGGCCTTAACGATTTATCACGTTCTTCAATCTAATGAGCTCCTAAAGATATAGCTGATGTTCTGGGACACTAATAATGTCATGTTTTACAGTACATTTGCAGGCTGAGGACTTTTGTTTACTTTATATTCTATGCAACCTTGTATACAACTAATTTTAGGTGGCTAATTTGTACTTTTCGCCACACTGGATTATATTTCTATTAGTTTTTGTCACTGCTTCTTATTTATTTATCTTTTTAAACTTCCTTTTAACTATATGTGACTGTTTCACTGCACTAAAATGCCCAGTCATATTCCTTATTTGTGAAACCTACTTGGCAATAAAACCTTCTGATTCTGATCTGTTGCACCACAAATGCAAAATAGTAGTCGTGGTGCTGGTAGTTTCTGAAAAATTATGGAAATATACAGTGTTTCATGACTGATCCTTGAAAGTTTTGATGTCCAACATGGCTTCAAGTGAAGTGATAACAGCTGATCACATGATGCTGCTGCAATGATTCAGCATGTAAATGGAATAAAACAACACGGTGTTGTCATGGGATGAATATTCAAAGTGTTTCTGGTTTGACGGTTGGCATACCTGTCATTCCACTTTCAACTGTTCTTTGTGTGTCAAAGCTCACAGACAAAAACAAAACCCATCCCGGTGGCTTTGAGAACACACGACTCGATAGTTTGAATTTGAATTGCCGTGTAGAACTCTATTTTGTGAGCATTTCACATATTTTAAAGGACAAAAATGGTGATAATTAGATGATACTGAGGAAACTAAAGTGTAGCTGCAGTTATCTTTGTACCTAAATTGCATTCAATCTACATTTTTTGCTAAATAAGCAGCTCTCTAAGTTGTCAATCTTTCAAATTAAAAGCTTCAAGAGGGCCTATTTTGGTGACCCCAGTGATGGCATTTAATTACCAAACCTGTCACTCTGGCGTTAAAACCTAATGGGATGTTGATGTTTGATGACCACTAGAAGCTGAGAGGACCTCAGGAGCCTCTGGGTGCAACATCAGCTGCTCTCTGGCTCTTTTCAGTTCCTCAGAAACCGAGTCACTTTTCCTGTAGGATCAACGACTGTGAGACTCTCTCGTCTCATTTGCTTTCATGAGGGCTGCCCGTGTTTGAGGTTCTGAGTAAATGAGCGCCATAAACTTCCCTCCCTCTGAAGAGACTTTATTAGCATTTGTGAATAATCCACTTTCTCTGGATAAACAGCTCGACTTGAGGGGGGATCTCACAGAGAGCAGCGCTGATCAGAAGGAGAGAAGAGGCAAGGGAACAGAATACAGACACAGGCAGCTGCATGCAGACAGAACGACAGAGAGGAAGGGCGGCAGAGAAGAGAGAGACAAAGACGGCGAGGCAGAACGGCATTTGGGCTGTTCTCAGGACATTCCTGCAGAACTACATTCTTACTTAAAATGGCCACACACAGCCACAGTGGCATTTCTTTGTCACGTTCGAATAAGCCTGATTAACTTTAGGCAAAAGCCAGTTTTGTAAGGAAGTTCTCAGATATATGAAGCTGTCTCCTACCATAGTAGCTACTTTCTTGAGCTGATTACCTAGTTAGAGACTATTTAGGCAAAAAAGATCAGGTACAAGCCTTAATGTTGAAGTATGTGGCTTCAAAGTTTCAATCTGGTTTCCAACCGCAACTTTAATGGAAATTCTATATTTTTTCTAGTTTACTTTTGCATATTTCATATATTAAAAATGTTTTCTCTCACGTGAAGGTTTTACTTTCAGCCACTTTTGCTTGCTTCAGCTCGATCCTGACACCCAGTAATGCACAAGAGGCCTTGTTTTTGTCTCTCGAAGGTCCACAAAAATGAATCTGTGGAGGCCTTGGAGATCCTCGCCAGTGGAACAGTTAGAAAAACCGTGAAAGACCGACCTCCACCCTTTTTCTCCTTCGCCAGGAGGAATATAATAGAGGAACCTCTGGAAGAAGACATGACTTTGAATGCACACGTTCTTCAATAAATCACTCTGATGGGCAATCTATGTAGAATTTCAACCATCTACCCTCACTATATTTTAAAATGCATGTCGTTTTCTTACTTAATAATAAAGTATATGGCTTCTTTTGTTTAAGATTTTTGCACAAGTCTCACTCAGTCCTCACTATAATGAAAAATACATGCCCTTTTCCTGACTGTGCCACAAATTATCAAGCCTTTAATTACTTTTTAAGTCAACAAAAAGCAGGAAATCCAGATATTTCAGGCCTTTCAATGACAATTTGTGGGAAAACTGCCATCAGACGTGTGTACTTGTTTTGGTTTATGTGGTAGTCTATCCTCTAAGTCCAAGTACACTTTTTATTTCACTTGAGTCATTTGGATCCCTTTGCTTTTCTAAAATGTTTAAGCCAGATTTGTAATTACATAACGTTTGCCTGTATTGCAATCAAATGACCTACAGAGCCGTCTAATGCATTTTAGTTTGAGGAGGTGAGCAAAAGTTATCTGTCTGAATATGGAACTCATTCTTTTATTTTGTTGTAACATGTTTGTGTCTCACAATGGTTTTCTAGCAACTTTTCCTGTGATTGAAATTCTATATTTTTCTGATTTACTTTAGATTCAGCTGGTGACATTTTATAGCTGAATATAGAACTCATTCTTTTATTTTGAAATTTGAGAGAGCTGAAAATACAGAGAGCATATACTGGAGAAAAATGTCTGTCTTTCTTGCTCCTAATGAAGACTGCAAGACAAAAAGCCTGGTCGAAACTCCCATCTGCCCGTCCTGTAGAAGGTGAGGATGAAAAGCTGCTGCGCGCCACACCTGTCCTGTTTGGGGACTCTGGTGCACAGGTGGGGCCGAAGCTCCGCCCACCGCCAAGTTTCAGTCGGACTTGTTTTTAAAGAGCAGCTGTTGAAGCTGTCAAAACTCAGTCGCTCCTGTCGAAATTACTACACGGAGTTTGGGAGCGTGAACACACAACATCATCATCAACAACAACAACAACAGGAATCATGCCGAGACGAACAGCGCAGGAGTGGATCCGGACGTCTCTGCGCACTCCGGGCATCTTCATCTTTGGGCTGGTCATGGCACCCTGCGGCTGGGTCCTGGACCTCACCGCCACCGTGGCCCCAAACTGGAGGACCCTGAACAACCTCCCCAACACCCCATCTAACGAGTTCCTCCAGCAGGGCATCTGGGACATCTGCAGAGCCACAACGACCTCCACGACCTCGGAGTGCGGCCTGGAGGACGCCACGTACTTCGGCAACGAGATCATCCGGGTGGCCCAGGGGCTGATGGTGGCCTCCCTCATCGTGACGCTCCTTGGGCTGGCTGTGGCCATCCCCGGGGTGCGCTGCTGGAAGGACCGACCTAACTGGACTGTCGCCGGTCTGGGCGGGCTGCTCATCTTCCTCTCGGGCGTCATGACCATCATCCCCATCGCCTGGTACACGCACATCCTCAACGAGGTCACCTCCGTGTCTTCTCTCGAGGACGTGCGCGTCGGTTACTGCATCGTGCTGGGCTACATCGGCGGGATATTTGAAGTGCTGGGCGGCTTCGTCATGTTCATCGGCATCTGCCGCTGCTGCGGAGGGAAGAACCGGGGGGAGAGACCCGTGGATGAGGTCGTCGGCCGGTTCAGGCAACCCAAGCCCACGCCAAGACGCGTGGATGTGCCGAGCCTGAACCGGGCCAGGAGCAGCGCCAGCAGCAGCGTCCCCTACTCCAAGGAGTCCCTGGATGAGGATGTGTCCTTCCCCCGAGCCAAGAGCCCCGCAGCCCGGTCAACCAACACATCCACGAACGGCAGACCTTATGACGCAGACCTATGAGAAGCTGGAAACACAAGCTAAAGCACAGGAGAGGACGATTTACAAGAGAGAGTGTGAGTGGAAACATTCTAGGAAGAGTATTGTAGTGATTTAGGAGATACAAATACCAGAAAGTACTTTACAGCCAGCATACACTATTTTGTAGAAGTGGTAAGAGATCAAATACCTTAAATATTAATTGTAAACTCACCTTTAAGTGAAGCAGACTCCCTCTCATCATTTGAAGGCATATATCTATAATAGAACAACGTGTTTAATGGAGTGACTGGTCCGTGGCTGCAGGTTAATGTGGCTCATTATGGCCTCAGCTTGATTGTGATTAATTATACCACCACTGTAATACTTTACAGGCCAGTTCTGGGCCTCTGACAGTGCCATTAATGTCATAAAGGCAGAGATGTAATGATAATTATAGTGTGAGAGAATGGAAGGAGTGTGCCATGAAGGACTTTGGAGAATGAAGAATTCTGTGTGGAGGAAAGAAAAACTGATGTCAAGTTGAAGTTTTACAGTCATGATGCTCAACTCAAGTTGTAAATATTCCTCGTCTTTAAGGAAGCTTTCCTGTGTACATTGGCACGTGCATCATTTGTTTGTACTATTTTTATGTAAATACTATGTTCTGATGCACTTTACAATCCAGGACGACAGACCTCCTGCTTGAAAGAAGCATCCTGAAGTGATCAATGTTGTTCTCGTTGCTCTGTTTATTAAATGTGCACGGTTTCCTAATAACATATGGCTGAGTCCCTTTTGTCAACTTGAAGAATTTCTCTGCAAAAGTGTTTGTAAAGAGAACTGTTTTGAAGAGGCTGGAGCTGTCTTCGGTTATGATTTTGCATTGTTATGTGCCAAACCTAGGGAGGGATAAAAGAAAACTCATTATTTACACTATTCAAACACACACAGAGACAGGTTGTGTACGACAGCAATAGTTTTCTTTCTTTCTTACACCCACTTTGCTGTGTTCACCTCATAAGTATACAGACAATGCAGTCTGACCGGTCTGAGAGGTTGCTTTCTTTACGCAGCCTGTCTAACAGCATTATCTCTTCTGATCTGAAACAAGGCGCCGCTGCAGCGATAGTCGTCCCTCCACGGCTCGTTGTATGTCTTTTGTAAATAAACTGGCTTCTGAGAAATCACAATGCAGCTCAGACTGCAGGACCTGTTGCATGAAACACCATGACAGCTGAGCTAGACGAAGAGTACAGAGCTTTTTGTACCAGTTTTTATGCAATCTGAGGTTCCAACGCTCATTACCTCACTGATTTAACCTCCTAGTCTTATAATAGAGACAGGAGTGGCAAATTAGCATTTCCTATATTACATAACACTTTGATGCTTGCATTGGATAGCTGTTTTTACTTTATACTTCTGTTTCTGTTGAATAAGCCACACATTTATCCATCCATCCATTATCTATACACCACTCAATCTTCTGTAGGGTCGCAGGGGGGCTGGAGACTATCCCAGCTGACTCAGGCGAAGGCCAGGGACACCCTGGACAGGTGTCCAGCCTATCACAGAGCTACACAGAGAGACAGACAACCAAGCAGTCACAAACTTATGATGAATAAATTAGGAGTGAAGAGAAGAAAGTCTGTATTTTTACTTGAATATTATACAATTAGATATAAGATTGCTTTTATTAAAAAAGCTCTATTAAAAAGTCTGAGCCTTATTTTATAGGAGAGGCCAAAAAAATATGGCGATTGATCTTTATTATTTCATTCATCAAGACAGACTATGTCTTATTTTTGCTTTTTGTAGTAAGAAACTGACTCGTTATCAGGGTTATCAGCCTCTTCCTGATAATTCATTGAATGGAGAGGTAAAATTACACTTGGGCTATGATCTTAAAGAGCCTCTACAGTGGAAATCAACATGTCCATATGGTGTTTTTTTAATATACTGGAAAATACATCATGAGTGAAATAAGCAGTAAATTCCTAGACTGATCATTTCTACCTTGAAACTGCAGCGTATCGATGACAAACACAGATTCAAACTTATAGGGCTTCATATGTAAGAAGCCTATTACCAATCCTGTCAGCTTGCAGAAGGGGCTTTCTGTAAAAAGAATACTTAAAAAAAAATTAAACAAACAAATAAGTAATTTATATGCATCATGTATGGATGCGTGTGCACGTCAGGTTAAGTCTCTTGTATTTATTGAGCACATTTATAACAAAACAAACTGACCCTAACTGGTTTCTATTTGAGATAAATGATAAACAACACAAATACACACGCATACCAAGACAACTATATGAACAGGGTGGCCGAGATAGAACATACTGCAATATAGAATGAATAAAACTGGAAAATCAAAGTTATTACCAAGGGTAAAAAGACACTGAGTGAAACCAGCGGCCGGTCAATGCAAAATTACAGGCTGTAGAAACAACGAGATGACAAGGGCAGCCTCAGACTGAAGGGGAAGGAAAGACGTCTTAAATTTTGATTAAGAATGCCAATAATGGAACAGGAATGAAATGACAGACTGTTCTAGAGCCTGTGGGCAAAATAACCCCATCGTATTAGTAGGGGATTGAGAGGAGTACCTGTGTTGATGACCTATAGGGAAGAAAACTGAGTCAACATTTTAGTATCTCATCTGTCTCATTGAGTAGTTTGAAATAATCTAACTTAAAAACAAAGGGTGTTATCAGTGCATCATAAGGTGATATACCCTGATTTTATGGGTCAAACTCCAGAAATATTGGATCATACATTTTCCAACCAATAGGATCTTTTTCCCAACTTTCAGAAAGTTCACATCCCACTCTAAAGTCTACAGTTCCACGTTTGCTCCACTGACCATTCCTGGTCTCTAATCCAAAGCGATATTAAACAAATTCCCTCCACAGCTGCAGATGATGATTCTTTTCATAATCAAGTGCTGCAATACTCCATGTTGCTATTCAGCCTATTATGTAATCTGTTAATTTAGCATTCTGTCATTGTACAGCCTGTTTTGCCTGGATTTCACTTCGCTCCTCCTTCCATTAAACAAACATGCACACTCTTCTTATTAATAGGGAAGCAGGTGTTGACACAGTGTCGCCCTCCTGGCAGATCCTTCGGTTCCTTGTTGGATCAGACACATGTTTTCTCATATGACAAACATCGCGGGCTTGACGGCTGATGAGTTTAGTAAACACTGAAGCTGATATCATCTTGTCACTGGATCCCAGAAAGAGGTTAAACACACGAAATGCACAGTGCAAACACACAGTTAATACACAGCGACGCCCTGCAGCACAAACTGAACGTCCAAGTGAAGAGTCATAGTTAGTGTTTAATATAAAATTCAAGACAGCAGACACCACTCATGGTAACAGGAAGACTTAGATTTTAATTCTCACCCATGGTATTTCTTAAAAGAAGCAAAACTTGTGTAAAAACAGTCTTTATTTATATGAAACTGTGTGCATTTATACAGAAGCTCAATATAGATCAAAGGCTTATTAGAGTTTATTTACATTTTATTTGAAAACTACAGAAAGACTATAGTGCTATATGTAAAAAAGTGTGTAAACAGTGTGTACAGAAAAAGTACAGTCAGGCATTATTATCATTATCTTCTGCCTATATGATCAAAAAGTAAAAAATGCCAGTAAAATGGACAAAAAATAGACATCATTGAAAAAATATAGGAGAATAAATGGAAAAACAATATAAATTTTCTTTGGCAGAGGTCATATTTACAAAAGCCAAACAGAGGAATCAACTCTACAGCCTTATCTAAATAATAATCATGATAAAATACAGTTGAAACAGTTCCGCTTAACATAACAAACAGGAGAGGAATTTTCAAATGAAGCAAAGCAGGAAGCATATTTTGGTTTCGGTTGGCTGACGTACAGAAGTTCATTCTCTGCAGAAAAACTACTTTACCTTCTTTTTCTTGTGTCTTTATTCTACCTGCGATTTTTCAGCGCCGAACAGGCTGAACATTGTGTGTAGCAGAGCTGAAAATTAACAGCGAAATCGATGCTTTGCTGATTTAGTGACAGCTTGGAAAGGGGCGAATTTACAGAACTCATTAGTGGAGTTTTGTCTTTGGTGGTTTGTCATCCTGACTCATCACTTCTGAGCCGAATGACAAACTCTTCCGCGTTCCATTTGACATACAGAGACGCACATATTCATACGTTTGTCCGACACACTCGTCGCTTTCTGCTGTTCAGTTTAAGTCGTAGTGTGTGTGAACATAAATACACACCAGCACATTAATGCTCAGGGTACAGAGAGAAAGACAAGATCGTAAAAGCAAAGTATGTGTGCTGGTTATCAGCAGGTAAACGGGCGTGTTAACAGCAATTCAGTCAGGAGTGTACAAAAGAAACGGACGATACAGCACAGAAAAGCACTGAACACTGGCTAAGTTACACAGAGTAACTTGATTACTTATTAAGGACCAAAGGACTGAGGATTAGTGGTGTGTAGCTTTGATTCTGAGACACAGCTAGCTACAGAGGTTCATTAGTATCGGTAGTAATCAGTCTGTGAGCCGAGATTCAGACGAAGCATAGCTTATTTTGTAACAGCTAGGTCTTGAAATTGGCTCCTATCGCTCACAGCTTCAATGCAGAGTTGTGCCTTTAATACATGCATGCAGTCTGTTTTCATTCAGACAGGACTCACAGCTAAAGGACGCCAGTGATGAACAGGTGCTTTTCTGCTGGAAGTGCATCAAAGACAGATCAGTTTGAACAAGGAGACTAAGAAATGCTTCCTAAACAAACCCAGAGTCTCACAAGGGGCTTAAAGCAGTTACGTGCAGGGGGAATGGTATGAAAAAGCAGCATCTACACAACTACATTTAGCATGTGGAATAAAACCACTTCCTTCTGGTTAAAGTGCATATATTCTGAATAAAGTGGTCATTAAAAAATAGGACAGAATCAACTCAGTTTAAAAATTCTGGCTTCCCTGTAAAAAAAAATCAATTACCATGGATCTAAAGTCTGTTTACTTTCAGTTTTCATCCGTCTAGACTCACTTGTTATGCTTTTATTGCATTTAAAGGAAGATGCAGCTCCATCACAGAGTAAAGGTAAACATTATTATTATTATTTTACTGAAACGTAGCCAGTGTGAGAGGAAATCACCAGCTTCTCTGCAGAAACAAGCTTTTGCATATAAGAAATGTAAGAAATAAAAGCAGCAAGATTTGAGATATCTGTCAGTGGAAACTCAGACTGCTAACAACACGGTCATTTAACCCTTCAAAGTCTGCTGTAGAGAAGAGTGACGAGTTCAGTCAGTGTGTGGACAGTCAATGCAGCATTATGCTCACATTATGTTGACATCTGCCTAAAGTCTCTGCTGGGTTCTCCAGTAAACACTCAATGACCATAATCAATCTTTATAAAATGCCAGTGAAATACATCTGTAAACATGTAAATCACTCATCCACTGTCTGTTTAAATTGACTGCCTGGAAGCTCTGTAGAGATTTGCAGGTGTTGGCACGTCACATGTATGCCACCTGCTCATATTAAATCATGTGTTTGGGAATATAATTTAATTATATATTTAGTCATCATTGGATGATTTCAGAAAAACAGTGAATTTGTGTTGCTGCGAACCAGTTTTCCTCTTCTGCTAGTGTGTAAACATGTAACAGCATAAGCAAGAGTTGAAATCAGAGCATAGCCTGCAGTCTAAATGGAACAAAATGACCCATCAGTCGAGTTTGTCAGGTCAGTATTTGAGTCTCTGGGATGCTGCAGCAAACAGTAAGTCATACAGTAGTGTAGTCACAAGTCAGCCATCAAGGTAGAGAAGTAGATCTGCTTCCCTTTTCAAAAGATTCACACTTAAACTGTGCTGTAAAACACAATAGAGGAATGCCGACGGAAGCTCAATGGTGCCATTGTTCTCAATATCATGGTTGACCTGGACAAGAATGAGAGGAATTACACTTTACATGTTGTATGTTCCACATCCAAATCCGCATTTAGACACTGGCAGGTATAAGACATCAGCAGTCTGTGACTTTTAGGTGACCTGTGGAGTTTTGGGACCACAGTCTTAGAAAGTCTGGGCCAATGGGTGGCACAACATACATCGTACAATGAGTGTCACACTATTCTTCATATTGAAAGTTGTTGGTGGTAACACTACAACAAAACTTAACAATGTACGAACAAAAGCAGCTGGAAATGACATGACAGACTGTGTGTTTTTGCGAGTGTAAACATAACTTTTGTTGGTTTGGAAGGAAACTCCACAGGGCATGTACACAGTAGCATATCAGCTCAAGGCAATTGTTAGTAACTTGGTATTTTCCTGATTGTTTTCTCAAAAACAAAAGTTATTGAAATGAAATTATGCAATTCTTACACAATTTACATCCTATGGTTATCCACAGTATACGTATGTACAGTATAATTTGATTTGCGGGTCATTCCTTTCCAATATGGGAAGCATTTTGGGTCTAAATACCTCCAGTCACATGCTTACCTCAAATACAGTCGAGATTTATGCCCATCATACAGCGATGTTGTAGCCATGCTTGGCAGCCAGATGTCTCCTGTTGACACACAAAAGCGTTGGATTATTTTTTGTTTGACTGACGTAAAGGATGAATGCAGGAGATGTGAACATACCTGAATCACAAAAAAAATATTTTTAACACTGATATATATTTATGTTGCTGTTTGCCAGGAAATAGTACCCAGAGCGTCGGAACGGTAGCTGAACAACCTGGGAAACTCAATTAATTGCCTTCTTTTTTCAGATGACGTGAGAGGATTACAATCTCATCCCTGCATGTTAGCTGGAGTTGCTAGGCTTCGCCCAACTGTTGTCTGCCAAGAAATAGTTCCATCATCCAACTACTCAACTTCCTGAACAGAGGCCAGTTTGTTAGGTAATAACAGGCGGCAACCTTCAAGACTAAAAAAAAAAATTGGAGTCAATGCAGAAGTTGCAAAAACTTCAGTTCCATTAATGGCCACTTGAGGGCGACTTCAACAGCCAATCCAATCCTCACAGACCTCCATTTTAAAATGTTCAACTTTATAGCAGAAATAAACCTGTTTACAGCCTGAAACAAAAACTGCTTTTGGTCATTACAGCTAATTTCCCTGTTCATGAGAACTGAACAGGGGCTGATTATTTATGAAACTTATTCAATTAAATTCTGTTAAAGCTGAATGACCACCTTCAGGGCATGGCTTTGTTCATGGCTCAGAGTTGTTTGCATGGCTCACATCAGCTCCACCCACACTGCACCTCTTTGTTCATTTTTGGATTAGACAGGAGTCAGCATAAGCCGGCACTGCCACGATTTCAACAGCTGTTGCCACCACACTATACAGCCGCTGTTCAGGAAACCCATGGATTTACCCTCAGTCTATGCAAAAAATAAAAGCTCAATGTTAACCAGCACTAAAGTTTTCATTTACATTATTTGAACATCTGTAAAAACATCAGTCAATCCAGCACACTCAGTGTTTTATCTCTGCAAAAGAGGGGGCTTTGCTAGTGTACTATATATTATCTAGTCTGCCCATGGTGATAACAAGTGACCACAATGTCACAACTCACAGGGATGAGTAGTTGTGTAACCTCAGCCCACCAAATCTAATTAACTAAAGAATACAGGGAGTGTTTAATAATAATAGTAATACATTATATTTGTCTAAAGGTGCCTTTCAGGACACTTTACAACACTAATAACATACATATCAAATAAAAAATCAAAATTAAATTAAACTAAGTTGTTTAAATCACAGATGTGAGTGTACAACATCCATTTCCAATTGGTTAAACTGCCTATGTGGTTGTTGCAACTGAGATGACGTATATTAGTTCAAATTCATACTGGTGTGTGCTGTAACTGCAGAGAAACAAACATCATTAATTACAATTTTGACCAAAAATAGTCAAAATAAACACAAAGGATGCATCAATTCTTGGCAAAAAAAACCCCAACTGAGCTCAGCTTGTAAAAAAAAAACAGAAATATCTCTGTCTCTCTCCTTATGTTAGGCTCGACTAAACATACCTAAAACACATCTCCACAGTGAAGCATGGTGGTGACAGCATCATGATGTCCCATCTTTAGCTCCATATTTAATGCATGCACACATATAACAATAATTCTCTATCGTCACTCTTTAAAAGAAACTCAATGTGTGTTTTTCTTATTATTTTCCTGAAAATTACACATGGTAAAGCTTGTCACACATTTTCAAATATTTCAGTACCATTTCAGCTCATTAATATCTCACCTACATCAACAGAGAATTAGGTCTCAACTAAGGTCACCAGAACTCATGTGGAAGACTCTGAAGTTAATTGGAAGAGGGTTCTTTGGTCTGCGGAGACCAAAATTGAGTTTTTTGCCACCACAGTAGACCATCTCCGCCATGTCACCATCTCCACTATGAAGCATGGAGGTGGCAGCATCATGATGTCCTGCCTTTAGCTCCATATTAACACATACAACACATATATTATAATAATCCTCTATCCTCACTCTTTAAAACAAACCAAATGTGTGTTTTTCCTACAATTTCCCTAAAAGTAACACATGATGAAGCTTGTGACGCAACATTTTCAAATATTTCAATACCTGTTATTCTTCTTCTGTCTCTGCCGCATCTTGGCAACGATGAAAGCCAGGATCAGCAGCCCGATGATGACGGCGACCACACTCAAGGTCAGAGGCAAACTTAACGCCCCGTTAACGGTGTCTTCGCAGAATTCACCCTGGTATCCCAGGTGACAGTCGCAAACCAGACCAGTGCCGCCACCCAGAGGAGGCACGCATTCACCGTGGCTGTTGCACTGAGTCTCCTCACAGGTGGGCAGGTTGAGGTCGACGCCTCTCGGTTGGAGCGCAGGAACAGGGGTGTCCATTGCAGAAGAGGGAGTGGACGGAAGGGAAGAACAGCACACTGGAAAAGAAAGAAAAGCAGTGAAAAGTGGAAGGAGAATAGGGGAAGAGAGAGGATGAATAGGTGGACAAGACACACCCTGAAACACAATAAGGCACAGACAAGACGCAGAGCTGAATGGATGTTGGGTTTGGTCAAATATGTCTGCAAGTTTGTCTTTAGTAGTCCTCCTTTAAGACAGATCGAGGTCCTTACAAACCAGTAATCTTATTCACTGACTAAACAGAGTAGAGCTTGCTTTAGATGTCGCAATAATAAAATATATGTCCTTAAGACATGTATGTATTTCTAGAACACGATGATGAAGATATGTACCAAGTGACTTAAATTTAAAATAGATCTCATTCACACCCTATGTGAAATATAGAAATCATATTAATATTATGGATGTTTAATGTCACAAACTCTATTTTTCCACAGATAAAACAACAAAACAAAAACAAGACATTGTATGTGAGGAGATTAAATTTCATCGCTCACACGTAGAACTATATGCTGCTTGTCCGGCAATGCAGCTCCCCACCCTCATTTTACTTTAAAATGATCACATACAAATTACTAACAAAAGCATAACAACCCAACTGCAGTTTCACGACACTCAGCTGTGCACAAAACAAACTGAACATTGCAGCACGTGTACAAAAAAACAGAATAAAATGTCATATTACTTGCAATATTTACTGCACGCTTATGTGTTTTTGAGGTGTAAACGACGTAATATGACTGGAATGTGATGGAATTCAAGAATGCTACTGACATTTTTACTGAATTTATATAAAAGAATTCCATTAGATCTATCGAGTTCTGACACTAGTTCTGTTTTTTTTTCAGTCCGGCCACCTGAATGGAACCAAGAGCCCTTTGTAGCCCATTCTAAACCACCACAGACAGTATATCAACTCCTGAACAAAGCGTCGCTTCATAGCTGAATGTACAAAAAATACACTGTGTGTGGTGAAGCTGCTCCAGAGAATTAAGAGGCAAGACTGACCCAGAGATCTCACATATGGCAGCTTTTCCGATAAACACGCAGTGATGGGGAAGTTACTTATCAAAGCATCTCGTTATTCAGGTTTCTCACCAAAAGACCAACACTGTGCTCCACGCTGGCTTCAGGGCAGGCGGAGTGTGAAACAGCACAGCACTTATTAAGAGAAAAAAATGAAAAACATGTACTCACAGAAGCAAAGGATTCAACCCCGGTGTCCTAAAATGTGTGCAGTGGAGTCGGTGTGTATGTTAAAGGTCCTTTGAAAAAGAATGTGAAGTTCCTCTTTCAGTGAGGGAATCTGTAACAAAAGGAAGGAGGGAAGAGGAAGAAAGCCGAGACCTGTGAATACCTGCCTGCCTTTTTCCCCCCCCACCTATAAACACACATAACATCACCTCCTCCCTCTGGCTTATCTATAAATGGGCTGAGTCATTTACACACTCTTGCTCCCACCAAATCTGTCTGACAGCGATGTGGCAACTTTACATTTCAGGAGAACGCAAACTACTTGTGAGGCAACTCTTGACTAACACTGACTCACGAAACTGAACGACGTGACATCCCTGGGAAAATTAGGTTTCACTGTGCAGCACCTCTGACACGATGGCCCACGAAATAAACAGTCTGCCGCTAATTAAAGAATAACACTAAAGCTAGTAGCAGACACACGCTCACCTGTAAGTCTGTTCTGCTGAAACACAGTAGGTGTGTTAGACACAACCGGTGGGGGAGGGAAGGAGTTAGAAGCAAGTTAGAACAGGACTTAGCTGGAAAGAACAACAACTGACAATAACTAGACCATGTTCCATTTATCCTTTTAGACAGACTGACTGAGCAACACATTGAACAAAATTGGTTGACAACTTCCCAAAATGACACCATAACATTCTGGAAAAAATACATCTACTTAATGGATATTTCTTATTATCAAACCTTTTTTGGTATCTTACACTGTAGCCTGCCGTATTCTATGGTTTGACATACATATTGTGCTTCTGTAACTGCTCATCAGTGACTCTTAACAAACACAAATTAGTCCACGCAAATCACAGTCATTACGTTGTGGTAATTGCAACTCGGCTGCTCAGTAGCCTGCTGTTTTTGCAGGTCTCCCCTGACTGACAAATTTGCTTTCAAAGTACTCAATCAAGGAATATATTCGTCTTTGTGTATAACTTAAACTGTAGGAGGTCTCTAAATACTGCATGAATGTTTTAGAGAATACAGTTAGACTAAAATTTTCAGCACTTTTGACATCATAGAATTAAGGAAAGAGAAGGGACTAGATATAAAGAGCAATCGTCCCTTTTGGAAGTTTTTCCCTTGCTGTTCCACATTAAATCATTTAATTTGGCTATTTGTTTTAAAAGAATTTACAAAAAACACTCATGAAAAATCAAAACAGCTTCATACAAAGTAATGTCAATCCATTAATAATATAAAATGTATACTAAGTGATTGCATCAGTAGTTTAACTCACAATTAAGTCTTAACTAGAGTTCACCAGCATGTAGGAGACCCTGAAGTTAACTGGAAGAAGGCTCTTTGGTCTAGCGAGAAAATTGAGCTCTATTGCCACCAGAGCATCTTCACCTTCTTACCATCTCCACTGTGAAGCACGGTGGTGGCAGCATCATGATGTGGGAAGGTTTCTTGGCAACAGGCCCTGGAAGAGTTACAAAAGTAGAGGGTAAAATAAATGCAGCAAAGTATAGGGAAATCCTGGAGGACAACCTGACGTAGTTTGCAAGAGAACAGAAACTTGGGAGAAGATTTGTTTTCCAGCAAGATAATGACCTAAAGTATACAGCTAAAGCTACACAGAATTGGTTTAACAATAAGGACAATATGGTGAATGTTCTGGAAATACAACTGAGGATTTGTGGCTGGACTTGAAAAGTGCTGTTGACTCATAATCCTCATCCTACCTGACAGAGTTCGACCAGTTATACAAGGAAGAATGGGTTAAAATTTGAGAGTCCAAATGTGCAAGACTGACAGAGTTATTCGCACAGGCTTTCCACAAAAGTTGGATCCACCAAACACTGATTTAAAAGGAGCAAATTCTTATGCAATTACTTATTTTACTTCCACAGGGGGTAAATATTATTTATAGGCACTGTGGAGTATGCAGCCGGGAGGGGACAAGGCAATCGGAACATATTGAAGGGTTTACATATCCAATCTGGCCTGGAATTGCCCTGGGATCTCCCAGTAGCACCCTTAAGAGGGTGAGTAATCACTATGTCGGTAAAGCTCATGATGCTAATGAAACAGACAGCTGTAAAGTGTGCACCAAACATAACTATTACACGCCTACAGTCAGTAGTAGTACTGTTACTTTGCTAAAAATAAAAACACGAGACATGCAAGTCACATGAAGCGGTGGAAGTTGCAGCTTTGATCGAGAGAGAAGATGGTGATGTCAAAGATAAGATAATGCACGAGTCTCAGGAAAGAAATATCTGTGAAAGCATGACAACACATTGACTTGACGTGTTGGCACCAGAAAACAAGACAACTGTGTAATGACATTTAAAGCTACAGTAGCCTATAATTAGACACGTCCTGTAGAGTTGATTGATGGTTTCCAATAAAATTGACAAGATAAAACATGTAACATGCAAAACGCCTCTTCAAAGGCTCATTATGCTCAGCTAAAGAGGTGTTAATGATACCTTCCTTTATTCACATCGAAGAAACAGCTGGGTTGTGAGGACGTCAGGCTGAATCTCAAACCCTCTCAACCCAAGTATTCAGCTGTAGTGCCATTTCCACTTTTTGAAAAGAGGTGTGTAACTGTTCCTTAAACATGGAAAAAATACCTTTATTTGCTTTTCTTGCCAAGAAGAACTACTAGAATATATGTAGTGAGAGTCAGTTAGCCTCAACCTAGCATAAATACAAGAATCAGCTAGCTTGTCTCTGCGCAAAGGTGAAATAAAAATCCACCTGCTAGTGGTGTTAAAGCTCACAAAGTATTGCGTTTCTTCTCACGTGTTCAGTTCAGCAAAAAGCTAAAGTGAACAAAGATTAACTGTCGAACATTCAAACACAATTGCTCATTTTTGACATAGAAGCTACGCAAGAATCCTGAAAGGTAACTCCGGTTTCCAGTCTGCTATCAAAGTTATCCTCCTGTAAATAATGTCATTTTTACTTAATAATCAACATATCAGTGACTATTATATTTTACAGGTGCTGGTAGGTGGATATAGTCACCTTTTCACAAGGCAAGCAAGCAATTGCTCCACTATTGCCAAATTTTATGCTAAGCTAAGCTAACTGGCTGCTAGCTAAAGCCACACAGGTGAACAAGCATATTCCTGAAAATGCTGAAATATTCCTTTAAGGACTACCATAATTTTTCTCACTTTATAGTCCTTACACTTAGCTATACAGTTTGTTTCACCTTAGGAGGAAATACCTTTTTCACAGCAGCCATTTTGAGGCAAAACAGCAGGTAAACACAGGTGTTACTAATCTCATTAATGAAGGCTTTGCTCCTGAATAGAGCAGCATGTTCATTCCTTCATCAGTAAAACCAGTGTTTAGCTTCTCGTGTTCAAGTGCCTTGACTGCTGATGTGGGACGTTACACTGCCTGAAAGAGCAATATTTGAATTCTTGATAAACAGTCACCACTTAAAGATCAGCGTTTAAGATATGGGAGTCATTCAGGCAGTCATATTATGGCGATCAACAACCGAGCGCCGTGTTTGCTTTCTCAGGCTCAGGCATGAGGTGGAGTCAAAAGAATCAAGCGTGACTTTTAATCTGTCCACACACGCCTCCACCCACACGTGCATTTTTTTGGTTGAAGGCAGATATCTATCGACTGCAACGGCTCAGTAAACCATGTAAATATCAGACGTTTCTTTTCTGTTGCTGGACCGATTCTGGCTGATAGACAGGTGGAGGTAGAATACATATGCAGATGTTCTTTTGCGATTTAAGTTTTTATGGAAATAAAAGTGGGGAGAAGGGGAACCAAAATTGCACAAGGAAGTATTTGGTCGAAACTGGAATCGGCTTACAAAAGGACTGGCGCATGATGGTGGTGCACCTAAACTGAAAGTAGAGCTCTTCAGAGGAATGTTGCAAAGAGATATCAGGTTTATGCAATCACAGCTAATGTACATCTGAAAGAAGTGTGGCAGACATAACAGTCACACACACTTGGGAAGAAACACAGACATGTAGTTATTAGCAGATAAGCGCTATTTTGACAACACTGTCACCACAGTAGCATTAGTAGGATCGACAACATACTGTACACACCTACGAGAAACATTAAACTGCATAAGAATATCCAGCCAGCGACAGACGGGATTAAACGTAATGATAAGTTTGTCTGCTTCAAGTCTGGAAAGTGACGATTCTTTATTTTTGCTGGATTGTTCAGTAGAAACGGTTCATGTGCTTGTATCCTGAGCGGATGTTATAAAAACATCTCTGCTGTGCAAAGTGCCAGTCTCATTAAATCAGTCTGAAACATCAGCTTGTGGAAAACTGTCCTCAATATTTCCGAGCAGCTGTTAATTTGCGACGTCGCTCTTGTGAGGAACCTTCAGATGTTAACTTCTTTTGCTACAAAATGAAAAACCCAGAAGAGGAGTCAGTTTTTTGATTCATCATATATCGTTTTTATTAGAACAAATAGATCGGTGTGTTGAAACTCATGGCCGGTGACATGCACTCTTACTTGTGACATCTGAGGCCTTCCATGTCAATACAAAACCAACACTACAAAACCAGTGTAACAACTGGATGCCAGACTTCCTGTCAGCGATTGCAGAGTGGTCTAACTGGGTTGCTGTGATTTTAATACTGGAGGAGAGTTCATCACATCTGCTGAGGACTCCAGCTCCTGAGGGAGAAGAGAAGACCAATTTTCCCTCTTAGTATGTCAATAAAGTGAAGATATTACGTAGAACTAATGAGGATAATATTAGAAATGTAAGCAATTTATATAAGGAATAAAAATGACTTGATATAAAGATGTAGAAATCACATGACTGCATATTAGAGCCATGGTAAGTAAAACTAAATAATAATCTACACAGCCATGTTGGTGGGTAATATTTAGATAAAAAAAAAAAGATTAATGTATAATTTATGGTGAATCAACAAGAAAAAAAACTGAGATTAAAGTCACAAATTTACATTAAAAATAATTTAGGAACCAGATTGCTTCACTTCACAAAGTTAGATCAAGCTCATCACAACATATACAGTACTTGCAAGCAGGAAAAACAACAAAGAGATGTTAGCGATGAGGTTCAACAATTTGAAACATGGTCCTGCATCTATTTTTTCCACTGTAGTTCGTCATTCACTAAAGCTCGTATCTTCTCAACTAAATCCATGTGCTGATTTCTTCTCAATGGTCCCAATTTAACGTTGCAAGGTTGGATCAACCTCATCACACCACAGGGCTGTAGCTGCATAGCTGCAGTGGGAATTCTACTTAAGTGAACACTTGTGATTTTAGCCCTGGATCACTATTATACCATGAGCATCTGGACTTTCAATACAAATTGCTGTGAACTGGGACCACTGAAAAGAAATCGACACATGGATTTAGTTGAGTACATACAAGCTTTAATGTGAGGAACTACAGTGCAAAGGACAGATGAAAGGCCGTGTTTCATACTGTTGAACCTCATGACTAACATCTCTGTGTTGTTCTTCCTGTTTATGGTGTGATGAGGTTGATCCAAGCTTGCGAAGTGATGCATTGTAGTTCCCGGGCAAAAAAACCCTTATTTTCAAATTACTTTGTATCTTTAATTGTCGAAGATTTCACTTATTTTCTTGCAAATTATTGACTTTATAATCTCACAGAATGTGCACCTTTAATCTATTAAATTCTTGTTTTTTTAACAGAATAATAATAAACAAATCTTGTAGCATTGTTTAAAGTTTAAGAATCAGTGGTCGACTTCTTGTTTAAACTTGCATCCAGCTGCATTTTGCCCAGTTCTAGAGGAAAATACTGAATATTTCTAAATAGCAAGCATTTAATAGGTTGTAAAAGTTAATCAGCCTGCTGAGACTCTTTTTTTACATATTTATAGTTGGGTATCATATTAATGTCTGATGTTTTAGAAGAAAACTGGCTTGACAATCATCAGTTAACAGTGAGCTTAGTTTGCTGGCAATAAAGAAAGTAATCACGCATGATTTGTAATTTCAAATAAACAATACACATTTCTGCAAATTAATCCCCCTCACTGATGTGAAGGTTTTACCTCGGAGTCAGAGTCGTGGTTTTCACCAGGCAGGCCCATGTTGGCCATCAGAGTTTCTTTATCGATGGATCTTCCTCTGAAGGATGCCAGTTCTTTTCTGTTGAAACAAAGTTAGAGAAGCCAAAGGTTTGTTTTCTACGTGGCTTAATAAGTTACAAGCCCTCAATAGAATCTCTCTAGAATTAAATTCAAACCAAATCCTACAGCGGTTCACTTTAATGTTTCGTTGGCCTTTTTTGGCTCAGTGTCAGTCGATGATGACAATCTAGCTTCATGCATTTCTAGCTGCCACTCCTTTTCAAATTAAGTCCCTTTCCCTGATGTACAAAAGACAACACTCTCTGAATCACAGTCATAGTCACCTTTTAGTAAAAATAAAAGCACCAGCCACCAGTACGGCCACGAGGCAGAAGACACCCAGGATCACGCCCACATGGCTTTGTCTTTCTGCCTCCTGACAGAACTCTCCCTTGTAACCACCCACACAGTGGCAGCGAATCGCTTTTCCTTCTGTGAGGCAGCTGCCGTGACCGTTGCAGTGTTTCACACCACAGGATGTAGGGTCTTCTTTAACCGCGTTCTTCAGGGTCGGAGAAGACTGTGGAGAACCGCCATCACTGGCTTTGAGGCCAAAAGAAGCAGAGTCCGGACCTGTAGACAAAGTCAGTGGTAGTGATTCAGTCGCACTTCATGAAAATGTACTGGTATTACTACTATACTGTGTGACGACGACTACAAGAACGTAACCTTCTGAAGTCTTGTCATGAACTTAAGACTGGCAGGCAACCAATGGACACTTCCTCATTTCACAACAACAGTAGGCTACAGAAAGTTACAGCTAAAACCCTAATAAAACCAGAAATTGTCAAATTGTTGAACTTTTGCACTCTTTTTACTGATTATCAATAACCAGACATATTTTTAGTAAACTTTAGAGACACTAGTAGGTGTTTTTTTTAGATTTGAACAGTGACAGGGTTGCCATTTTCCCATTTTCAGCCTTAATGCTGAGTGAAAATAGTGTCTCGTCTTTTAACTAAGATTAGATTTACTGCAGATAGGAATTAAAAATTGGGCTCATAATGACTGAAAACCATAGGTGGAGTCAAGAGTGGAGCCCAGGGTGGTCGTATTTATGGTTGGATATCATATTGGCACTTTTAGCTGAGTTGGCAACTCTGTTAAAAGTCTGGTTACCCTTCTGGCAATCCTAATGTAATTTAAACTGTAATATTTTTTTTTGTTTTTAATCAACTGCCAAAAGTTAATTAGGGCCTGCTGCTGAGAAACATCCCCATGTCATGATGCTGCTACCACCATGCTTCACAGTGAAGATGGCCCAAGTTGCATAAAAACAAATTTTTTAAATGTGGAATTTTTACTAAGATGATTCATGAAAGTCAGTATGATTGATTCAAATGATATTAGCATCATGTTGCCTTACCTACAATACCTACAGTTACTTTCACCAAGTTGGGTAATCAGATAATTGCGAGTGGAATTAAGATTTCTGAATCATGTGGATAATTCCCAGTGAATCTGTTGGTTCAAAAGCAACCAGAATTTCTGGTTCTTGTGTTTGAGTCATGACAAAGCTAAGATCTTCTAATACCACCTTTGAATTTCTTCTCTATTAGGCTGAAAACTCACAGTCCTGCTCATCCGACCGGTCCAGACAGTCCACATGTCCGTCACAGAGCTTGCTGCTGCTGATACACTTGCTGCTGTCGAAACAGGACACTTCTCCAGTGGGGCAGGAAGGCACCGGGGCGCAGGAAGTGCCTTTGATGCTGTAGAAGCCCCACCCACACGTACACGTCCGGCCTCCAGGATAAGGCAGGCACAGCTGGACACATCCGCCGTTGTTGTTGGAGCAGCTATTGTTTCCTGGAGGACATTTTTTAACAAGAATAACAGTTTTGAGGCACAAAGATTAGTCTGTGAGA
The DNA here is from genome assembly GCA_024666655.1 of Dascyllus trimaculatus. Lineage (NCBI taxonomy): Eukaryota > Metazoa > Chordata > Actinopteri > Pomacentridae > Dascyllus > Dascyllus trimaculatus. Next base: position 20,572,814 of record CM045460.1, on the reverse strand, counting down.
AGACGTTACAATCAGTGCTTTACATATTTAACACAAAATGATTCCACCTACAGTTCTACAACCAAGTAAGAAGGAAGCTCTTCCTCTAGAAGTAGCACCTTAAAGCTTGACTGAAGTTTGCTGCTGATCACATTGATAAAAAAAATACTGTGGTCAAATGAAACAAAAACAAGTTATTTGTCTACAATGACCAGAAATATGTTTGGAAGAGAGAAGGTGAGGCCTTTAATCCCAATAACACCAAACCTAACATCAAGCATGGCGGTGGCAGTATCATGCTTTTGGCCCGTTTTGTTGTCAGTGGAACTGAAACTTTACGCAGAGTAAATTTTCACTGGTTTGTGGTCTTTTTAGATGTGTTTGTGTGCCTTCTGTTCTTAGTCACAACTCCCTTTTTTAGAACTTTTTGTCAATATTTCAACTGCGGTGAATGGAAGGTGAGTTTTTGTGCTGATGCACTTCTACAGTTTCATTTAGCAGAAAGATGGAGTTCACAATTCTAATGAAATATATACATTTTTTGTCAAATACTATGAATATCCACTGACGGTGTGCTAGCTGTCCATTTGGTGTGTGCTGAGAAAAGTTCCAGTGGGAAACGGATGGACGGTAAATCTGACACATTTTAACTAATTATGCAAACTGGCTAAAAATCAACGCTCTTTCTCCAGAATCGCAGACTAGACCTTTGACGAATTAGCAGTTGATCAATAATTAGCAGTTTGTCTTAACAATGTGTACTGAATGTAAATAGATAGAGCTTGATTTAGCGAACCATTTATTCCTTGGTCCGCTTCCTGAAGATATTTGCCAGGTCTCATGTATTTTAAAGGTTCCTCCATATCTTCCAGCTGGAAAGCTAAAAATGGTAAATGGTCTGGACTTATAAAGCGCTTTACAATGTGTTTTTCATTCACCCATTCACACACCAACGGCAATAAAGCTGCCATGCAAGGTGCTAATCTGCCATTGGGAGCAACTTTGGGTTCACCGTCTTGCCCAAGGACACTTCGGCATGCGGAGGGGCCGGGGATCGAACCGCCAACCTTGCCATCAGTGGACAACCCGCTCTACCACCTGAGCCACAGCCGCCCAAACATCACTATTATCTCCCCTTTTCAGTATAACCAATATACTGTACGTATAAAGAATATCATCGATTTATTAATATTGGAATATTTGGCTAACTAAAAATTGCCAAAAAATCCAGCGTTGGTTGGGCTTCAGTGCAAAGTCTGAATTTATAGACGCTCAGTATTTGTGTGTTTGCTCTTATGCATGTCCACACTACTGCCACAGATCTAGTTAAGTTGAAATTGTGTTAGTAGAATTTAACAACCGATATTAGTCAAGACTAGAATATTCATGAGAATATTAGCCTTTTTGTTGTTGTGTTCAGTTGTGTCCTGGATCTAGCATTATTTGTTATAAGCACCTTATAATATTAGTTTAATAAGAGCATTATACTGTAAGTTATGAGTATTTGCAATTGCAGCTCTTGTTGATGACATTTTATACAATTAATGGGAAAAACAAAGACTCCCAAAGATGATCTGAGTCGACATAATTCACATTCATGTTATTTATGTGTCTTGACAAGGATGAAACATACTTTGCTTTAAAACTTATTTCTATATACATGTGTAGAGTGTGTGACGGGTGAAGAGAATAAGAAGAAGTGTGTGTCAGAGCTCCATTCACCGTTGGCCTTTCCCACTGCAGCACACAGCGACAGACTGGGATCTCTCACAGCCCGCCAAGCCTCATCTCCCTGCAGCTATCACATCACTCTGCCATCTATTCAGCTATTCAACTCAAACTGAGCCTAAGTGAGTCTTTTCATTCTGCCTGCAGTGTCCGATAACACGCTTTATCAGCTTCCTCCATTCAGGAAAGAGAAAGAAAAGTCGAGGTGAAAATATGAGCGTTCAGACGGAGCAATTCCCACTTTATGACTAACAGGCTGGTTTGGCCGTTTTACAGATTAAGCTGACAGTGTGCAGCAGGCCTGTTGGGTTAGCTTTACAAACCTGGGCAGGAATTAACGCATTTTATAAAGAAGACTTAAGCGTTGACAGGCCACTTTCACAATTTAAACCAGCCAAAAACTAATCCAGCACACTCCACGTCTTAGTATGTGGCCCTTGCTACCAATCATCTTCCCTTGCAGTGTACGACATCTTTTAACTGCAGTATGAACATAAAAAGTAATGTAGAGCCATGCATCTTCACATAGCAGTCACAAAAACGTACATATTTGTATTGAGGAAATATGTCGTGGGTTTCTTTTGGTTGCAACTTCAGCTGCAGGAATAAGTTTAGCATTAGCATAGCAGCTGGCAGGTATTTGCTATTTAAGGATAGTGGAGGAATGAAGCCACGCTCCCTCCGAGTGTGTTGCAATCTGAGCTTCTCTGTTCTTTGTTTTGGTGGCTCGTCAGGCCATGTATGCATGTTAGTGCATGGGTCCCTCCCTTTGAAATGGTTGGTCCTTCATGCATTTATAAATGGACTGATGACAGATGTAATGCAAGGGTGCAGTGCACAGTGTTCACCTGGTGCCACCCTAATAAACAAGGCAAAAATATCAGTGTTTTGTTTATGATTATATATGTCATTTACCTAATGTTATGCACCCTCTTCATTTCTGGTGAACTGGAGTGTCTACTGTTGTTTTATAGCTCTCCCCTGCTTCTCTTTCGCTGTCTGTTCATTATGACAGTCCATGTTTGTTTAGTTGCTGTGTCAAGGACTCTCAGTAAAACGGACCGAACTGGAGCAAAGTGTACACCGATGAAGTGAAGACAATGTTATGCCAGTTAACTTTTTTTGGTTGTTGGATTTCACGTACTTATAACTTTTCCGGTTGTAAATCAAAGTGAAGGTGTGAGGGCTCATCTGTTTAGGTCACAGCTGCTGGTGCTCTAGTGACCTCCAGTGGTTCATGTGCAGCACCTTTAACCTACTTTTGACAACCTGGATTCCCCCCAAACCCTATTTTGCCAACCTTTCTGGAAACTTACATGAGCCAGCACACAACCCAAAATACCTCTCTAGTCGTCTCTCATTGCTTTATTTGTGTCATGGTTACACCTGCTCCTCTCCTTTTCAGATTCTTGGCATTCCAAGTAACATCCTGTCATGCTTCGCCTTCCCTCTAGTGACGGCCCTTAGAATCACTGAATTATTACGTCTTGCATCTTAGGAATCATTTGCAACGTGTACATCGTTCAGCTTGTTTTCCTTCCTACCAGTCTGGCTGTTGTTGCTGTAGCCTCTGACTTCCACCACGCTGGTCTTCGTCTCAAACCACAGCTGTTTGGGCTGGAGGCCGTCACTGAACCACAGTTTGGTTACATCTGCATAGGTTGTAAAGCAAAAGAAAGGTTAAAAAGAAGCTCTATATATTTAAAAAGTTTGTTTGAAATAAACAGAAGCAACTGGGCAGCAGGGCTAGTGGGGAAACATTTCACAGGCTAAATATCACGATCTGACAGAAAGGAAGCTGGGGATTAGAAATGGATTTTTAAATATCATTTAAACAGCACAGATTAGAGAGAATAAGCTGACTGAATAATTAATTATTAGACTAGTCTGTGATGCCATCTGCTGCCTGGAGGGTTATAAAGACAAATGAAACCAAGGTAAAGGCCAGAGCTGCTCTCAACAATTTGTGGAGTGGAATAGAAACAAAAAAAATACCCCAAGCCCCAAGAGTCGCCCCAACGGAAAACCATTTTTCACCACCCTCAAACACTCCTGGCTGCAATTCTTAGCATTAACAAAGCGATAGGCCTTGGTAGGGTTTCAGTATTAATGACTGCTTCAGTACCATTATCAGACAACAAGTCGACTCGGCAGTGACTCACCATCTCTGGAGCAGTCTAACAGTTTTTTTTTGTAGCAACTCATTTGGCAGTAGCTTGAAAACACATAAAGTTAAAAGAGAATGTGTGTCCTCGCCTTTATCCAGGGTGACCCAGAAGAGGATGTCTGCGGTATGAGTGAAGGAGATGAGCAAACCGGGACCTGTCTTGTACTGTTTATATCCTGATCCATTTACGCCGATGGAGCTGATCACTCCTTCACCTGAGGAGAAAGAAATTAAACAGGTACACTCTATTTTAGTATTTTAGCACATGCATGTCTTCTTGCTTCAGATAATCTATCACACAATGGGAAACTTTGGAAATCACAGGTCTTTTTCAGAGAGACGGTGTTCCCATTAGCTGTTCTACAAATGCAGATGTGCATACATGACCCTGCAGATGTTGGAAACCCAGACTCAAGACTGGAAAATACTGTTGTGAATGTTGATATTTCAAGGTGCACTGCAAAGCAACTCAAAAAAACAAATGCGGTTAAACTTGCATCAATACTGGTGAAACGTAATCATAGAATTTGAATTGCATACAATAATTACAATATTCAGAGCTCACTGTTCTTGTATGTCAGATGTGTTCCGAGTCCTCACCAGTGTCAGCCCAGTAGATCATGGTTCCATTACTGGAAAAGACCAGGGAGGTTGGGATGCTCGACTTCCTCCACAGCACTGCTCTGTTACGACCATCCATCCAGGCACAGTCCACTTCTGTTTGTCTCTTTCCGCCTGCCAAGACTATCGTCGTGTAACAAAGCCGACCTGAGGGGGGATGCAGGGCGATGGATGTGGTGCTCTGAGGAGACAAACATGATCTTTGCTACATTTACCACAAAAATTGGAAAGACACAAAGGCTAGCGACAAGAAGAGCTCAAAGTAAAGTCAGGAGCAGAACGAGGATAAATGTCTGCATCCCTCTGTTTGCTTATTTTAAAGATTATTACAATACGAAAGATTTAGTTAAGAGCACGGAGTGTTCTAATGCCATCGTAGTCTTAATCCTACCCTAACTCCTGAGACAATCCAATGATGCCTTTCGAATTTGGCAGTTTTTACAACGACATTTTGTACCTGTAATTCAAATAACTGCACATTTAGTTTCATCTACAGAGAATATCAGACTTTAACAGCAAATGCAAGCACAGCAAGCTCAGAATTACTACCAAGCTGGAAGTGTGAATAGGAAAAGGCAGCTTAATTTTCCTGCAAATGTTAATATATCTTTATTTCCTAAACAGTTTAATAAGTAATACTGGATCTAGATCATTAAAAACATGACAACTCAATGTTAATTTATTGTCTTTGTTCATTTACTTTTTGAAGAAATTACATTAAACCCTCACCACAAACCATTTCAGTGCTGGAGGCCTATAAATTAGACTATATATTATGGGAATTTTGGCAGGACTTTATTAAATATATTTAAGAAGAGAGAGGAAAGACTCATGTAAATGTCAGAAGTAAAGAGGACGGTGGATGTGCAGCAAAAAGAGCTTCACCTTCAGTGATCCTTGCAGCAGTGAGGTGGTGTATCCATTATAACGGGAGGTCACGTGGATATCAGGCATCTCGTTGCTGCTCCAGTAGAGGTTGGAGGTCACCCAGTCAACCGCCAGAGCGGTAACGGTATCATCCTGCTGCAACGGAGAAAGTTAGCTTTCAGAAGTAAAGTTTCACCAGTGAGTGGCTTTTCCACTGCAGAACTTCTGGGTTTCAAGTAATTAAAAGTTACCAATTGAAGGTAGTCCAAGACACTCTGTTTTCATCAGCACTGATCAGTAGTGATCAAAGGTGCACCTTTTTAAACACTGGATTAAATGTGGCCCATTTTTGACAGTATATAGAAAATCAAGCTTTGATAGCAAAGTAGTACAAGTGCTGACGGCCATTAAACACCATCATCAAAAGTTTAATTAATGACAGACCGCCAGCCAACATGATGAATGAAAAATACTGAACAAAGTGATTTGCACCGTAAGCATAGTCATTTGAGGATTCTGAACATTAATAGAACAGCAAACACGCTATGTAAAGACAGAAGTGGAAAGTGCAGCTGGTTTTCTGCTTAAATATGAAATGTTAGTTAGGGGAAGGAGGCTGGTGCAGCTGTTTCAGTCTGAGATGCTGATGCTTTAGCGACATCTAGTGGTTCAGAATGTACCATGCAGTACCTTTATGATCTTGCCATTTCCTTTGAAAATTACAAATACCTTCAGTTTCAGGATTTGTCCAAGGGGTGCGAGTCCCTGTCTGGACCTGGAGCTGCCCATTCTCAGCACATCCACAGATCCTTGTCCTGAATAAGCCACATACAGAGAAAGATCCTTGATGGAAACATCAAGTCCCAAGGCCTCATTTTCTCCAGGGAGGGATAAAACTCTGCTGTTTGGCATTTTTTTCAGGGCACGATGCATGGAGCGCAAGTAAATCTACAAGGAGAATGAAATGAGCAGGAGAGGAAAAGAAAGCAGTTGTAGCAGTTAATTATGTGTCCAGTCAGAAAGGACAACCTCAAATTGTTGCTACAGCCTGTTTGAGATTCACCTGATAGATCGTCTTATGAGACAAGAGCAGGATGAATGATGACTCCCGGGGCAGTGAGCAGGTGATGTTGTCCTTGGAGAGCAGCAGCCCCTTTGGGCATCGACAAACTGCACTTGGCCCTCTTCCTGCTGGAGACCCTGGTGCTCCAGATCTGCCTTTCCCTGCTGGGGCCAAAAGGCAGAGATGGGTGCACCGTAGCTGGTCACAGGGGCTGGAGACGGCTGGCTGGGAAAGGGTATGCATCAGCTGGGGAGAAGAAATGTCAACATTAAGGCTCATAGGTTTCAGTGCACATAACCGCAACTAAAATGTAGCAACCAAGCCTCTTTTCGGGAGTGACAACCACAACATTAGGAGGCAAAGACTCACTTTCAGTCCAAATGGCTGTCCAGGTCTCTTCAGAAGGACCTTTTGATCTTTCCCAGTGTTCTTGTCAGCTGAGCGGATGGTTCGTCTCTTGGTGTCAGACCAGAAAAGACGATCGTTGAAGACCGCCACTGAGAAAGGGCTTGGAGTTTCAGCTAACTGGAGGATCTGGTAAAAGAAGACCATAACCATCATTAATAGTGAAGGACAAAATGTCTACTAAACACTGAGAAGGTTAAGTTCATGTGAAAAAGCCCATTTGAAGCGAATGTCCCTCAGACGAAAGGCGGCAGGTTACATTGTGCTTCCTCGCGCTTAAATTTTTATATCTTTGGAATCTACTTGCTCTGTGATTCATCCTTCAAATCTCCTTTTACCTTGACGTCGTCTCCATCCAGAGAGGCCGATCCAATGCAGCGCATCTTCTCATCGGCCCAGTACACTCTGTTATCCAGGAGGTCATAGGCCAAACTGACCGGCCAGCTCAGGTCTCGGCTCACCACCACCTTCCTCTTTGAACCGTCCATCCCTGACCGCTCGATCTGAGGGGTGCTGCCGATCTCGGACCACAGCATCAACCTGAGAACATCGATTATGACGAAAGACTTGGTCAGGGGCTCTTCTGGTGCAACAACATCTTTTTAAGACGTCTTCAAGGGCAACAAAATTCATGCAATGCTGTCTGTCTTCATATAGCTCTTCCAGATCAAAAACAAAATATGACACTTTATTTTTACAGATCTTTATGTGCAATAATATGTTAAGACTGGTCTTTTCTCTCTAGTACTTTTTGAATGCAGTAACAATAATGTAGCACTACTACTCTGTATTAATTTACAATGTACAATTATACATGTACAGTTCTACATTTCTGTAAATATCCAGATGTATCTTCATCACATCTCATCTGTACATGTTAAAAGATGTACATAGCCTTGATTAAATCTTTATTTTTAGCCTTATTATACTTATCTAGCTGCTCTAACATACAAATTTACCCAGTGAGGGATCTATAAATTTCATCTTATTTCAACTTTTTTTTAAATCAGGCTGAGGACTTTACCCTCTGTGTGGCAGCAGGACCAGTGAGCTTGGCTGCTCCAGATCTTCTCCCAGAACCACAGTGTATTCCTGAGATTTCAGCGTGCTGTTGCTGAGCTTCGCTGCCCGAATCTGGCCGACCAGTCCATCCACCCAGTACAGATTCCTACCAACCCAGTCCACTGCAATGAAGTCCGACTTCACGCCTATAAAAGATTTAATTTGAATATCAGAAATTCAGGTCCCATTTTTAAATTACCTAAATTAAGCATATGCAGACTGTTTCCCTTAGTTTCTGATTTTCTTTACGGCTTCATCAACGTTTTGAAGATCAACAACATATTATACATCAGTAGAATCAGATACCTTTGATCAGGGTTCCTTTGTTCGAGTTTTTCACGTCAGCCCAGCGGATGCTCTGGTAGTCGGGACTCAGCCAGTAAACTCTCTGCTGAGCCCAGTGATAATCCAGTGAGAAGACCGGCCGGCTGACAGACGAGAAGAGACGCAAAGTCCCGCTATGGACTCCCAGAAGTAACAGCTCTGACTGCACCGACGCCAGAAGCAAAGGCTCGTCTAGAGATGGAAACATAACCAACAAGTTTTTATATGTCTTTCCTAGAGTGAGACACAGATTAATGCAGCACAAAAAGAGAGTTTGGCATGAGATTTGTCAAGTTTCCTGTGTCAAAAGTTCATGTTCACGCAGTCTGACAAGCATAAACTAACTCCAAAGTTGTAGCTCATTAGCTTGACAAAACTAGAGAAGTTATTCAGAGATATCAGTTATGCTATTGATAAGCAATGGGATTTTGCATTTTGTTTTCATGACAAAAATATATATCGGTGCTGTCAAAAAATTATAATATCATAAAAAAGTTCATTTCTTATCATTTGAAAATGCAAACTTTCATATATTCTATATTCATTGCATGTCAAGTGAAATATTTCAAGCCTTTTATGTTTTAATTTCAATGAATAAGGCTAATAGCTCAGTAATATCAGACATGTTACATTTACTTTTGTCTAAAAAGAGGACTGGAACACTCATTAGCCAATGTAAGACGCTCCTCACGATGTCTCTGGTTCAGGAGTGGCTTGATATTAGAGATGCTTCTATTATCAAACTCCATGATGTTCACACCCAAATACTTTACTATAAATTGTTAGATTGAAGTATCATGTTGCTTGAGATATGTAGCTCATCATAATGAACATTTTTCTAGTTTAATTGTTTGGTAACGTGATAAGCCAAGAGTTCACCGTCACCTGCCACAAATGCATTGAATTCACGTCATATGGAGCACATCATATTTATTCCCCCCAAACAAGCAGCGTCGAGTCAAACAGCACCTTTTGTCTTGCAGCTTTTGTTGTCAGGCTCCAGGTAGAAACCGGGGTGGCAGTGACAGGTGTAGGATCCGCGGGTGTTCAGACAAGTGTGTTTGCATACAGAGTGCGACGCTGAATTGCACTCGTCAATGTCCACGCAGGACAACGTGTTGGACTGGCGTCTGAAACCTGCACCACAGTAGCAGCTCTGGGAAAAACAAGCAAGGAAGACATTTTCAAGTCAAGCAAAGACGTGCCTAGCGTGCATTAGACTGTTCTGTGCATGTTTCGAGAGACTTCGACACAGTTCTTCTGCTGGAGAGTTGTCTTGCTTGACAGTAAGAAAAATGGTAGACAAGATTAAGTTTAGCAGAACAACAAAACCAGCAGGTACACATCAGCTCTGCACTGACCGGTCCATTTGGGGTGCTGACACAGTGGTGGTCGCACCGAGGAGCTGATGGACTGGAGCAGTTGCGTTGAGAACATCCAGCACCTTCATCTGAGCCGTCGACACAGTTTAGGAACCTGTTGCACACCAGACTGGGATCGATGCACTCGCCACTGCCACACTGGTAAAGGTGAGACGGGCATTTTCTCTGGCTGCCTGGGAAAGATGATGTGTGGATTCAATTGTTACACAGGCACACTACAAAGACTAAAATACATTTTACAGCACTGGAAAGCATTTGCTCTCGTGTGTGTTTTTAACACATACACAACTCGAAAAAGGTTGTTTATACGAAGGCCTTCTCAAATAGAATACTCATCAGCATGCAAAACGAGTATATAGACTAATGAAAATGAGAAGGCAGAAATGATGAATTTATCCTTGTCTAACCAATTCTGTCCAAACTCTTGAACACACTAAACGATCTATGACAACAAAAATGCTTGAAGCAAAGAATGAACCGTTTTCTTCATGTTCTTACAGTTAAGAATACCGATGACCAAAAGCTAAATCAAATACTTCAGGAATGTTCTACCTGTCTTTTCTGACCATGTCTTTGGGACAGAAATAGGAAGGAATAAAAGGAATAAGGAACAAAATTACAATAGTGATGTTATTTTCAAATCAAAACGCAGAAATGAAAAGGAATTTTTCATTTTACAGGCCAGAAACACAGATACATTTATAAAAACGGGCTTGAGTTCCCTTCTTGCCTTTCTAAAATAAAAAATAGTTTTTATTGAACAATTTTCTACCAGCAACACAGTGTACTACTATTATAACTGAAATAATCATCATCTGTCTCCCCGTTTCTCCTTGCTGCCCTCCATGACTCTGTGGTGCTGAAAGATGCAAAGAGTGGCTTCTTTTTATCTACCTTCTTATTAATAGGAACAATGCTGACTAAAAACAAAATGCTTTATAAATGGCTGATTTGACCACGAAAAAGTAAAAAAGTGAGCCTGCCCTGAAAGCCATGGTATAATAGCAGTTCATGCACTCATCAGGGACCAAGCGGTGGTGAATATTTAGGAATAAAAACGCTCACATTTGTCCTCATCCCTGCCGTTGAAACAGTCTTCCTTCCCGTCACACTTCCAGGAAAGAGGAATGCACTGACTGCTCTCTGCACACTGCCACTGGTATTCTCTGCACTTTGCTGGAGGAGTGTTGCAGTTCTGGACACAAATTACATCATGTTCACTGCTTCTCAAACCCACTGATATTAAAGACGTACTTCACCTCACCGTTTTCTTTCCCCACCTTCTCATCTGATCCATCTTTGCAGTCGTCCTCGCCGTCACAGAGCCACTCTTCCTGCAAACACTCGTGGCTATGTGGGCATTGGAGCTGCGACGGGCAGCGAGGGGGCCTTTGGCAGTCCGCCTCATCAGAGCGGTCGCTGCAGTCGGCGTATCCATCACACCTCAGACCCTCGGACACACACTGACCGCTAGCACAGCGATACTGGTTAGCTGCACAGGCCACCAGACCTGGAAGCAAGGATATCACGTAAAGTTTGTAAAGCAAATTTGATCAATAAACCAAGTGTAAAAAGTCACCCACCACACTTGTCTTCATCGGACCCATCAGCACAGTCTCTCTCTCCATCACACAGGAAGGTGTCGGGTATACAGCGAGTTTTGCCGTCACAGAGGTGATGGCAGCCCTCAATCAGCTTCGAACAGTCCACTTCATCGGATCGGTCCTGGCAGTCGTACTGTCCGTCACACACCTGTCCTTGTGGGATGCATTTCTTCCCATGAGAACAATGGAACTCACCTGTGGAGGAGAAAACAGATCTCAAAGATGACATGCAGACAGCTCTAACTTTGATAAACCAGATCACTTTGTTTCTTCCACTCTTTAAACGTTCTCCCGACTAAATGGACAAAGCAAACCTGCTTTGCACTGAGTAGCACATCCCTCTTCGTCTGAACCGTCCTGGCAGTCGTCCTCTCCGTCACACAGATGACTGTACATAACACAATCCAGGCCGTCTTTGCAAAGCTTGAAGCCTATGCGGCACTTCAGAGGGGCTGATCTGGCGTTGAGTGCATTGTTGGAGGCTTGGCAGAGAGAAAATTATGCATCAAATAGGAGCAGCCAGACTCCTCCTTTGCCCAGTTTTTCAGAGCTGGGCAAAGAAGGAGTCAACTCAGGGATTCCTTTCTTTGGTTAACAGTGTAAGAGAAGTTACGTGAACTTGGTAGCTGGGAAAAATTACGATGTTGCTTAGCTGCTAAAACCAGTGTTTGTGTAAGTAGGTCTGATGTTGCTAGTTGGTTGATGAAAGGCAGGTCTAACGCACATCAAGTATGAGATTTAATAGTGTGTCTGTACAGTAAGAATTACAACTGTGATTAAAGAGATCAATAAAATGTTTTCTTGGAATTTATCTAGAACTTGCACACATCGTTGGTACACTACATTTGTCTTCTTGGCTTACAGGTTGCAGTAAGATCTGCCGTTTGACACTGTTTCTCATCTGAGCTGTCGGCACAGTTGACGCGACCGTCGCACACTTCCTTCCTGGTGATGCACTTTTTCTTGTCGCTGCACAAGAAGTCATCTGATGGAGAAAAGAATTTAAGAAGCGTGGAGGAGTTAACACTCTAATAGAGGTATTATATATCATGAAACTCTGTCATACAAGATTTCCAAGCTGACTACAGAGCAGTAATGTCATTCTTTCTCTCCCACAGTGAGTCAATGCCTCCATTAGTTTCCTTTATAAACTATTGCCCCCTTATACTAATTTCTGCACTAACCTGGGTTTTCACATTGGACCACACAGTTGTTTTCATCAAACCCATCAGGACAGTCTCTTTGTCCATCACACAGCTGATTTTTAGAGATACACAATGAGGACCCTGGACAGAGAACTGACGGACTGATGCAAGCTGAAGCAGGAAGAGGAGACTCTGTTGTTGCAGCAATAGCAGGATCTGGAGGAGAGGAAACTAAGTGGTAAACTGAAGAAAAGTCACAAAACAAACATGCCGACAAAAAATGAGTTAACATTTATTGATACTTGCCTGGCTTAATTATGTTCTGCTATTGCAGATTCACATTATTATATTACAATAACTTAAAGTTTTGACCGTTGCTGTGGAAATCAGTCCAATTCAAATCAATATTTAAATGCTGCATTTTGCCAATTATGCTCTGAAATAAAAAAAATACCAATACAATACAATACATTAAGCATCAATATTAATCATTATTTTTGTTTTTTTAGTTCTCAGACAAGAACTTTTAATCTTACTGATAGTTTTGTGCATTATAGCTCTCACAGAATTGGACACATGACTATGAGAGAGGCTTACAAGTTACAACTACCTAGCAAGATGTCTATAAAGTCAAGCATCTGGAATAGCATGCAAATTTGCATCCAAAGTCAAAGTGCCAGATGTGGCAAAGCATCTGGCATTTGCACAATCTACAAGTTCAGGAAACCACCTGTAAGTAACAGATTAGACGTCTTTTTATTGGTAAAATTTTCTTTTTCTATTATGGTTGATGTCAGTGCGACCTGCATGCTAACAAAGTATAAAGTTAGGCTACCATCCAAGGCTATATTAGGTGCATCAATTATTCATTTGTTTATAGGCCTACATTTGATTTGTTTTTATGGTTTTTGGCTGTAATTTGAAAATCATTGTTGTCTGATTTTTGTCTTCACCACCCTGTAGTTCTCACTGGAGCTTCAAAGCCCCGAATCGCAGCTCTTAACCTCCATTGGTGACTGCATTATTTCTGTCAAGAATGAATAAGTAGTAGAAAATGATGCAGTTCTGAGGACTCACCACAGCCCACTTCATCTGAGCCATCCAGGCAGTCTCTCTCTCCGTCACACAGGAACGTGGTTGGGATGCAGCGGTTGCCGTCACCACAGCGATGCTCACAGCTCTTTGACTGTTCCCGGCAGTTCAGTTCATCCGACCGGTCCTGACACTGTGGTGTCCCATCGCACACCTTAGCTTCAGGGATGCACATTTTCCTGTGGAAGCATTGAAACTCACCTAGGATGGAATACAGTCAAAGAATTATTTAACCGTACAGTACAAAGTGTTTACCAACAGACTGAGTTTGACTTAAGTGTACAGGGTAAAATACAAAGAATGGCAATACAGTGGGTGTACACTGATCAGATATAACATTATGACCACCTGCCTAATATTGTGTTGGTCCCCTTATGTGCTCAAAAATGCTCTGAACCATTGGGCATGGACAAGAGGACCTCTCAGGGTGTCCTATGGGGTCTGGAACCAGGACCAGGGCACTGGATCCTTTGGGTACTCTGGCTTGTGCAGTGGGGCCTCTGTCCATAAAACTTGTTCCACTGCATCCTGTTGATGCTTGATCACAATGAGGTGTAGGAAGTTTGGAGGTCAGATCAACATGTTGGGCCATTGTCATGTTCCTCAACATGTTCCTGATTGTTTGATGTTTTTTCCATGTGGTGGGGTGCATTTTCCTGCAGGGGTAGGCCAGTGACATTTGGGATTTCCATTTGCATGAGGGAGTGTGTTTGTTGTGGGACAATGTTTATTTGGGTGTCTAAGTCTCATCAACACGGATGTTAAAATCCAAGGTTTTCCATCAGAACAGCACATAGTACCAATATGATCAATGTTATTCACTTCACCTGTCAGTGGTTTTACTGTTTTGGCTGATCGGTGTAAATAACATTGTTTTTATGCTATTCTACAAGATTAAATTTAGAGTAGTTTAAAGTGAAACAACCTTTCTTGCAGGTTTCGCGGCATCCCTTTTCATCCGATCCATCCATGCAGTCTTTCTCTCCGTCACATACGTGGCTGTATAAAACACACTCTGTGCCATCACTGCATGGCCTTGAGCCAGTACGGCACTTCAACACGTTTGCCTGAGATGCAAGAGAAGTCACTCTCGGACAGTTGACCTCATCTGAGCCATCGTGGCAATGAGGTAGTCCATCACAAACCCGATTCCTGGAGATGCAGCTTCTCCGGTCGGTGCAGAGAAAGTCAGCTGTGGAGGAAGGAATTAATTGTTAAAACATCAACTAACAAGAGCTGAGACAAAAAGTGAATCAGCCCGTAACTACTTACTCTCGTAAGCACACTTATTCACGCAGTTCTCATCAGATCCATCAGGGCAGTCCTTCACTCCATCACATATCTGTGCTGCATTAACGCATAAAGATAAATCTGGACACAGAAATGAAGGACTACTACAGGACGGCTCGGTGGATGAAGGGGGTTCATTTAAGCGGCGACTTTCTGTGGCAGTGGTGACCTCTTCAACACCTAAAAATGATAAATGCAAGAGATGGATGGACGTTAAAGCTCCATTTTAAGACATATAGATGTCTTTGCCATATCATTAAATCAGTATTGTTACCTTAAGATCAAGCATGTGTTCAAGATTTCTTGCGTGCATCATTATAAACCACACATCATGAGCATCTCTAAATCTTGCTTATTTATAATAACCTCCAAAATAACTGAAGTAATGACTTACTGATATGAAACTTGCACACAACTTCTTCAAAAAAAGGTACCAGTGCCACCATTACTTCATTCATATTTCCAGGAAACATTAGCAGTGGAAGAATACAACTTTCTAATTTCTCATCAACCTTCAAAATTTCCACAAATACTCACTACATTCGTCTTCATCAGATCCATCCTGACAGTCTCTCTCTCCGTCACAAACGTGACTCATCAGGACGCATTCAGTTCCGTCTCGGCACAGTGTGGAGCCAAGGCGACATTTCAGGATGTTCTTTCGAGGAGCGGGAGGGGCTACACTCGGACAGTTAACCTCATCGGAGCCATCGTGGCAATGTGCTCGACCGTCACAAACAAGGCTCTTGGAAACGCAGTTCCGACGGTCTTTGCAGCGAAAATCACCTGGGAGGAAACACAAAGTCCCAAAATTGAGTCAGATCTATTGTGAGTACCTAATTTTCAAAATGAACGTCTGAGGAATCCAGATGCTAAACATGTAGAATGAAAAACTGATTCGTGGCTTACTTTTCGAGCGACATCTTTTCACGCAGTTCTTTTCATCGAAGCCATCAGGACAGTCTTTACGCCCATTGCAAAACTGGCTCGGAGAAATGCAGATGTGAACAGAAGAGGAAGGGCAGAGGACAGAGGGACTCATGCAGGGCGGCAGAGTCGGAGCAGGTGGGGTTTCATTTGATGGATCAATGTTTGATTTTGTAGTAATTGTGGACTCTTGTTGGGCATCTAAGAAGATACAGCAGGAGTTGCATAGCGAAATTAAACTCAATAGCATTGTTAAGTTATTTTTTTCAATTATTACATTGCAAAACCACAAATTTGATCCTATTTCAACAATAATTTCCACATAAATTTTATTCCCCTCCCTCATGTGTGCGATTACGCTGTAAAAACTCACCACACTCCAGTTCATCTGATCCATCCCTACAGTCCTCCACTCCATCACACACATGAATGTATAAAACACACTCTGTTCCATCTCTGCATGGCTTTGAGCCCACGCGACATTTCCGGACATTCATCCGTGCTGCAGGAGGAGCCACGCCGGGACAGTCGGCTTCATCTGAACCATCCTGACAATGAGCTCGACCGTCACAAACGAGACTCTTTGGGACGCAGCTCCGACGGTCTTTGCAGAGAAAGTCAGCTACGGAGGGCAAAAGAAGATTCAAAGACATGAGTGGATACTTCAAATTTAGTATTAAGATGGTCATGGTAGTTGATGTCTCCAATTGTCTGCAGTCACATTTGTTGGAAACTCAATTTCAGCAAACCAAATATACAAAAACAACAATTTCATACAACAAATTAAGCAGTCAGCTTGTGCGCTTGGAACAAAAACAAGTTCCAGTGTGATTGCATCTTTAAACTACTTACTCGCAGACGGACACTTCTTCACACAGTTCTCATCAGATCCATCGGGACAGTCTTTCTTTCCATCACATATCTGTGCTGGGCTGATGCATATGGAAGAACCCGGACACAGACCTGAAGGGCTGGTGCAAGCTGGCGTAATGAGAGGCTGAGTAAATGGTTCGGCAGGCGCTGGAGGTTCTTTTAAATGTGGATCTTCCACAAGGACAGGAGCACTCTCTGCAGCATCTAGACACATAACACAAACAGGAAAGGTTTAAACCTGCATCCTACAATTCTAATTTATCATTGTCAGATTATTAGCAACAGATTGCTATTCTCTATATTTATTGCTGGTGCAACAATAATCCTTGGTTGAATACTCACTACATTCGTCTTCATCAGATCCATCCTGACAGTCTCTCTCTCCATCACAAACGTGACTCATCAGGACACACTCGGTTCCGTCTCGGCACAGTGTGGAGCCAAAGCGACATTTCAGGGTGTTTTTTTGAGGAACAGAAGGAGCTACACTCGGACAGTTAACCTCATCGGAGGCATCGTGGCAATGAGCTCGACCGTCACAAACGAGACTCTTGGAAATGCAGCTTCGACGGTCTTTGCAGCGAAATTCATCTTGGAGAAAATTGTTGGAAATAACATCCATATTAATAAAATAGTCAGAGTAAGTTGGAACAATTGCGCAAATTTAATTTTGAAAATAACCCTCAGAGAAGACAGATGTAAAACATGAGGAATACCCAATTCGTGGCTTACTTTTCGAGCGACATCTTTTCACGCAGTTCTTTTCATCAAAGCCATCAGGACAGTCTTTACGCCCATTGCAAAACTGGCTCGGAGAAATGCAGATGTGAACAGAAGAGGAAGGACAGAGGACAGAGGGACTCATGCAGGGCGGCAGAGTCGGAGCAGGTGGGGTTTCATTTGATGGATCAATGTTTGATTTTGTAATAACCGTGGCCTCTTGTTGGGCATCTAAAAAGATACAGTAGGAATCACACAGTAAAGTTAAACCAAAACAGGATGGTTAAATTGTCAAATACTTGTCCAGTTATTTTTTTCCCATCAGTAATCCCCACAGTAACTAAAACTCACCACACTCCAGCTCATCTGATCCATCCCTACAGTCCTCCTCTCCATCACACACATGACTGTATAAAACGCACTCCGTTCCATCTCTGCATGGCTTTGAGCCCACACGACATTTCAGGACGCTTGACTGAGATACAGGAGACGATAATGTCGGACAGTCAACCTCATCTGAGCCATCGTGGCAATGAGAGCGACCATCGCATACAAGATTTCTGGAGATGCAACTCCTCTGGTCCTTGCACTTGAAATCCTCTGGGATTGATGGTGATAAGAGAAGAGAAAAAACTTATTAGTACATCAGTGGTGGATCTCTTCACTACTCACATGGAGATTTTCGAGCTGCATTGTCTATTCTAATAAGAAATCTATTATCAGACTGACACCTTACCTCTAGATGGACACGTGCCGACACAAAACTCCTCATCATCTCCATCAGGACAGTCCTTTTTGCCATCACACAGCTGGGCTTGCGAGAGGCAGACTGACGAGTGTCGACACAACAGAGATGGTTCACTGCAGAGAGGAGTACCGGGCACTGAGGAAAGATTTAATAAATGGGATTAAAGAGAAAATTTAGACACATGTCAAAGTAAATTTTTTCAAACTGCTATAGGCCAGAACAGATTTATCTTTAACTCAATAAGGAACCCTAAATTGCTTTTTTCTTATGAGAAAAATCCTACTTTTTTAGTGTTGCTTTATATATAGTCTTAGGATAAAAGACAAGTCAAGAGACAGAACAGCTACTGTGGATAAACAGAAGTACTGGAACCACATATTTCAACAAAGAACTACCCAAACTGAACTCATAAAGCTAAATAATGTTTAATTAATAACACAAATAAAAGGAACTGAACAGATTAGCTATGTCCGACCTGTTTGAATGTCCCTGAGTGCAGCGACTACTCCCAACACTGGACCTTTCACAGCTACTTCTTTAATGGGGTTCCCACTGCGCAGATCCCAGAGTGTCAAGATGTCATCAGAAATGGACAACAGGAAGGGCTCAAAGGCAGCTGCGACGGAGCCTGAAATGTTCCATCTTCTTCCAGCTCGGTGGCTGCCTTCTTGCAGCAAACTCATCGTCGTCAGACCTGTTAAAGGAAAAAGAATCACAGTAAGTCTGCAGCATGTAAGAACTGGCAGCAAAATGAAGATTCATGGTTAGAAACTGTACATATATTGGGAAATTCAGTAAGTTGTAGGATTGAATACAAGGTTTTGATTGTGGGAGTCAAAAGAACATTTCTGAAAAACCACACAGTCCCAAGAGTCTCTTCACAGCATATTTAGCTATTTAATCATTTCAAATTATGAAACTTATAACAATATATAGCGCACGATGAAAGCAGGACTGTACTTTCTTGCCTGTTCTTTTCTTTCTCTTCAGCAATACAAACAAACCTTAACATAAAGACCATCTACTCATTGGAAAGGTTAAATCTGCCCTCTAGAAAGATGCAAAGTGCCAATATTTTTGCTCTACAGCATGCGTCTAATCATCCATAGTGAGTTTTCGTGGCTTCAAGCTCTTCCTGGTGAGACGTGAGCATGGAAAAATCAATCCCCATCACGCTGAGGATGAAACTAACCTGCCCTTCTTGAGTTCCAGAGCAGACTGCTGGCCCGGAGGTCGAAGGCGACGTTCCCCGTGAACCCTCCTGCTACGTGCAGCAGCTCTTTAACTTCGCCTCCCAACATGCTCATGCTGAGGATTCGTTCCTCCTCCAGCCAGAACATCCCTCCCCTCAGCCAGTCCAGATACATGCCTTGAATCTCCTTTGTTGTCTGGTACAGCTGCCGAGGGTAGAAATTGTCAGCTCTGGAGGTGCCAATGCTGTTTTGGTCACAGGACACCCAAAAAAGGCTTCCACTCCTCTGGTCGATGCTAATCAGACAAACTAGAAGCAAAAAAGTAAGTCAAAAGCAGTAGCTAGTTGATCTAGTGTGAAAATTCAACTTGTTATTAATTAAGCAATTACTCTCAAGACAGCTTTGAATAGTAGCTCCTTGTGTGTTGTTATAAGTGAATAAAGAGTCCATGAAGGACACAGAAAAGCTTGAATAACTGCTGTAAATATCTACTATATCACCACAAATCAAGGAAAACTCAAAGTGCTAACCTGGCAGTGGTGTTGGGATCACCTCAGTCTTGATCTGGGTTAGACTGGTGCGCTGGATGTGACCAGTTTGGTTGGCCCAGTACAGCCAGTCTCTGTACCAGTCCAGATCAAAAGACAGGATGCCGTCACCGGTGGTAAACAGCTGGGTTTGAGTGGATTCTCTGCCTCTGAACGCCAACAAGTTGATGTTTGCAGCGGTAGCATATACAAACAGAGGGTCTACGGAACAGAGAAGAAACAAAACAATGCAGTCACACTCCTCCTGAGCTGTAAAACTGAAAACCTTAGCCCAATAGTAGGAAAAGACGATCTGTGACAGGGAGAACAGATGGTTTTTGCTTTACCTGATATGGATTTCCTAAACTAAGACACTGGAACTCATTTTACAGACCATAATACTACTGCTAATTAAAATAAATCTGTTTATGTCCTTGTTTGGGAAACTGTAAGTTACACGTCTTCTACAAAAAAGAAGAAAAAGTGCATTTCAAACAGGCAAATCAAAGTTTTGGTAAACCTACATTCACATGTCCCATCAGGCAGCAGTACTTTGGAGTCCGGACAAGCGCAGGTTAATCCAGCAGGGTTGCCTTTAGTCAGCTGGCAGAGTTGACATTGAATCTTCAGACAGGCAGAAGAACCTGATGACAACATATTTTATAATGTGAGCACCATTAGGTGTGGAACAAACAACTATGGTGATCAAGAGAGATGCATTTACAACATTTTGTCAAAGTTCTCAAATACTTTTTCTGGCATTATGTTACAGACTTCATCTTAACTCTGGTCAAAGCTTTACTCCTCAAAGACAAGGTAAATACAACCTATACTGCAGATTAGTTCTGTATTTAAAATCCAATATAAGTGGGAATGCTGCATATGAAAAGCACCATAACCTCAAATGAGTAAGAAATACTGTCATTTACCAGCATATTGCAGACTAACGTTTGATCTACTAAGTACCTCGAGGCTGCTGGAACTCATGGTAAACAGCTATCAGAGGCAGTTCAGCTTTACAGATGAATTTCCTGTCGCTGGGCCGGTTCTGTCGAGTCTGCCAGAGTCCTTTGTTGTCAACCCAGTAGAATGAACCTTCAAACACAGCGAGGCTCAGAGCCGGTCTGCTGTTGAACAGTCCTGCCAAAGAGTAACGGCTAGTCCCATCCATCTTCACCGTCTCTATGGACTGAATGAAACAAATTCATGGACGCTGAACTAAAAATGTGTCCAAAATTCATGATTGAATGTGCAGACAGATTGTTGTAGAAATAATACTGTTTCAGTCAACTTTAAGTCATTAAAGAGAGGCAAGGAACTCAACTAAGCATGATGACTCTTCGACCCTGTTCCTTCACAGCTTTACCCTTTTACTAATGGACAGATAAAAGATGGTGGCCAATTTAAGGCCGTTGTAACATGCAGTTTGGGCCTCTGATCAGAAATGTTATGAACAAATGCCACTTTAGGGGAACTGTGGAAGTCAAGATTTGAAAGACTAAGAAAAATATGAGCTAAAAATACAAGTCTGGTCTATATATATATCCCCTATATGTCTTCAGAAGAGCTGCTGGAAGGTGTGGCTGACACTGGAGTGGCAGTGCAGCACTGATGCACAGACAGGGTCTTACACTCCGTTACCTCTCCACAAAAAGCAATAGTGCACTGCAGATAAGTGAACTCCAAACCATGCGTCATTCACCAGATTTATTGTTGGAGAAAAAAGGAAGCATCCCACGAAAGAACAAATTACCAACTTAAGTATCTGGGGTGGAAATATTCTGCTTTGGGACTGTGTAGCAGCCAGGTGCACAGGAAGCGCGTCACAGATAGAGGAAAGAATGGACTAAATATCCATAAATTCTGGATGAAAGATGTAGGTGTCTACAACAGGACAATGATCCAAAATCTACTATGTGAGCCAGTTCAAGAAATGCAAACTGAAGCTTTTGGAATGACCATCTTAAACATTCTGTGCGTGAGGGACAGATTAAAAAACTTAAAATGATCTGCAAGGAAGGGAAAGAGAAAGGCTCTTCACTGGGTACAAAAAGTGTTTGCAAGTTATGATATCCATCATACAGGGGGTCACCAAGTATTAGGGTGACCCAATTTCAAAAAGTAACAGTGCCCAAATGCTTAAAAAATGGTTTGATTTTGGTTGCTTAAAAAGAAATCCCCAAAATATATAACTTGCTCAGGAGACACCACATTTTCACACACCACTGCATCTATTCCAGCAACATGAAATCACCTCAACAAATGAACCAGCAAGGAGCCCAACATGCAACTTGCAGCATGAGATAATTCACAGTTTCTCTTTTTTTTACCTTTACTGTCACAAATACATTTTTACAGCATTGTGAAATGTTTTCCACATATCCCAGTTGGGGTCAGAGCACAGGGTCAGTCATGGTAAGTCGTCCCTGAAGCAGGAAGGTTTAAGGGCCCAACAATAACTGCATTGGGGTTTGATCCTCTGACCTTCTGATCAGTAGTCCAGGGACGTAACCGTTGCGCCACCACTGCCCCACTGACTTTGTTATATGTTATTTATGCTATGTTAATAACCAAACCAAATGAGAGAAGCTTTCCAATCCGCATGCAAGCAGTACAAACATATCGATCCATGTACTTCCCTTTATTATCCAAAACTCACCTTTTTGAAGTCACTGATCCAGTAGAGCCTCCTGGCAGCTACGTCAGCAGTCAGGCTGTGGGCAGACTGAGCAGTGATGACTGTCAGAGAGCTCCTGTCCGACCCGTCCATCCATGACTTCTCTAGCGTCGCTCTGTCGCCTGGACCCGCATTGATCCAGAACATCAAGCTGGGAGGCAGAGAGCAGAGAACGTGAATCAGCACTACCCAGTGGAACGTCATCTTTCTGAGCGCAGCAATGATGGCTTAGTTTTCACGAGCAGAAGGAACATTTCCTCCAGCTTCATCCACTACAAATGCTCATTTTCTTGTGACGTTAGCAAACACATCTTAATTATCTTATATTTAACGATTTCAAAATAAAATCATATGCAGCAGAAAGAATAAAGTCAGACCTACCTCTCTACAGGTACAACCACCAACTCTGATGGGCTGATGTTCTTACTCAGCACGGTCATGTAACTTTTCCCATCAGCTGCCTGCATGTAGATCGATTTTGTCTTCTCGTTGGTCCAGAACAGGTTTCCATTCAGCCAATCACAAGCTAGACCTTTGATTCCAGGCTCTCCTGTTCAAAAGATACTGAACGTCTTTATTTACATTTTTGGTTTCTTCTGCAGCTTGATCCAAAGTTGAATGTACCAAATGGACCAAAGACTTCACGGGTAAACTAACCAGTATAGACTGTCCAGCTTTGTCGTTGATCCTTTTTGTAAATTTTGCCTCGGCTGTCGGCCCAGTAGAACCACCCTCGGGCGATGTCATACGCCAAGGCCACTGGGTCAAACACTGCAGTCTGGATAACTTCAAACTGTTGAGACTTAACATTCAGCAGCGCTACAGATGTCTTCTGCACCATCAGCAGTCGAGTGGAATTACCTGAATCCATTGAAAGGATGTAGTTAGTGTTACTCCAAGACTTTGCGTACAAGCTTGAAAGACAAATGTGTCAGTGTTTGAAATACAGAGAGAAAGAAATCAACAGCTATACTTGGATGAAGAAAATAATCTGGAAGAGTATGCATTTAATTCCACACACATTGTTTGTTATATTTGTTGAATGTTTCTTTACATCTTGACAGGAAGTGCTCAGATATAAAATTAAAAATCTGTCATCTGTGGCCGTTACAAGCCTACAGAAAGTCTCTCCAACCATTATATTCAATCTGTTTCAGATGATTAACAGTTGAAAATTACACAAGTGCAGCTGTGGTTTAATTTCACCTAAACCTCCAACTTATTGCACCACTAAACATGCCAGATCATTTGTCCATTTGCATTTATGTGTCTTCTGGTTGTTTTTGTGGTCTCCATCCCCCTCCAGTTTTATTAGGGGATGTTTCCATGTATCTGTGTGTATGTTGCTTAGCTTTAGCATAATTTAATTTAGTCTATATTGGCTTTGAACTGGGTGTTTTGCAGATGTGGTAGATACGGTAGCTTATTTATGTTTTTAGACATGAAGTATCGTGTGGTGATCCTTTCCCCACCAATTCTCATGGATTAGTCCTCCAGCTGGACTCAAACAGTACATGCTCATGCATTTTGGAGAAGAAGGGGAGGAATTTTTTAGTTGTATGCTTTAGAAATCTAGATTTCAGTTGCTAAAACTCTGGAAACTTTAGGTTTAATACTTGGCAGTTCTATCAATATTTTATTGCCAAGACCTCAGGGAACAGATTACATAGATTAGATTAGATATAAGCAGCTTGACTAATTAAATTACAAGTTCACTCTTTGATCTTAACCAACTAATCTTCCTTCTTTGGTCTCCAGATTATCCACATCAAAGGCACCTATTAACATGACAATTATCTTTCGTCCAAACGCACTTCATGATGTCTGTGGTTGGGTTTGATCTTTTCAGAATCCAGAATGGGTTCACACTGTAAAACTGAGATCACAACCAGATCTAGACTTGAACCTGCTTGTCGTTTTCTCCGACACAAGAGGAGGCTAGGTTGGTGCCCAACGACTTGGTAGAATTATATTCATGTTGAAAATGTGTGCCGCAGATTCGGATGAAGCAGCAAAACTCTGCCTCATTACCTGAAGCCAGACACACGGAGCTTTCAGTCTGTTTGAAATCCTCTCCGCATTGGCAGTAGTAGGATCCAATGGTGTTAGTGCAGTGATGCACGCAGGGAGCAAAGGCACACTCATCCAGATCTGAGGAGAAAGCAGGGTTTAGCTTCACAAGCATTGACCGTGCATCAAAAACAAATCGCCCAAGAGTCAGAAACAGATAATTATACTAGTACAACTGCAAAAACAAAATACTCCTGAGGTTTTATAGAAGAGGAGATGAGGTGACTTCAGTCCACATATTTGTCATATTGTTTGTCTTTTGTTGACTTTTGACAAAATGCAGCTTCTCTGTTTAACTTCTGTGATACAAACTGACCATACTGGAAGTGAACAGAGTGTCATTTTCATAACCCACTCACCTTCACATGCTGCTCCGTCAGCAGAGACCTTATATCCAGCAGGACAGGAGCATAAAGCTCCCCAGGATTCATCAGTACACACATGGCTGCATCCACCATTGTTCAAGGAGCAGATATGACCTGCAGGAGGTCCAACATTAGGCATCAGTGGCTGAGCATTGCAGAACTTCATGCACAACAAGCATTTGATTGCATCACGAGATGAAAATCAGTTGCATCAGTATTTTCCATCAAGCTCACCGCAGGTTATGGGCTCATCGCTGCCGTCGGAGCAGTCAAACTTCCCATCACACCGCTGTTCAGCAGATAGACACGTCCCATCAGGACACCGGACCCCGTCCCCATAGCACAGACCTGAACAAAGGAGAGACAAGTGGTACTTTACCTTCTGATCAAATGTTTCTGATGCCTACGCTGTGCCAGGGGTCACCCGTTCTTTATACTATTTGACATTTATATAGTATCAACACATGAAACCATCTTTACCACGTTCACTCTGCCTCTGTGTTCCTGTTCCTGTGTTAAACTATGGAGTCATCACACTGATAAATCAATCTGTGTAGTAAAAATCTAAATAAAATATGAACCGATGTAAGGAACACTAGCTAAAGATAGCAATTTTTACATTGTTTTGCAGTCATTAGCATGAAATTCTTTTTCTGTGATTTTATAGAAACAAATTGTACTCGTATATCAAGTGCAATTGCTCCTTATTTATAATTTAACAATAGAGAATGTAGCTGAATAACTTTTATTTCTCCATTACTAGTGTGAAAAGAAACATAAGGACAAACTATAGACACATTTCATTGCTTGGGTGCATCAAAAATGCAATAAAAGATTAAGGATTGTCAATTTTTATTGTTCATTTTCAACGTCTCATTGATGTTTCTAGTCATTTTATTATTTTTTACCCTTTATTTATTGACTATCACTACTATTATCATTACTTTTTGCAATGTGTTTATGGTTTCACCCTCTATTTTCTTTTACTCCACTTGTTCTTTTCCCTTTCTTTATGAAAATCTTATACCATGTTTAACTCTACTTCTACGTTTTTGCCTCCCTGGTCTTTCTCCTCCTGTCTGTGCTGACTTTTGTTGTCGAGTTGTCTTCCTGAGTATCCTTCTTTTCTTTTTTGCCCTGTTTGTAAAGTGCCTTGTAAAAGGTTCTGTATAAATAAAACTATTATTATTACAAATAAAAGTACTAAAATGTGCTTAACATACTCTAGTGCTATACGTTTAATTACTGAACAGAAGAGTTGGTTCACCCAAATCACAAAACAACCATTTTTTATATGTAAAATAGAAATTGTAGTTTTGTGATCTACCTCTAGCAGTATGTCTCACCAGCTGAGCTCCAACCCTCTACAGCATAAAGCCAGTATAGCTAATAGATGGACTGATGGTATGCAGAAGCACAGACAGTTACGGTTTATTTAAGGACGTTTAGTAAAATGAGTCACAATTAATTTTTCAAAACATATTTGGCAAAGCAACTTAGTCTACATGTCTCGGTAAACATCGAAAACCATGGTGGGCCATGAGAATGCTTGTGAAAGGACTGCAAAGGTTGTGCATCTCCAGATCCAGGAGGAGACAACCTGTATTTTCTGTACTGCTAGATACTACTAAAGGAAACTAAGGAAAATAGCATGATTTTTGAATTTAGAGGAGCCAAACCCTTAAAATACATCTCCCTGCATGATGCTAAACAGTCCTTCAGGATGACATTCAGCTTCCAGTAAGTCAGAATACAACGCGCCATCTTTCTCACCACAGTCTTCTTCATCCGAGTTGTCCATGCAGTCATCCTCTCCGTTGCAGCGCAGCTCTTTGAGGATACAGATTCGGTTCCGGCACATCCAGTCCGAGTCCAGACAGCCCTCAGTGGGGGAACAGTTCTCCTCATCAGAGCCGGTGGGACACTGCTTCTTCCCATCACAGCGGGCCGACGCGTCGACACAGCCGACAGAGTCCACACAGGAAAACTGGCCTGGTGGACAGTCTGTGGAGCCTGGAGCTGTCGGAGGGAAATATATGACATATCAAGGGGTTATGTTTCATTTTCACTCATTTACCCATGAACCATTTCAACTTCAGGGAAAGCACTGGTACCTTATATGACCTGTTCTGTTAAATATGTTGTGTCTCCAAGATTCACGGCAAAAATACCAACTATAGCGTCACGAAAAAGACCTTAGAGGGATTTTAAATAATGTAGAAGACAGGAGGAACACCCACCTGTGCAACCCACTTCATCAGATCCATCTAGACAGTCTCCTTGTCCATCACATCTCCACACATCGCGGATGCAGTTTCCATCATCACACTGCCACTGGCCTTGATGGCAGGATGAGATTTGTCCTAACAACATACAGACAGACAGTACAAGCAAGAAATAAAGCCGAGTCTTAGACAATATTTCAATCCAAGTGACAGGCTGGAGGAATTTCTATATCAGGTCAAAAACAGTCATCTACTTTTAAAGAACTTTACTTTTCCAGACAAGCTGACTGGCATTTTATACACATGAGATTATGTAAGACATTATAATCTGTTTTCTGCACCATTTTGCTTGTAATTTGCTTTCACTGCATGCCGGAGCAAGAGCTGGAAAGCATTTTACAACCAGAGAGAGGCTGACTGAATGAAGTCTCCAAGCGACCTAGACATTTAATTTCCCCACAGGCTGAAAGAGCATAAAGATTTCTTACCCGTAGCTCAGATTTGTCATTCATGAGTCCAAAATCTCAACTTTACAATCTTGACAGCGTGTAACTGCTTTCGTTTATCAGAGAAAACAAGTAATTCAGCGGGAGCAAAAAGAAAATGTCAGAATGAGTAACAAAGCTGATGTTGAGGTAGGTCGGATACACATAAACCTGAACATAAAGGGCAAACAAGACATGAATGTTTGCTCATTCAAACTACCTCAAGCTGTCTAATAAAATGACCATGCCTTACTGCTTGATTAGTGAACCTCCAAGTGAGGTTAAGTACAGCTAAATCCTAACAAAGCTTTTGACCCTGAACTTTTATCTGCTTAACACAAGCAAAAAGCCAGAACAAATGGATTCCTAAATGCACGTTTAGATTCTGAGTCATCCAGGTCATGCTAGGCCTAGGTTCTCTTTTGAACTTTTCAAGAAGTCCAGTTGCTTTCTACTGAAGCTAATGGGACTCGTGCTACTCAAATCTGAAGAAACCATACTGGTCGTCGTGTTATCGAGTTAAAACAAACGCAATCAGTTAGGATGCACGTTCAAAAGCGTCGTTACCTCTGCAAACTCTCAGATCTGCCAGAAAAATCAAGCACATGAACAGGCCCAGGTCCATGTCGGCCAGCAGGGCTCATCGGGACAAACAGTGTCAGCTGAGAGGAAGCGCTTTATCAGCTCCTCCCGCTGCAGGTGTGCCATCAGAGCTGGTTATCATATTAAAAAATGAACCAATGAAATATCAAACACTCCACAGGATGTTTTTATTTTCATTTTAAGGAATGTTTTTAAGTTGTATCGTTTTGTAGCTTTTTCAGACTAACGGCATGTTTAAGGCGTGGCCAACAAAATATCTGTATTTTTATTAGCAGCATTTCATCAAAGCGACCTTCTGTCACGTTCGGAGTTTCCTCACGACACTCTTCTGTTTCTAAAATATGTTGAAAATGTTTTGTTTAGTTGACTTGCAAAATATGCATTTTATTCTGAAGCTCTGAGGCTTTCATTGAAGTGTAGCTCACGATAATAACGTTCCTCTCGGGGCGGATGAGGCCGTGCGTAATTGGAGAGCTTCTGTGATTTTTACGCACAATTTTACGCAATAATAGCAGTAGTTCTGTTCACACTGTTGAGACACACCAGGCGTATATGTGCCACGCATGTGCACTACTGTTTCTAGTACACTTATTAAAACATATACATTTAAACAACAACAACAAAAAAAACTGTATTCTGCTAATGTCGTTTACAGGTTCACCAAAAAGTCAATACTAGTCTTTTGGATTTCTTTTTTTTTTCCTTTAAAAAAATTATTTTGTGTGACGTTCTCACAATAAAGAACTCTCAAAGGACAAGGCCATTTTAATACTAGTTGCACAGTTTCCTTGTCATCAAAGGAATAAAAGCTTAAGGTGTCCCACTGGCTCTTTCTTCTTTCCTTTGAGGTCAAGTTTGTTTCATGAATGGGGAACCATCAGTGTGTTTTAATGTTGCAGTCAGCTATCATGGCACGGCTTCTCAGTTTTTCATGTCATGTCGTTCTGTTGTTCAGTGAAATCTTTTTGTGCAGGTGTCTAATACTGTTAAACTGTTGAACTTACCCAATGTTTGACATATAAATACCCATGTGTACATTTTTTTTTCGTTCGATAAACACATGATGGATTTTCCTTTAAAAAAAAAAAGACATTTAGAGTTTAAACATCAGTGTCTAGTTCAGCATATTTTGTTTATTTTGTAATGCTATAATTTCTTCTTGTTGGGCTCTAATATATTTGGTAATTGACAAAAAATGTTAAAATGCCCTCCTGTTTGGTTCATTTTCTAAACAGGATTATAAAATTCTTATTTTAACATTTTTTAAAGACAATAGATTGTTCAGTGGAAAAATATCAATGAATATTTTGATTCATTCATTATGAATTAGTACCAAGATTGACCTGAACTTTTGAGCATGTTGGACTTAGCACACTGTAAAACAAGAATGTTTTAAAATCATATTTAACTGTAATTTTTTAATCAGTTTACTGTTATTTTGCAGATCTTTACGGTTTTGTTAAATTACAGATAAAGCCTTGCAAAATAACAGAAAAAGTATGAAAATTACATATTACCATAAAAATAAAACACCAGACCAAAACCATGAATAACAGCCATATCATATCTTTGATTATAACATTACACTATTTATTTCAATTAGCAAAACAAACAAAAAACATATTGGCATGAAAAATTTGGTACATTAAGATTTAAAAAAGGTAAACAATTTCTGATATTTTAGAGACTTTAACTGTTTTGTTAAATGACAGAAAATAGCTAAGAAAATCATATAAAAAACAACTCTTTACATTTTAACTGTAAAACAAACAAACAAACAAACAGGACAAAAATGTAAATAACTTCCACATCAAAAATCTCTTTAATAGTAACTGAATTTAAATCAGCTACACATATTTTTATTATACCTTGCTTACCATACATTGCTGTCAAATGTTTACATATATTCCTTTAAGCTTTTAGGTTTAGAGATTTATTTATTTATTTTACAATATATTAATATTGCCATTTCACTTGACAAAACTATAGTAGTTTTCTGTATTCCCTTTTAACCAAGTATAGTACATGATTAAAAACCGACAAGGAGCATTTTCAAGACTTTTTCCCCTATAAACACTGACCTTAACTTGGCCCCAGTTCTTCCATGACTCCTCTAAAGCCTCCATCCAGGATGACCTCAGGGATTCTGATGCACTCCTGTGTTGCCTCCTCATTAATCACTGCGCAGTTGTGCAGCTCCGTAATCTCTTTAACTAACATTATTGTCACGGCCTCTTATCAAAGGGATCTCTAATATACAAAAACAATCAAAGTGGTGGCCTCTTACTGTTTCCAGACCTCTGCCTCTACAAAGCCCCGTTAGTTTCGACACATAATGATGGTCACTTTAAAGTCCGATGGATCACACGCCCCTCAATCAACAGATCTCTTCAAAGGACCAGTGAGGGAGTATAAACCCGGCTCTCATCATCTCATGTGCTGCGTCCGGATTTGCCCGTGGAAGCGACAACATCACACTTGCGAGTAATGAAGGGACTAGCAGTGGATCTGGCGTTTCTTCTCCTTCTGCTGGATTTGGTTCTGGGTCAGCCATTGTTTGGAATGCGTCCTGACGCACTGCTCCGCGGGACGAGCGCTCGGTCCGGCGGTTCCAGACGCGCCGTGCTGCGGCAGAAGAGCAGCAAGTGGCCCCTCTACATGATGCAGCTCTACCGGACCATGCTGACTGATCACCGGGCCAGGACTCCGGCTGTGGACGTGAGCGAGACCGGGAATGAGGAGGACATCCCCGGGCTGCAGGACTCCGACTCTGTGACCAGCCTCGTAGCCAAGAGTGAGTATCCAACATCAGGGGGAAAAAAGTTCAGTTTTAAGTCACAAAAATGTAAAGTAAATGCTTTAAATGACATTGCACGTCCATTTATAAGCAAAAACTATTATATTCCTATGTTTTATGATTTATTTGACTCCCCTAAATAACAAGTGTGCAACCTTTTCTTGCAAAATTCATGATTAATACTAACAGATTTTCTCCTATGTCTTTCAGGCTGCCAGCAGATTGGTAAAAGGTGGTCCGTCACCTTTGACATGTCCTCTATGTCTGCAGGTGACAACGTCCAGCTGGCTGAACTTCGCATCCGCCTGCCCGCCTTCACAGAGTCTTCCAGCGCCTCCGTGGACATCTATCACTCCCACAAACACCGCCCAGACAGCAGGCAGCTCCTGGGCCGCCTTAGAGCTCGTCCCAGCTCCACGGCGTCTCCGTCCTCCTGGTGTGTGTTCAACATGACGGAGATGCTCGGTCGCTGGCTGCAGCAGGGACACAGGAGCGAGAGGATGGAGATGCAGGAGGATGACGTGGAGGAAGAGCAGGAGGTGATCCAGCATCCTACAGCTGACAGGGTCTTGATGGTGGTCTTCTCCAGGCAAAGCAGTCAGCGAATGCTCATCCGTGTGGCGGAGCACTCCAAGTACGTCAGCGTGGACAAGGCACGGGGGACGACCACTGGGGTTAGGAGCCACAGGGAAAAGAGGCACCAGCAGACCAGACATGGACGGGCTGAAGGTGCTCCTCAATTGAAGGCCGAAAAGGAGGAGAACGAGGGTCTTCTCTGCAGGAAGGTGGACATGTGGGTGAACTTTGAGAAGCTTGACTGGAGCGAGTGGATCGTCTACCCCAAACGGTACAACGCTTATCGCTGTGAAGGGAGCTGTCCTACACCAGTGGATGAGACCTTCAGCCCCACTAACCATGCATACATGCAGGTAAGACTGAACTGCGTCACCATACATGTCAAACTGTTCACACCTTATTTGAAGAGATGTGTTCTAATCACCAATTTCCTTCTTTTTCTATCTCCAGAGCCTGTTGCAGCTTTACCACCCGAACAAGGCCCCATGTCTGTCCTGTGTGCCGACGCGCCTGGCACTGCTTTCCATGCTGTACTACGAGAACGGGAAGATGGTGATGAGGCACCACGAGAACATGCTGGTGGAGGAGTGCGGCTGCCGGTGAGGAAATGACCTGCAGGCCTCCTAAAAAGGCTGGAAAAACGTAAGACTAAAGCCTCTGAGCCGTACAGGCCTGAGGAGAGGCAACAGATCGGAGCTACAGACGCACAAAGTGGATGTTTGTCCACAGGCACTTTAAAGACACTGAGACAGAAGCTGCAGGACATGAAACCCAAGTATATCCTGGACACTGCTCACTAAATTATAAAACTAAAGTTATAAATTATTGGTACTTCTTGTAGGAGATTAAGTGGATCTAAGTTGTGCCTTTTAACAGCAAGATGAATTCAGAAAGTACAACATTGACTGGAGCACTAAAGATACTCGAAAAGACAAAGGTCAAAATGCTGTAAGCGCTTTCATTCTATTGAGAAGTTTGGGTCACATTGACCCATTTGTTTGTTTGATATGTATAAAAATACAATAAATGATTAGTAATCCTGAACAAAGTGTTTATAAAAGTTGAAAATAAACCACTCATTAACTTTTTACTGTTTAAAGGGGAATGTGATCTGTTCAAGTCCTTGTTTTTATACAGTATTTTTAAAGCAACAGATACTGAGCCGAGGTGTTTTCGAGCAGAGGAATAAGGCTGATATTACAAATTTACCTACAAATTTAAATATTAAGGTTAAGACTGTGCACTAATATTAATTGTATGAATGCACCTAATAATGCACAACCCAATTTATCTGCCTAAATTAATCCTAAAATTAACAACATGCAAATTAATATAAATTAGAAACTCACCCGAATACTTTAAATATTAAAATTAATACAAATTTTACCTGAGAAATTTAAATATTAAGGTTTAAAGCCTACAACATTATATATAATAAAAAATTAACTAATTAAAATATCAAGGTTAAGGTCTTACAATACTATTTAAAATAGAAATTTTCCTGAATAATTTAAAGATTAAGATAAAGACCCTACAATACAAATTTACCAGACTAAAATAGACATTATGGTAAAGATCCTACAATAATCTACATTATACAGATTTACTTGACTAAATTAAAGTTAAGGGTATAGATCTTACAATGATATATATTATATAAATCTACCTTACTAATTTCAATATTAGGTTTAAAACCCAACAATATATTCAATATAAAAAATGACCAGGTGAGTTTAAATATTAAGGTTAAGACACCACAATAACATTTATAATACAAAGTTAGCTGTTTCAAATATTAAAGTTAAACCCTACAATATTATTTATCACACAACTCCACCTGACCGAAATAAATATTAAGATGAAGACTATAAACGCTACACCTGACAAATTAAAAAATTAAGGCTCATTCACTCCAACATTATACAAGGAAAATAACTTAACAAAAGCACATTGCTGAGTCCATTTTAAAATGAAGAAGCCTCCTGCAGAACCAGGATCAGGGAGGGCTGTCTTCTGCTTCCACCTGTTGGGTGAGGGGAAGGAGGGGGGAGAGAAAAGGAAAGCTGAGAATTCAGTCTTAATTTGTTAAAGCAGGAAACACACAGGTCAAATTAACGATCAAGTAAGGCTGCATTCCATTTACTTGTACAAGGTCAAGGCCCTGGTGATGTCCAGTTCAGGCTCACCGTCAAAGTGCTCCAAGAAAGCTAAATGGGACGCAGCCATTGTTAGCATCGTTTTAACGTGATTCCTGGCCATTAAACCGGCTTAAAATGGCTTTAATATGAAAAACCTGTTGTTTAAAGACATTAAATTTTAAGTTAAACTATCCCATTAGTGCTTGTACATGGTATACTTTCGTTTTTACAAGGAAAAAAAAGACTAAACGGATGAAGACTGGCCGTTTACACAGAGGACAGCCGCTTCACTAAGCTACGACAACAACTCCCTTCATGGCTATGGTGTGTATTAACATATTTTAGCTCTTTCTTTAACTTTTATGCTCTCCAACTTCAGTTTTCGGCAAAGAAAACCTTTAAAACATCTCTGTGTGTCCTACTTTTACCTTAGAGACTGGCTAAAGTTAGCTAGTTGGTAGAAACAGTGGAGCTTTTAGCAGCTAACAGTTAGCTCATATATTTGTCTGATGGAGAATGAAAGTACAGCTAAAAGCAAAGGGAAAACTGGACTTACCTTCATCAGGTGGTCAGAAAAACGACTGCATAAGCCTGACAATGTCCCTCCATGTTTGTTTTATGTGTAATTACCAAGTTTTACTAATAAATACACTTTATCAACAGTATTTAAATAATGGGGTCAGTTTACGGCTTGTATTTGCCGCCACCCAGCGGCCAGAATCGGTTACTGCAGGTTCATATTCTCAACACAGGCATCAATGTCTTTTTTTGCTTTTAATTTGTCCCCAAATAAAGTAATAAAGTGAGTCAAATCACATAAAATATTCATTCTTTGCTTGTCAAACATGTCACACATCATAACAAAGTCAAACGTCATCAAAGTGAAGAAACTTTTAACTCATATTAGGCATTGAAAAACATCTTGTTTTTGCAAAGCTCCCACACTTTTTGGCATGACACACCTGCTTTCAGGTTCTGTCTCACACTCTCATGCTGATCGAACAAATCTCACAGCAAATAAGAGGAAGCTTCAAGCCCCTAATTTATGATAAACTGTAAGATAAGTTAAGCACGCTCTTGTCTGCGCACAGGCCAAAGTCTGAATATGAGCCTTTTTCATATTTTATGCCTGACACTGGACCATAAACATCACAGAGAGCACAGAAAACACAGCCTTTAGTGGTCAAAGGCAAACACAGTAAACGTTGTCTTGTTTACTTTGCTCTCGTATTTCACATCAGTTACAAACGATGAAATGAAAAATGAGAGTCATCAGTAAGACTTTCCTCTGAATTCATGACATACCTGCAGCACCAGACAGCATGAATCCATACAAGCTTCTGCAAGTTAGATAAATAACTGTTGGGCAAAACCTGTGCAGAAGTTTTCATGTTTTTTATCATCATCAGCAGATTTGATTAGATTATTATTTGATTATATTGATTTTTGTGTTATGTGACCACCACCACCACTGTTCGTCTTTTAAAATTATTATTAATAAATATAATGAAAGATGAAATAATAAAATAAAAAATATTGTTAAAAATGAAAATGAGTGTTAATAACCTAGAGGATAGAGCCATTTCATTTCAGCTGGTAGCTAAAACTGGCAGCTCTGAACTAATCCAGTGGTTCTCAAAGGTTTGTGTCACGAGGCAACACATGTATGTATATATATGTTTCAAGTATTTCCAAAGCACTCCTTTACATATGATTTTAGCTGCACTAATTGCCATAATTTATACGTCAGAATTGTGAATTTAAGCCTTAAAAAGGCACACACATTGAGAACTATTGGTCTTGCTATGGTGCACACAATGTAATATAATGTGAACATGAGTTAAACATACAACCTGTCTGGGATGACTTAATATTTTTTGTTCATTTTACTAAATAACTTAAAAAATGTGAAAAACACGATTAAAATCTAATCATTTCTGGGCTGGGCTAAGCCAGAAATGTAAAATGTAATAAATTATTCATTGATAAAGTCATTACATGAAACTTAACTAGCTCAGTCGCTCTCGTGACCTTTAATGACCAACCATTGCATGTTTTGTGTTTCATTTTATGCAACAGCTAGCTTAGCTTTAGCCTTTAGCTTCTCTTAGCACCTGTCCTCAGCATGGAGCCTCAGAGTTCACACACATCCCCTGACGCACTCTGAATGAAACCAGGTGATTCATGGCCTGTAACAAAAACACAACGTATGGGGAGCAGCATTACACCTCCTTTATTTATTTATTTGTTTTTATTTTGGAGGTCAGCCGGCTCCCCACACGCTCACAGCCTCGGCGCCAAGCTAACAGGCCGGACACCGTGTCCAGTGACCAGCAGAGAGGAAGCTGCGCCAACCTGGTGGTAAGACACACACAGGAAGGAAATAACAACAAAGTGCTTAGAATTTTACCCTGTAAACCACAAAAGCACTAACAGCGTAGCAACATGTATAGTAATTAATACACAAAAATGTAGCTGGCATGTTTAAGTGTTTAATAAAGTAAAGTATCTGTCAGCAGTTATATATATATCTTTTAGCGTATTTTCACTCACTTATGAAGGTGACAAAATATGTTAAATTGTCTTAAAACCTGTTTATTAAATACTTATATCCTTTTTGAAATGTACTAAATAGGAGGAATTAGAATGTTTTCCATGCATGACTTTATTTTTCAAAGTGTTCCGGTGTTTTGTTAGAGAATACAATATTGTATGTTCCTGATCTTAATATTTAAGTTGGTCGGGTTGATTTGTATAATATATAACATTATTACGTCTTAACTTTATATTTAATCTAGTTGGGCAAGTTTGCACAATTAATAATATTGCAAGGTGTTGATATTTCATTTAGTCAGGTGAATTTGTATTTTATAGTATTTCCTTGCATTAATATTAAAGTTAGATTAATTTGTATTATATATAAACTGAATTTTTAAATTCAATAAAAACATTAGGTGGGTCATTTTGTATAATATGTAATTTTGTAAGGTCTTAATCTTAATATTTAGTATTAACATTTAATATTATTGTAGGAAGTTACCCTTATTATGTAATTTAGTCTCTATTTTATATGTTGCAAAGTGTTAATATTTAAATAAGTCAGGTAAACTTGTGTAATATATAATACTGTAGAGTGGTAATATTTAAAATTAGGTGGGAACGTTTGCATAATAATATTATTGTAGAGTATTATATATAATATTGTGAGTGTTCCCCTTAATATTAAACATGGTCAGGTAAGTTTGCATAATCATTATAATTATTATTATACAGCCTTTAACTTTTAAACTACTCAAAGCTAAATTCATATAATTAATAATCTTGCAGAGTTTTATATTTAAAGTTGTATTCAGTGGTGGCTTGACTGAAAAACAGTAGTAGTACTGAAAAATATTACAGTAACTCGTGTATTTTAAGCTATAGAGACATATTTAACATGATTCTGACTGTGATATACTCATCAAGCTGTCTAAAAAATGCTGCTGGATAAAATAAATTAGAGAAGTTCTAGCAGCCTTTGTTGTGTGAAGTGTTGCATGCTGCGGTTACAGCTAAAACTCCTCCAAACAGGAGCTCTTTGGTGTTTGCTGTTGTCCTCTGCCTCACTGGAGCTCATTACATTCTGCATTTGATGGCCACATTATGTAAGCGTATCCCTCTTACATTGATTTAAAATTCACGTCATGTTTTTTTTCCCTCTTTGATCTGAGGATTATTTATTGGTCAGCATGAAAGCTTGAGCAGATACAAAACTTATTAAAAAACCCTCGTTATGCAACATCCCTGCATGTGTTGGGGGATTAGGATGCTGTGACTTTATAGAAAGTCGGCAGTCATATGTTTTTTTTTTCAATGTCTTAATGAGGAATTAATACAAATGACACCTCTCTGCTGCAGGTTTGCTTTACTAAGGCTCAAAGGAATCCATTTTTGCAAACATAAGTCACATGTTGTCTGTGATGAAGCCTCTCCAGAGCTTCCAGTCAGCAGCTTGACACAAACTTAATTTGCAAGTGAATTTATGTTCATGTCAGATGTGCTGCTCTCTGTGTACTGGCTCTGTTTACACCGACTTCCTGTGTTTCCTGTGCGCCTGGCTGGTACCATATGCGTGAGCCTGCGCATATAAAGCATGACTGATGAGCTTTCGGTGCTTTCACGTCTCGGAAGGCTGTGTGCAAATGTGCATATGTGTGTTTAGATGGGGTGGTGGTGGTGGGGGAGCATTGTTCCTCATTGGCTGAGATATTTTCTCTGGCAACGGGAAAACGTGATCCTGCCTGCAGAGGCACTGCAGTGTGTGCTGCAGCGAGAGAGAGTGAACGAGAGGGCGAGAGAGGCAGAGTGTGAGCGGGTGAGAGAGAGGGAGAGAGAGAGAGAGGAGGGGGGTGGGCAGGAAAAAATCAACCACATGCATAAGGAGGCAGCCAGAAGCACAGAGACACAGAGAGAGAAAGAGTGTGTGTGAGTGAGTGTGTGTGCATGTATGTGTGAAAACACTGCGCATGTGTGACTGAGAGATGCACTGACTGGAGCAGACGGAGGAGGAGAAAGAGCAGTAATGAACGAACGCTGAGCCAAGAGGAGAAGATAACAGGAACCGAAGGAGGAGAGAGGCTTTACCTGAAGACCTGAGGGAAGGAGAAAGGCGACTCAACGCAGAAGCTCAGCAGAGGATGAGCTGTGAAATCTGAAAGAAGAGGAAAACAGGGGATGGAGAGAGAGACACCAGAGGGTCAGTCACTGCTCGGAGGAGAAGGAGGGTCGGCAGAGTGAAGGACAAAGGTACCAGAGAGGAGAGGAGAGGAGGGATGCGGAGGTCGATGAAAGTGCTTCCTCCATCTTACATCTCCTCCATCTTTTCCTCCCCTCGCTGCTGCTGCTCGTTGTTCATAGAATAAAACAGGACAGGAGAGAGCGTCCTCCCTCTGGACAAAGCAGCTTGGTTTATTTTCGCAGAGACATCTCAGCAAAAAGATAAAAAGCCTGGACCAAGAGCGAGAAGACAAGCAAGGACGGGAACAAGACGAGTGACTGACAGGTGAGAATGAGACGAGGCTTTTCATCTTGTTTTCTGGTGACGATTCTGAGATGTTTCTGTGTGATCATCTTCAGATTCTGTATGTTTCTTGGATCTGTGAGGTGTGGCTCATTTACGCTGATGCTCTTTTCTTTCTGTGTCTCTTCATGCATGGGTGACATAGGCAGAGGTTGCTTTGTTACGTTAAGCTGGGATTTGCATGGTGGTTGCATCATGGACGTCCATTTTGCAGACATATACACACACACACAGATGCATGAATGGAGACACACATGTACACCCACAGAGACACACACCTGCGCACCTGCTTATCTGCACCGACCATAAACAGCGGTTGGAAACTGTGAATAGAGCAGTTTGGGTGCAGATGCTATCTTGAGAGTTTCCTGTCTCCAGCGGTTGTGACATTTGACAGACGTCAACACAGACAGACAGCGGAGGCAGGTGGAGGAGGGAGGGCAGGGGGGTAAAGGGACGGGGCAGGAACGGCCTGTTCTGTAGCTGTCAGCAAACACTAAAGCATCTCCATATTGGCCATACATTGGCGCTGCAGTGAGAGCGCTCCATGCTGCGATTGCATAACTGCTGCACCCCTCCCACAGGCGAAGCAGCACACTGACTCCATCTCACACTGTCCAAATATTTTGGCCACCTCAATCCTATCTCGTATATGAGTCGAGCATCATCACTGCTGTCCACCTTCCATCAGTGCGTAGGCAGCCTCTTTAAGAGAAAAATCCATCGCCTTAATCAATCCAGTTGCTATTGAAGAGGTGGATGCTTGCAGAGCATTTTGCCTCATAAATCTTCCATGAGGTCTGAGTCAGGTGGAGCGATTATTGCTTTTTATTTTCCTGCCTGTGTGCAGCTCTGCCATGTTGCTGTGGGAGCTACATACACGAGAACAAAGAGCACTTGGCTGTAATGAATTGCGAGGCAAAATGGCCGATGTCTGCCATGAATGACAGCGGGGCTGAATTATTAAAAACAACACCTCGCCACACGCGCACTGAGCACTTTCTGCCCGAGCAAAAACACAAACATCAGACTGCACTTACACAGTTCACCGTAATTATGTCAGATGGATGGATGCAAGCATCATATGTGGATTTAAATCCTGGGAATAATATCTAGATGTATTTAAATTATGTTAGCTTGACATCAGCCTGTTCACGAAGAAAATTAATCCCTGATGCATCCAAAAGCACAACATGTAAACAAAAATACACAAAATTAAAGCTTGAGCATTTTAAGCTTTATGTATCATGCCAAACAAGCAAAACACACATTTATGCAGTTCCATACTCGATTAGCCTTCCAAATTGTGGCATCTACAACATAACAAACCCTCCTGCATTTACATTATTTGCACTGAATCCCTGCAAACTGCATCATCTGCAGAGAAAAGCTGCAACCAGTAAACATACAGTAAATCTGGGTGGATTTGTCCTCGGATCCCTGATAAGGTCACAGCATGTTACGTAATGAAAATACAACATAATATTCAGCACAGGTCCCGGCACAGATGTGTTTTTACCAGCCGGGCTACGAATGTGGATGCAAATCTCAACATAGCTGGCATACCTGACATACTGCTGGTATGTGGCGCTGGGCCACAGAGACCCAGACCCTCTGTGCTGTGCAGGCCAATCTACAGATAGATAGATGGACGGAGAGCGAGGGGGAGAGACAGACAGACAGACAGTCAGACAGACGGATGCGTCTCTATGACTCATTCAGAACATGGTGCCCTTCGCCTGCACTCCGATCTGCACAGGTGGAATCTATCCACAGTGTTCACGAGGACCAGGGCAGAGCTGAGCGAAATACACCGAGGAACACGGTGTGAACAGAGTGTGATATGACAGGAATGTTCAGATCCGTGTGTGTGCTTTCTCTCTTTTCAGGTTTCGTCTGTGTCAGTTTAATCAGCTAATCTAGCATTTAAAAATATTCACTTTAGTGGCTCCTATCGGCCCGCTATCAGTTTGTTTGTGAGTCCACAGGAATGCAAAGGGTGTTGCCCTGTACGTGATAGGGAGTCGTCGGAGGGTGAGAATGTTCGAGGGTGTGTGTGTGTGTGTGTGGCTCTAAAACGTGAATGCAGCTCTGTGTGTGTTTAATGCTATGAGGAATTCGCTGCTGAGGCAGACTCCTCTGACATCTCTGTGGTCAGCGCTCCTCTTCCTCCTCTTGCTTGTGATGATGAGGTCAAATGCCTGCCATGATTTCATTAGTGTAATAATTCCTCAGCAGGAAAAAGCATTCAGAGCTACATGCACACACACACACACACGCACAAATGCAATGTCAAGACTGTGGAGGGCTGCAGCAGTTTACACCGTGTTAATATGGTGGCTGGGTGGAAGATGAGCTCCTTACATAACCGGAGAGGGCTCCGTCGATTAGGAGGAGGCTGCGCCAAAGCTGGCCCATCAGCAGGCAGCCCGCATCAGTTATCAGCCCTTTTCATAGCACTGTCACCAAATTAGAGGGTAATTTTAGCTGCTTCATCTCCCCCCAGGCTCAAAGGATCCTCGTGCAGCCTAGATGCTTTATCAACTCGACCTTTGCCATTATCAGACGGAGTCCTTTCTACAAGCTGTTTATATCCACTGAAGGAGTCTAGACATGCAAGATCTGTCAGATAATTATTTGAGCCCAACTGATACTGGATGTTTGAGAGTATACACATATGCACAGAGATGTTTCTTAGAGTCCTTCTCATACACAGTTTCAAATTACCTCTAACACATCCTTGCACTTCTTGCAGCCATTTAAATACAGATATATCTCTATTGGAACTAATTTAAAACCATCTTTTTATGTAATTTTAAATAAATTCAAAATTCAGGCCTTAAGCTAAGCAAAATTTGCTAAGATGCAACTACTGAGATACAGCACAAAATAGAGAAAATGTAGCTACAAACCATTTGCAACATGGTATGGAACAAGATCATTTTGACTGTTTTCTTCTTGTTATGTACACTTAATGATTTACTTCTCAGGAAACTGTCGCATTAACACACTAGCTGTCAACAGACATGTCTTCATACTGATTATTAGTAATTAAAAGTGACAACCAACTGTAACTGAAATACATTTGCCGTTAAAAGGAAAATCTTGGTGGATCCTTCAGTGTTATTTATGACGTGGAACCATTCAAACAGAGCTGTAGGTGGATGTTGCTCAAGGCCACAGAGGGCTGATAGAATGAGGCGGCTGCATCGGAGCAAAGGGGTGTGAATGAATGTTGTTTAATGGGAATCTTTAAGTAAAAATAACAATAATGATAATAATTGTTTAATATCAGATACGATCTGCCAGGCTGATGATCAGATGGCCCCTGATGAATGTCTTTGGAAAGCTTTGCTCGCTGAACATATCAAAATTAGGGTATCTGGATTAAAATAATGACTTGTTTTATGTATTTATTTATTTATTTTGCTAACCTCCAGCCTCATGAAATGTGCATGAATGCCCACTGTGTGCGCACAAGAAAGAAACAGAGGCTATTTTGGGAGACGTGTTGCAGCGCTGCAGAGCTGGACGGACACATTTGGCGAGATTGTGCGAGAGATGGGTGTGATTGTGAGGGATTTTGGCTCGCAGGTCTTGTGTGTCAACAGATTACCATAGAAAAAGGACAAATGGGAGAAACAAGCGCCGGCGTGCTTGGCCAACACGGCTCAGTGCATCACGTGAACGTAATGGGCCGAAGCACTTCCGCCTGTTGGGTACATCTTTCTCAGTCGGTGTGAATCTTCAGCAGAGGTTGGGGGCAGGAAACCACAGAGAAGTGCTCAGATAAACAAACCATAAATAGAAACCAGGACCTGTGCTGTGCTCCCTCTCTCTTCTCTCTTTTCTCTGTCTTTCTTCCTCGCATGTAGGTCACCTCCTCTGCTCAGTTTTTTTCCTCCTCTAATGAATCATCACTGTTGACAGCCGTGCACAGAATGAACGATGTGTCATCCTCCCTCCTCTGCTGTTTGGCAGCTATTGTTTTGGTCGGGCTAAAATCATCCATCCATACACTTGTTCTTTCTCATAGGCCCACACACGCCGTATGACACAAACCCTACATGCAGATCGTTCCCACGCAACAGCACAGTTCGAACCAACGCAAGATGACCGAGTGTTGTCAGGAAGTGGGAAGAATGACAAGAGCAGCAACGCAACTGTGTCACAATCAGCTGTTCTGACCACACAGTGTGGCAAGCTGCGACTTTTATTACATGTCAGCCACATTTACTGTTTTAATGCAGCCAGTTCACAGTTAAGCGGTTCTAAGAGGTCCTTAAATGGTTATATTAGCTTGAATAGATTCACATATACAGCTGAAAAGAGAAAGTAGGGAATTCAAAGAGATAAAATAAATAAAAGTAAAAGACATCTGGTCACACTTACCTGCACTGATGATGGGATGGTGCAGATAAGTGTAGTTTTTCTACATTCCCGGTTTTGCTTGAAGTATACACCGATCAGCCACAACATCATGACCACTGACAGGTGAAGTGAATAACATTGATCATATTGATACTATGTGCTGTTTTGCAAAGGATACAGTGCCAACGTCCTGGTGTCAGACCCCATAGGACACCCTGAGAGGTCCTCTTGACCATGTCCAATGGTTCAGAGCATTTTTGAGCACATAAGGGGACCAACACAATATTAGGCAGGTGCTCATAATGTTGTGCCTGATCAGTGTTGTGAACACGATAAAGGCCGTATATTAGAAACCGTCCGACCTTTTTTAATTGCACAACACCACCTCATTCAACCCTCAAGGCATCATAAAGCTTTGTGGAAGAACAGTTGTCTTAGATTGCATTAGACAGGTGCAACAAAAATGGTTACCAAATCAAATAAAAACAATGCTGATTCTAACATCTTCTTTTCACATATCATCAATTCCACCCACCTTTTAGGTTGTTTTGCTGCTCTTTCATTA
The DNA here is from genome assembly GCA_024666655.1 of Dascyllus trimaculatus. Lineage (NCBI taxonomy): Eukaryota > Metazoa > Chordata > Actinopteri > Pomacentridae > Dascyllus > Dascyllus trimaculatus. Next base: position 20,529,166 of record CM045460.1, on the reverse strand, counting down.
CTAAACAGTGGTTCTGGAATTTGCTGCAGCTGTAAAGACAGAGCAGTTAATTAGACCAATCAATCAATGAGCCTGAACGACCTTATTTGGTCCTGACTTAGGATGCACATTGGGTCTGCTGTGTTTGTTACTGTCATGACGAAAGCACTCTACACATGACCTTCATCTTCACATTTGTTGTGATTATTGTCATTGTGTTCAGTGAAAAGAAAGGCGTGTCCTGTGCCCTCGAGTGAGTGGCAACATGGTAATTTTCTTATTCTTTGAAGAGACACACCTGAGCCGAGGACAAGACGGAAAAAGAAATAGGACAAAACGTTTTTCATCTTGGCGCAGAAAGGGCCGAGTGATTTCCAATCAATCACACACAGAAATATAACAATTTGAAGCTGCAATTTAAAATGTCAGGGTCAAACTAATGGAAGCTGCCCTTGTGAACTGTCCTAAAAATAAAAATAACACTGAAACTCTTTTCTGTTTCTGTTTTTTTACAGGTAGATGGAACAAAGGAAACATGTTATGGATCTGAGAAAAAGGGAGACAAGCACAGAGGCGTCGTAACTGTTATCACCCTTTCTGCTGGGTTTGGGAGGACAAATTCAAACCCCTTCACTCCCACCTCTGAGGAATTCAGGAGCATTGGAGTTTGAAGGAGTCATTCCTGGAGCGTTATAAAAAAGGCCTCCTCCCTCCTCCTTATCAACGAGCCACTGAGAGGGTCTCGCCGGGTCACCTGACCACACTGGACTAAGAGCAGAGAGAAAGACTGAAGCTTATTCTTTCTTTCTCACGCACTCAAGTCAATGTGTAACACGCCCGCAGCCAAAAACAGGAAGTTAAGCTTGAGCGAGAAACACATTTAAAGGCTCGTTTGAGAAGGGAAGAGTTTCCCCTAACAGGCCACAGGATACAGTTTCAGACAATACCTCCTGGACCTTTTCTGAACTGCCTGTAATCAACCTTCCCACTCTGTGAATGCAGAAACCAACCAGTCCCAACCTGTACTGTATGTATATATGTGAGCATCTGTGTGCATATGAGATTATTTATTAGTGTTACCACTAAGTGAGAACATATCTTTGTGCTAAAGTAACCGTCCTCGTGTGTGAATATACATTTCAGCAAGTTGCCATCAAAGACAGCACAGAAAACATCAGCATAAGTGAGTGAAAACAACAAAAAAACTACCTGTAAGTAGTCAGCACTGGTCATAAAATTGTAAGCTGGACTGTTAAACCATCTGTTCGCATTAGCTGCAGATTGCGGTGCTCTGGCTGAGCTCCTCTATCTGTCTCGTCCTCATAAAGACTCAGGCTGACAGCAGCGCCCGCCAGGGGGGATCTCTTGAGGGAAACATGGAGGCAACCATCCGTCCCCATGTTCCTTCCAATGGCTGACTTCAGAGAAAGAGTCCAATCTTTTTCCCCTCGTGCAGAACCAGGCAGGGGCGTCTGACTAGAGCCACAGCCCCTCTCTCTTCCACCTCCAAAATTGTGCGAATGTCCTGCCTCAGGCGTCAGCCCGTCACCATCCCCATGGACACCGTCAAGATCATCCAGTCGGAGAAGTTCCCCAGAGAGTGCCCTGTGCCCGTCACCCAGCCTCGCTATGCCCCGCCCCCCAGAGTGGCGTGGGACGGCGGAGGCGAGGGCGAGATCATCGTCAACCAGGCCTGCAGCGACCTGACGCTGGACATATCCGGCTCTCCCAGGCCCATGGTGTCGCCGCCGGCCCCGATGACTCGCAGGGAGCAGAGCTTCCTGGCGCAGCGCAAAACCAGTGCCAATGAAATCTGCTACCACCAGTTTCACTACAAGATGGAGGACGTCATTGTCAACCAGTACGTGCTGCGCTCCTCCTCCACCTCCTCGTCCACGTCCTCCTCTTCCTCCTCGGGACCCGTCATGCCCTGCGAGCCCCTGGACTGCCCCACCTGTGGTCACACCTACAACTTCGCTGGGAAGCGTCCACGCATCCTCTCCTGCCTGCACTCAGTGTGCGAGGAATGCCTGCAGATCCTCTACGAGTCCTGTCCCAAGTATAAGTTCATCTCCTGCCCCACATGCCGGCGCGAGACAGTGCTGTTCACTGACTATGGCCTGGCTGCTCTGGCCATCAACACCAGCATCCTGAGCCGCTTGCCCTCCGACCCCAACGGGCCCGTGCAGTGGGGTGGGGACGCCGACCGCAGCTGCTACCAGACTGTGCGTCAATACTGCCAGTCAGCCTGCACCTGCCAGATCGCCAACCCCTTGTCCTCCTGTGGCATCATGTAGACAAGGGGGGCCACTGCAGGCATGACTCGAAGCTGCTCCCTACCACCACCTCCACCACCACCACCACTCTTTACGTACTATAAGCTCTACCCTCTCTGCCAATCCCCCCTTCAACCACACATACAGTAAATAAATCCCTCCATAGATGTTATCTCTATATATTTAATAGCACAGACGGATGCTGTGTGGGACTAATGGATGCTGGTGGTTCGATAAATAGTAAATAAATGTATTTTATGTATGGACTGGAATCCTATTCACCCTCTCTCGTTTGGTTGGACGTGTTTGTCATTGACATCTCTTTACATGGGAATGCCAGGGGAGGTCTATCCTCCCCCCCAAACTAGGTGAATAAAGATTAAATAAATGCTAAAAGTACCTCTGTGTGGCCTGCACTTATCTGTTATCTAGGTGGTTATGGCTGCAGAATCTGATTGTCTCCTTGTTGTTTTGCTTTCTGCAGTATGTAATGCAAAATTGCCAGTTTTGAGATGGACATCATTAAGGTCTTTAAATGATTTGTCATTGATTAAAGGGAAGTTTTATGGGGTAAAAATGCAAAAATGCAAAACTAAAAAACTAAATAATGAACTTTATTTTGTGGCAGTTTTTGCAGTTCAAATGAAAATCATAAATTGGATTTGATGCAAAAAATGAATGTTATTTTGCACAGGATTTTTTAAATGGGTTTTATGGATTTCTAATTATTTTTAGGGATTTTTTCATCTAAAAAAACTCTTAATTTAATCAAATTGCTTCTTAAAGTTCAATCTGAAATACTCAGCTAATTCACTGATTGAGGTAAATGTCAGTGGCTGATTTTTCAAGTTATTCAGACAACAAAAAATACCAAATAATGAGCGGATCCTGTTCCTAAAATGTAAAAATGTACTTTTTTACATTGTGTTTCTTGAACTGTTAGTCAACCAGTTTGAAAACAAGATCTTAAGCTCTGAACAAATGTGATGCTAAGTATTTTCTGACATTTGATAGACTGAATAGTGAAATGAAAAATGACAAACACTAGCTGCATCTCTCATTAGGACACATTTTCGAGGGTAAAAAAACGATTTCATATTGGACAGAATGGTGTGAAACAGCCTGTGTGTGCAGTTATATTATTTATCTCAGCTGTATTTATCGTTTTTGATGCGTGTTTCTTTTGTGTTGCAGAATTACAAGTCAAAACCCATCATTTTTAGAAAAGTACTTATATTTACATTCCATTATTTGACATTTATAGTGTAGATTCTTTAGGCTGTTTACCATCTGCAGCTTTGACTGGGAAAACATTATGACAAAGAAACAGGCTATACATTTCATTCCTAGTTACAAAAGTTTATAGAAAAGGATTCCATTTGTCAGTATAAATGTTTTAAAAAGACAGGAATATATTTTGTAATAAATAAGCATGGCAAATTGCTGTATCACGACCTCAGTAGGAAGTCATTTTGAAAGCAGCTTCAGTGCTCAAACAAAAGCTTCTCCTCCTCCGACAAAACCAAAATGTCGAAACACCAAGGCAGACACTGTGGTCCATTTCACACAGGCAGAGTTTTCCTTCTCCTCCTGAACAGCTGGCTGAGGCTTCGTCGGGCCGAGTTTTTCTCAGATGGCTGCATCTGTTGGCTTTACGGATAAAAAATTCATCAGGCAGAGCAGAAACAAGACATTGTGGAAAACTGGAGGCATGAAGTTAAGTTTCACCCAAAAAAAAGAGGACAAAATGTTCGAGAGGAGCAGATGCAAGAGACTGAAAATGAACACAGAGCTTCTCCATCTACGGTGCATTAACTCTGGACCGCTGCGTCCAGTGTGGCCAGCTGCCATGTTGGAGCAGCTCAGGCATCATATTAGATTAAAAGTAATGCCCCCTTAGAGGTTACAGTTATAAATACTAGCTCTCACCCCTTTGTATCTGACACAGCAGACTCCTCTCTTCTCAAAGACCCAATTTTTAACCTCCAGATCTTGTTGGTTTTACTTCTCTCCTTCTTTGTAGATTCCTGAAAGAACGGAAATAGTTTTGGGCCGGAAAAACAGAAGAATAAGAGGCAGCAAAATCTTTAAAAAAAACTCAATTTAACACAACACATACAACATCATGTATGTATTGTAGCTGTTATATTGATTGTGTCTTATCATGTGTCATATGTGAGCATATTGTACCTGGTTTTCATGGTCTTCCTCTTCCTCCTCCAGCAGGTCATCGATACTCAGATGCTGCCCTCTGCAGTCTGCATTCAGCCTTCCTACACCCACATGATAATTTATGAACACAGAAAATGGTCTTTCATACCAGCATTTCCATTTCCATTTGAGAAAAAGTATCACCAAAAAAGGAAACCAGGGAAGAAGCAGGCAACAGATGACTCACTTAAATGCAGCAACGCAAGAGTTGGGTCTGAAGTCGATCTCTGCCTAAAATGTCCGTAGGGGAAATCTCTCTTCCTCTGGGGTTCGCTCTGCTCTCTGGCTTCTGCGTCTTCAAGCATTTGACAAGAAGCAACGTCATCCTCAGCAGCCGTGGAGTCGCTCTGACAGGTGTCGGTAGCCTTCAAGGAAACCAGGCGATGAGGACAATGTTGTCACGGTTTAATTCATATGAGCCCTCAGGCTGCAAAAACACTTCCTGTCATCGGCTGTTTAACAAGCCCGTGTCACGTTTCTGAACTTTAGGAACTGTGTCAAATTCTTAAGTGACTTCCAAAGATGTCAAACATGAATGTCATCGAGTGACTCACCTGCGTGTCTTGATCCTCACTCAGGTCATCCATCTCTGACTGTAACGCTCGGCTGTGCATCTGTTGTCTGGCGATTTCTTCCAGCATTTGGCAAACCTGCTCCAAGTAGTTGAGCCCAGGACTGAGCTCTTTCCCTTCCTGCACAAATCAAAAATGTTGGGTTAGTCAGCTCCTGTAAATCAGTTTAATCAGTTTGCCTTAAAACTGTGAGACAACTTGAGGATTCCCTAGTGCAAAGTTATCATTAGACTTGTTATAGTCTAAAACTAGCTGAATTAAATTAACTTGAAAAAGACTAATGCAATAAACTCAATATATTAAGTTGAATCGGTTAGTCACATAGACAAGTGGGAAATACGCCGATCAGCCACAACATTATGACCACTGACAGGTGAAGGAACACTCAGGAACATGTAGAGGAACATGACAATGGCCCAACATGTAGATTTGACCTCCAAACCTCCAACACCCCATTGTGATCAAGCATCAACAGGATGCAGTGGAACAAGTTTGATTGACAGAGGCCCCACTGCACAAGCCAGAGTACCCAAAGGATCCAGTGCCAACGTCCTGGTTCCAGACCCCATAGGACACCCTGAGAGGTCCTCTTGTCCATGACCAGTGGTTCAGAGCATTTTGAGCACATAAGGGGGACCAACACAGTATTAGGCAGGTGCTCATAATGTTATGTCTGATCAGTGTTGTGAGGCTGCTTCTGCTTACAGTGAGATAAATTATATGTTAACAGGTGCAGAGACTGAACTCAACCTCTATCATATTCAAAGTTGTTTTGATTATTATGAAAAGAAACAGCCACAACCTAACTTAACAAAGACACACAAGTTTCCACCATGTCTGTCTTATAAAAAAAACCCAAGAATCTCTCTAACAATGCATCCTGCCTATCTGCTAGTGCTGTTTCTTATAAATGTATTCTAAATTAAGAGTTGGTTCATTCATTCAACTTATTATTTTAAGTCAAAAGTGAAGTTATGAGAAATTATGTTTTCAAATTCTAAAGTGGAAAGTCACAAAACTTCTATACGTCCATAAAGTAACCAGAAAAGATATGCTGATTTTTACTTAATTCATTTATGATGTTTTACAGTGAAAGAACTCATTTGTAGTTTTACAGTATAAATAAATCAGACAGTTTTAGCCACGTTGAGGCTGAAACATCTCAACAACTATTGGACGAACTGCTAAATATTTTTGTACAGATGTTCATGGTTCCCAGAGGATGAATCCTCATAACGGTAGGGATCCATCTTTTCACCTAATGGAAGTCAATTTAGTTAATGAAACATCCCAATAAATTAACTGCAGATACAATTATCTATTGATTAATAACTACTGTGATGCTCTGACATCCTAGATGGTGCCTTCATGAGGGACAAATTTCACTTATAAATACTACAAATACTACCAGAATTCACATCAGATTCAGCCTCAGTGTTCAGAGATATTAGCACATGATGTTAGCATGCTAAGCTAACATGGTAAACATTATACCTGCAAAATCAACATGGTATCTTGGTAAGTTTTAAGTCACCATAAAACCAGAATTATATTAAGAATAGATATGATGAGGAAGTTATTCATAATATTAGAAGATGATGACCACAATAACAGCTGCGTTAGACTTATGAAGTTGTTCTTTCTTGTGAACCATGTGGGACACATTTGCATTTTCCTGGTCAAAAATATGATTTTATATTAGACAGAATGGCATTAAACAGCCTGTGTGTGTAGTTATATTACTGATCTCTGCTGTGTTTATGATATCGATGCGTGTTTCTGTTTTGTTGCGGAATTAGAAAAGACAGACCCTTCATTTTTAGAAAATCACTTAAATTTATATTCTATTGTTCGACATCTATAGTGTAGATTCTCTAGATGTTCACCAATCTGCAGCTTTGAGTGACAAAAAAATCTAATTTATATTGATATAAAGAAACAGGCTATACATTTCAATTCCAGTCACAACATTTTATGGAAAAGGATTCCATTTGTCAGTAGAAAATACTTTAAAGTATACATTTTGCAACAAATAAGCATGGAAAATTGCTGCATCATGACCTCAAAAGGAAGTTTCTATCTCAACCAGTTTAGTCTGAATATCCAGATCTGCCTGATTGATTGTTTCATCAGTTTAAGTTGGTAATGTGTAATTAAATGTAATTACAGTAAGTAACCAGCTGATTGGGCCATTATGACTTTGTGGTGTGTTCAAGAACACCTTTAAACTGTGGCCAAAAGAACAAGGAAGGAATACATGTCGCACACGCACAAGATTCTGGACTAATTAAATTGTAATGGTTCACTCAGTCCAGCTGTTTCAACACCTCTTTGTGCTGGTATTCACACTGATGAGAGTGAGGGGGAAGGAATGCAATGTTCTCTCGCTTCGATGGTCAAAATCTAACCAAGACATGCTGTCTGGTTCACAACACTGTCTGTGATTTTTATCAAAAACCATCAGACAGCTAAACTTCCCCCACATGTCTCCATCCATTCTTCTCATGCCTGACAGCTGGGCCGACTGGTTTCTGATCGGCCGCATGAAAGGGATCCTGGTGAGTAATGGCATGCCAGTCTTACTTTACAGTTGAAAGCAGCTTAGTGAGTAGTTAAAGGGTGTTGCAAGCCTTTAACTAAAGTAAAAGTAGAGGCCCAGGCTTTCCTGGAAAATTTACGACACTGCGCTCTGCAAGACCGTACATGTAGCTGTGACTTACCTGAAACCGGTCCCAGCCTAGAGAGGAGCAAACAGAAAGTAGATGCAGTATTTAAACTGTCTGAATTCTTACCTCTGATCTTGGCTTGTCGTAACACAGAGAAGACAGCGGTCGTCTGCATACATCTGACATCTGCCTGACGGGAACAGATGGGTTGACTGTCCTCCTCAGGCCTAAACTCCCCGACCTCTGACCTCTCACTAACTCCGATGTGTGTCGTTTGGGTAGAAAAGATGCTCGAGGCCGTCGACCGAGCACCTCCTCCACTGGCGATGGTTTTTGGTCATCTTTGAGGTGTTTGGATTCAGTTCTTTGCAGTGCTTGTTCTAATTTTGAGTGCAAGTCGGTGGCAGGACTTTTCTCTGCTCTGCTGAGACAAAGTTGAGGGGACGAAGAGGAGGATGAGGACGGCACAGGAGAGAGGACGAGGGGAGACTGGGATGTCGATGCTGGAGTGAGCCGTGGCGTAAACAAATCCATCTCAGCTGATGCAGCGGGAGAAGACATGTCACAGCTGGCCGTCTCCACGCCAGAGTCCACAGATTCTGAGCGCAGGTTTCCAGGCAAAGGTGTAAGAGAGCCTTCAGCATTGTTTCCCTGCCACTCTGAGTCAGGACACAACGGGCTTCCTTCAGTCAGCCAGGCCTCCATGAGGTTCCCAAAGCTCCTGTACAGATTCATCTCCAAAAAGGCTCCTCGCACCTCTGCTGCTGAGATACAAAAGGATTTGGACAACCCACGCAGTCCTTAGCCGAGGTGAGTTGGTGATGCAGCATTCAAAACATCCCCCGTGATCCGCCTCTGCTGCTTCACCACGCCTCTCCACATCACAGCTGCATGTTCGTACCCGCTCCTTCCTGTCATCAAACACTGGGAAGGAAAAAAAAGGGTGACTCAGCTGCAACGCTATTCCAAAGGCCTGATTTGTCCTCTCACCTGTAAGAAATCCGAAACAGAATGAGAGCAGGTCATGACATGTCGCACAGAGTCAACCTAGGAACTCTGTGTGTTTACAGGTGACACCAAGCTGCATTTCAGAAACACAGGTTTAGAAAAAGCAAAAAGCAGATATTAAAGATTTTCCTTTTACAAGCTGGAACCAAATCTCCCTGCCGTGACCTACATATCTCAACAAACCAGACACATCATATGCTAAACTTCCTCAGCGGATATATGGCGGTTTAGTGGATGTGTGTGAAAAGCAGAACTGTAAGAAGAGGCTGAAACAGAAAACGCTGTTTCGTCACTGCGACAGTAGGAATGTGTAGAATGGGAGCCGCTGATATGATCTGCATTCCCCAGGTGAGCAGTGACAGCACAGGTCATCTGATCCGACGCCCAGCTTCATTCACAACCCCGAAGGCACGAAACAAAAGCTGTTACTGTACTGATGACTGCACACTGTGATTTAACTATTTCTCCATTTTATGTATTCATTTATTATGTTTTAATTTCTGTGTTTTTCATTTAAACTTCATCCCACTCTGCTCAGCTTCTCAGCTTGTTTTTTTAACACCTTTTCTGTGTGTCTGTTAAAATAAATGAAAGTTGATCAACTATTCAAGGCCATTTAATTTAAAAGTTAGTTTTACTGCAACTTTAATGAGCAAATGTGACAGTAGTGAGTGTTTTATCCACCACAACAGCATTTACATCTCTAAGTAGGGGTGCAGAAAACAGTAGCAGCGGGAAATGGATGACCAGTGGAAAAATAGTAAATAGAGTTTAATGGAACTATCTATCTATATGTCTATATCTATTTCTATATCTATATCAATATATATCAATCTTTCTCTATATAGCAAATTATTACATACATTTTAGCTATGTCTTAAAACGTGTATAATACATATAATTTTTTTAAAGCAGAGCAAATCTGTGGAGGGTGACGTGCCAAAATAAAAAAAAAATACAATTATTAATTGAATAAATTTTTCATTCATTATTTAAAATTGGAATTAATTAATTTATTAATTAATTACATGTTTCATTAATTAATTACATGTTTCATTAATTAATTAAAATGTCAGTTAATTTTATTTAAAAACGTATGTATTTATGTCACTATTTATTTAATTATTTCATGGTCCCAGTGGTGCAGCACATCATCCATTTATTTTATCTGTCAACCTCACCCATCAAACTCAGTGGGCGGAACCAATGCTGATCGAGTCATGGACCATTGCTTTGGTCTGTCACTGCTTTCCAAACATGGCGGCCATCATGGAGGATCTTCATGAACTCTCTCGTGAGTTAGTAAGAGATATTTTAGACTTTGCGGAGAATGCAGCAACTTTTTTTTTTCTCGGCAAAATAGCGTTTCGAAACAAACATAGAGATGAATACCGCCACCTAATGTATCGGAAGGGCTTTCAGTGACTCTGCAGTAATCCATTTTCTGGGGTCGATCTGTCATGACTTGCTGTACTGAGCAACCAATCAGATGTTAAAAGTCGCAGTGCTCCGGCCCACTGAGTTTCACTGAGTTTGAGGGGTGAGATTGACAAATAAAACAAATTCATGATGGTCGCACCATGAAATAATTTTAAAAAACTGTAAAATAAATACATATTTGTTTTTAAATGAAATTAATTTACATTGCAATTAATTAAAGACACATTTTAATAAATAATGATGTATTTAATGAAACATTTAACAACTTAAACAGTTATATATTTAATTAAATAATTAATTATTTATTTCCAATTTTAAATAATTAATTAAACATTTATTTAATTAATTTATTGTGTATTTAATTCATTTAATTTTGGTATGTTTCACCCTCCATACATATTTTACACTTTTGCTGAAATTGGAAAATGAATACCCGTTTAAATGGACAAAATGTGATTTCAAGTTGGCAGAATCCTTTTAAAAAAGATAAGTTGGCTCTATCCGAAAGGCTAATATATTTCAACTGCAGCTCCAATAAACTTTTTACAATGCAAGGTACATTGAAGCTTAATAGGGCACTTAATGTCATTTTCCCACCTCAAACTTGTCACTTTTTTATGTGTATGCATGTTTATATGAGTAAACGAATAGATGTATAAATATATTTATTGTAAATAGGCATGCACAGTCACCAGTGTTTATTGTCTGCCATTTTTGTTTCTCATAATTTGAAATTTGCATCATATTCTTTTTCTTATATTCTCCTTTTTTAACTATGAGTTGTAATTTTGGAAGCAGCTAAAAGTGCATATAAACTGAGTTGAATGAATGTGATTTACATTGGGAAGATAGTGTGCTGATTCGACTGTACTGACTTTTATTTCACTACAATTCAATCTTGGGTTACTCTCTCAATTAGTTACCTATTTTACTATTATTAGAAGGGTGTTGAGGGACTATGACTTGGTATTTAATATCTCTATCTCCTTCTTTGTCATTTATTTAGTTGATTATGTCCCTCAGTGTCTTGACTTCAGCATGTTGCAGCTCTTCATGGCTCCTTCCAGCAGAGTGACGCTAGGGGGCGTCATTGAGCATTTTTCAAGGTGCAATACAATTCTCATGATCATCTTTTTCATTTATTCATGTGGAAAAATATTCGGAGAGACTATAAAGAGTCGTGTAACTTATCTCAGTTGTTCTGATGAGCTTCCAAGAAAGAAATGCAGAAGAATGATATCTGGACCCCACAAAGGCTGCAGATCAGCAAACTAACTACTGCACAGAAATACTACATCTGCATGTTCCTACACACTGTACACCCAGCAGACGACCACAGACTGACTTCATGAGTATTACAGTAGTCGGCTGTGTAGAAAAACCTCCATGACAGCATCAGTTTGTTTGTTTGTTTCTCTGTAGCAACCGGTCACCAGCTCAGACCTGCAGATCTTCTCAGACATGGACAGATACGGACCTAAAGTTGGTAAAGCTCTGCTGTCACCTAAACCAGCCTTTATCCCAGGGTGAGTTTACAACTAATACTGTAATAACAGCCTGTGCTTTCAGTGGTTAAGGTTAAGAAATCAATCATGTAACTGTGTGGGGATGAAATGCCTGTGTTTGGATGAAATGTTGCTTAAATTAGTGCAACTGATGGAAAGAGAGTTCCTGAGCAGAGACTAGTGAAAACCTGCATAATCCTACATAGAAACAAGCTGTGGTGGAAAGTAACTAAGCACAGTTACTCAAGTAGTGTACTCTTTAGTTACTGGTACTTTACTAGAGTATTTTCTTATAGGTGTACGATAGTAAATGCTGTGTATAGATAGATAGATAGATAGATAGATAGATAGATAGATAGATAGATAGATAGATAGATAGATAGATAGATAGATAGATAGATAGACAGATAGACAGAAAGAACTTGAACATAGGTATGTCTTTCTGATGCATATGTCAATCTGCCGAACCATTATTCCCTATAAATAAATGATTGTTGTTCATTGGTTGCAACATTTACAATCCATCTTTTCTATCTTTTAAAATCCTTGCCCTGTTGCAGTTTGATAGTAAAAGTAACTGTTTCCATCCAACTATCTATATATCTATAATATATTATAGTTAACGTCAATCCAATCATCTATTGTTGGTATTTTTAGTCTTCGCAACTTTCTAGCCTTTCCTGCACCTAATATCTGTACTAGATAACTATATTAGAGGTAGCCTTATTTGATGGGGTTTCACCAAAGTACAAGGTCTGAAATACTTATTGCAAAATCTTATGAAACTCCTGCCAACAAAGATGATGATCAAAAATGTCTCCATAAAATCCTCCTTTTTTCTGAGATGTTGTCTGTTAAATCTGCTATAATCACATATACTGTCAGCTACATTCATGTCGTTTCCTCTCTAACTTATAAGCAGCTACTGAGGCCTTGCAGCTGCTTGACTTCTTTTGTTTTTCTCAGTTATGCAGGTTATTGCCCGCAGCTAAAGTTTAACATAGGAAAGTCCTACGGAAAGCTGACAGCTGAGCTGCTGACCCGTCCCGAGGTCCTCTCCTCTGCAGAGTCTGACACCAGTCGGACACCGAGAGGCCACGCTGACAGTAACTTGAAGAGGATGATACCTGGATACACAGGTTGGTATCACATACTTACCTGGGGGGTGAGAAAAAGTCACTTAAAACCTCAGGGAAAATTATTTTGTATTGAACAGTGTGGTTTTTAATGATGTGAAATGCCAATCAGCAGTATGTGAGCCTAAATTTGCAATGTGTCTTCAAGTTCTCACAGCAACATGAGACAAACAATCTGCGTCCAAACTACTAAATTATGAAGAGCTAGAAAAGCACTCAGAGAGCGCATACCTCCGCCAAGGAGCTTCAGTCCACCCCCAACACAATCTCCCAATTCACATATTTTGTATGGAACATTACAGATACAAGTGTAATTACATACAGTTCAAATTTCCTACCGACAATGCAGCCTTCACCCCATCCGACCTAATGAACAGGGGCGGCCTCTAGCGCAGCAGCTCCTAACAGCCTCCTAGCTTCTTAGGCAACCGGAGATAAGAATGCCGGCCCAACCGTGCGTATGTCGCTCAGGAAGGGAAGGAACTCCGCCATTGCGCTGTTTGTCGCATGGAGCCCCAAAATCTCATGTGATCAGAGGGGGTTACCCCAAAAACAAGAGTGCCCTCTGGTGGCTTTTAGAGTAAACCGCATTTAATTTTCCACCCGGTTACACTTACATTAAAAAAAATTCCTGGATGGAGACGGTGATCCGGATCAGTCCCAAAATTTCATCATTTCTTCCATTTCACACATTCCCTGAAAATTTTATCCAAATCTGTCCATTACTTTTCGAGTTATTTTAAACACAAACAGACAAACAAACAAACAAACCAACGCCAGCCATCACATAGCCTCCTTGGTGGAGATAATAAGTTGCCAGGGTAGTGCAACAGTCAGTACACCAAATAGCTGCACAGAAGGAACAAACAGATGTACGACAGTGTGTGTGTGGACAATGTAGTTGGGTCAAAAAGCCTTTTTACTGCTATGAAATTAAACAATATTATGACTACGTTTTAGCAGAGCTGATAGAAGAGGTAAAGATGTGGTTCTTGTGCTATTAAACTCTTTGGAAGTGATGATTGCACTCATGTTTAAAAAACATGTAAAAGGTTAGTTGAGACAAAACTACTTCCTAAGATGTCATGTTTGTTTCTGGATAATAAACCGCAGAGGCTTAAATCTTCAATGCACGTCTTTATAACCAGAAAAAAAAGGACATTTGAGTGAACAGAACCTTTAACTATACTTATTTCTCTTTTAGGTTTTATTCCAAGGAGTCAGAACTACTTTGCCTGCACCTACTCTGAAATATGCCATAAAGCACTGACCGAGTTTTGCCAGGAAAGACAAGCAAAGCTCCAGCAGCAGTTGGAGGAGCTGCCAGCTGTTGGACAGACTGACGTACACTCTCTCTCTCTTTGATACAAACATGCTGTGGCTTTACCGCCTCGTTTCCCCACACACATGTTGACATGACACCAGTGAATAGGTGGTTTAATTATCCAGCTCCAGTGTCAGGTCACTGTAATTTAATCTGCTGCAGGGGTCAGACCAGCCACAGATTCATTAATTATCTCTCTGGGGTTCACATGAATCACTTTTTTCAGATGATTAAAAGGAATTATCAGCAGTGTGATCAGTGTTATGGCTGTGTTATGGTTTACATTAGAGCTTACTAACAGATCTGCCATTTGATCTCCATCTCCTGCATATTTTAATGGTGTCTGTCGTATTCTGGCCCAGAGACCCGAACCACCTCTGATCTCCAACAGAGCCAAGTCCTACGAGCTGATCTTCACACCTGCTGGAAGACCTTATTCAATGGATGATGATAATCAGCACAAGTACTTCATCTCAGGTAACAGCTGTTAGCCACACCGTGGAACAAAGCTAAGGCTAATGAATGCTACAGCTGATACTGGTAGCATGCAGTAGGCCTGAAACTTGCATTACCTGTTTTTTTCACTTGGGGGCAGCAAAAACCAGCTATAAACACTGATCTTCTTACACCAAAACACCGAGGGTAACAGCAGAGCAATCCTCACCAACCAGTCCACTGCTGATGTGAAGCTATTGATTATTTAGCTGCTGCACAGTTTCAATGCAAAGCTAATCAACCAATCACAGCAGCCTACTGTAGAGTTTTTTTTTTTGCTCTGTGGCTGTGATTGGTTGGTGCATTTTTGGACAACTGCTGGCAGAAATGAGCAAGAAATGGGTGTTTTGGTGGCTGTGTCTGAGGCAGCAGGCCTGGTCACAGCCAACTACAAAAACAAAAGAACCGCTCTACTCTGTCAGATTTCAGATCAGATATGACCGGAGCTCCAGCTGTTGTAGAGCATCACTCCAGCTGATCCATCCATTATCTATACATTAATCCTTTGAAGGGCTGCACAGGGAGAAGAAACTCCACACAGAACCACACAGAACCCAGGGATCTTCTAGCTGTAAGGCGAACAACCGAGCCACCATGCCGCCCCTGATCCAATCAGCAGCAACCAAATGCTGTGGTCAATGTTAAGTTCATATGTCAACATTTCAGCATGTGATTGTCTGCACATCTGTCAAGCATATCGTCACATCCATCGTGAACAAAGTTTACTTGTGTATCATGGCAGTCTTGAGGACAACTCCTAATTCTGTATGATGGAATCATTGAAACACACAGGTCTTCTGGAAATAAAACAAAATCTGCTGGGTCAAAAATATACATACAGCAACTGCAAAGTCTAAGGAATGGATTACAAATCTGAAGAAGTGAAATGTTGACTTGAACAAGTCGGGTAATTCACTTGAAGTCAAGCCTGCCAAGATAAAATACATGGTCTTTACAAATGTATGTAAACATTTGTTCACAACGGTGTCTCTGTCCAGCTGACATTTTAAAACAATACTCACTTGCATTATGAGAAAAACTTCCAGGTTCTGTTTTTTAATGTCTTGTCTAATTGATTTAATCTATTGGACATGAAGCACTTGTTAAAAGGTGCTGTATAAGTGGCCAACTTGGTCTGTAAACTTGCATCCTTAGAAACACATCTGGGTTCTGCCTTGTGTTTCTCTAATGTCTTATCCGAATTGCCTTTGTCTCTTATTTTTATTACTTCCAGATCTTCAACTTTACATGTTGTTATCTTTGTCTATTTGCAAATGTGTGACCCATAAGACCAAAACACAAAGCTAAAAGAGGCTGTAGAGTTGTTCTCTTTTGGTTTTTCAGGCTAGGAAGACTCTTTTATATAGAAAGAGAGCTACTGAACTGCTCCAGTGGTTCGCATAGCGGCGTCTCTTTTGCAGGATTTACAGGACATGTGCCAAAGTCTCCCTTCCTGATTGGCCAAGGTTACCCCATCAACACCAAGCGGGCACTGGTCCAGACTGGAAAGCAGCAGAGTTATCTTACATCCAAAGACCTTCCAGACAGGAAGAACAGTAGAACAACTCCACTGCCTTCAATCTATCCATCCAACAGAGGTGTGGTGCCATCATTCGCAGGACACATCCCAGGTCTGTGTGCAACAAGCCTCCCTATCAGCTACATTATAGATGTTTCTGAAATATACTAACTCTACACCGTCCTACAGGATACAAATTCATGTATGGGCAAACCTTTGGTCAGCTTTCCAAGAACGCACTGGAAAAGAGCGGCATCAAGAGGATCCTTCAGGAAAGGCCATAAAAGAAACAATACAAGCCAATAAAATGATCATTAAACCATGATGGGTCAAATCCAAGAACTTATCAGGAAGTCTTGACATTTTCATGACAACACTTTGCACTGGATTGTAAATAGATCCGGCACGGAACAGAGCAGGCAGGTAAACATGTAAAGTCTTTACTGACAGAGGTTGATTGTCACTGGGCACGGGAGGAAGCATTCAGAGGAGAAAACAAGGTTCACAGACTTCACATTATTGCACTACATTTAAAAAAATCCTCTATTCAGCAAATGCAGAGAACACATTTTCCTTCACTTTTCCTCCATCTTATATCACCACCAGCCCATCAAAATATACCTGACACACAGTTTAATACCTGAAACAGCCACAAGGGGGCCTATAGTTGTGCAGCTCAACAAACTCCACTGGAAGACATACGACCGTAGAAACCAAACACTTCCATGAATTTAAAATTCCATTGCCGGAAAATTTCCAAACTCTACACCTATAAAAACACCAAGGGGAAGTTCAGAGATCAAGAAAAAGGCAGGAAATGCCTGCTGTACGTTCATGCACCTACAATAAACACATGCTGTAAAAAGCAAATTACTGGGAATAAAAACATCACTGACAATCTACTACGAGAGGCTGGTGTGTGTGTGTGTGTGTGTGTGGCAGATTTGGCACTGGTGAGAGTGTATTGCTTTTTTTGTTCTCGCTTGTTAATGAAATGAAAGATAGAGCTATGCAGAGACCGACAGTGACAAATGAGAAATGGGTAGTTTTGCACAGCAAGAATGTCCAACAGTCTACAGCAGATCAATATTCACATTTTGTGATTGATAATCGCCTACAGGAGATACAAAGGAGAGTAGCAGAAGCACCTAGTTGTGGTTGTTCAAAAGTGCAAAGGCAGATTGGGGCATTGGCCCTTATTCATCAAGCTACTTCCTGGAGCAGAGGTCAGGATCTACGTTGCCCTTAAATCTCATCTCACATCTAACATGAGCACAAATTAGAAAAGTCCACTGAAAAAAACAACAACTGACCAGGAGCCGGTTGCACCAGCTGTCAAATGAAAACAAGCTGCACAACAGAAACTACTAATTCTAGAAAGATTCCTCACTATGTATTTATGGACAGAGATAAAGAGATAACATGAAATGTAACTGACTATTTGACCTAAAACTTAATAAAAATGCTGCTAAAAAGACGTAAACTGATGATATTTTCGATGACATTTCACAAAAAAAGGTTATTTACTTCAAATTACAAGAAGCAAATGTCAAAATAAATGATGAGCTATAGAAACTGAGCATATTTAGGTATTTTGCACTCAAATGCATGGATACTATTAACTGTGAAACACATATTTTAGCATGAAAGCATATAAAAATTAAAAAAATGCTTATATTTACAAATTATTAGTTAGTTCTATATAAAGATTTGCAGCTAAAACTGTAATTTTTGACTGTTTTGCTACAGTTAGTGATGCATAACAACTTCTTCTTCATACAGTTAACTGCTTTCGAATGGACAGATGCTTCCTTTTATATACATATATAAATGAATATAGTATATATAGTTCAAAACTACTGCAGCTGATGAATGTCAACATGAGAACTCAGAAAGAACACACGCTTACTAGTGGATTTACAAATAGCCAAGGCAACGCGAAGCTTGATGAATATGGGCCACTGCCAAAGCTGTTAATCTCATACTTCTGTGCTTTCTTATCATTTGAGCAGTGTGTTTGAGCACTGTGTATGTATTTTTCATGCATTTAAGACTTTTGTTATGACAGCAAACAGTCCCCTCTCGGTGTGAGTCCAGCTTTCAGCAGCTCTTGTCAGTCTGAGCTCCTACAAGCCTCATCGACCTGATGGACTGAGCTAACCGTCCCAGCTGGGATCTGTCCAAATGCAGCCACTGTGATGGTCGCCGCTGCCTGTGAAACAAATGATAAAGAGATGTTGTTCATGACTACAGTGTTGGCCTTTCATCAATCTAGACTGCACAAACAAAACAAAAAAAAACCTCAGGATTAAGGAGGAACACAGATTATCACTGAAATCTGTTTCATTGCTTCCTGCCTCTTACCTCCTGCTTTGTGCCTCAGTGTGACTCTGAGAAACTGACTGGGCTTTGGTGGAAGTATCAGCTGCTCCAAACAGTTTGGCCCAGCGCAGCCCACCTTGACAAGGACTCTGGACACTGGTTGATGAATTTGGGGTCCCACAGTCTTTCTCTGATCTCCTCTCATCTTGCCTGCTGTCCATACTTATTTGAAACCAAGCATCTGCATTATTCTGGCTACTGTTCTCCCCATCAACCACACCTTCCACAAGGTCAGGCTCCTTAGGCTGCCACTCTGGAATAGGAGCTAAGAGTGGACTCCTGTTGGCCTGCACACCTCCACGCTGCTGCTTGTTGCAACTTGAATTCTGAGAGCCAAGAGACTCACTGTGATGCAGGCCGACTGGGTGTGAAGTCGGCTGACCGCTGTAGCTGCTGTATATCTTTTTGTCGGCTTGTAATCTCGGCCAGCTGGTCACCAAAAGAGCTGAGCAAGGTTGAGGAGGAGAAACACCCTGTCCCTCTGAACATAGCTGTCTGTGATGCAACAGTCGGGGCTCCAGGAGCAAGTTGAGGTCGAAGGGCAGTACAGAAAGTGGCTGCAGGAGAAGCAGCAGCTCCTGAAACAAGGGCTGACACCGACCCAGGGACGTGGACAGGAAGCCCCAGGAATGGTAGTATGTGGTCACGACATCTGTGGAGACAGTACTGGCTGTCAACACACAACTCAAATGCTAAAGTTTTCAAGATTATGTTCACCATGATCATCGTATCAGTTTGGCATTTCCTAATTAGGGTACACTACTTTACCAAAGTACACTACTTGACTGAAAGTACTGGACAAAACAACATGTTGACCTAACAATGGTGCTAAATCAGGAATGTCATCTCAGGTTTTATTTGACATAACATTATGACCACCTGTCTAATACTGTGTTGGTCCCCCTTATGTGGTTCAAAATGCTCTGAACCATTGGGCATGGACAAGAGGACCTCTCAGGGTCTCCTATGGTGTCTGGAACCAGGACCTTGGCACTGGATCCTTTGGGTACTCTGGCTTGTCCAGTGGGGCCTCTGTCAATCAAACTTGTTCCACTGCATCCTGTTGATGCTTGATCACAATGGGGTGTAGGAAGTTTGGAGGTCAAATCAACATGTTGGGTCATTGTCATGTTCCTCAACATGTTCCTGATTGTTTGATGTTTTTTCCATGTGGTGGGGTGCATTTTCCTGTGACATTTGTGATTTCCATTAGCATGAGGGAGTGTGTTTGTTGTGGGACAATGTTTATTTGGGTGTCTAAGTCTCTTCAACACGGATGCTAAAATCCAAGGTTTTCCAGCAGAACACTACATAGTACCAATATGATCAGTGTTATTTACTTCACCTGTCAGTGGTCATAATGTTGTGGCTGATTGGTGAATACAAGACGGAGTAAAGCAGAAATGCCCAAAACCTGCATTCTCTCTAATGTCCAGTAGGGGGCAACTCCTCTGGAAGTCTAATTGTATAGAAGTCTAAGAGAAAATGACTCTACGTCTCACTTGGTTTATTAGCACATAAAATGTTTTCTGAAATAGTTTATGGTCTCAGTCGCTAATGTCAAGTCTTCTTCAACGCAGCATGATGTTTATGTTGTAAAATATGATACCATTTTGTGTACAATAGACAACAGACAACAGTATTTATACTTTGTGTATATGTACACGTTCTCAGTTAGATCCAACCCTCACATCTGGTTGTAAAAAAACCAAATAGCAACAGTCAGAATCCAAACTTGAGGCTTTAAAACAACAGTCCAGTGGCTACGTCTATCTGTTATATACAGTCTACAGTCACTAGTGTTGCAAAACAAATCCAAAAAGTACAGTAAACTGACTGTACGCTCACCTTTTTGACTTTGAAGGTGACTGAGCCAGAACTCCAAAGCTCTCAAGCTGTCAGAGGACACATAAACAAAAAAACAGTTTTATGTGTAGTATTTTTATAAGCATTCCTATTCATTACCTGCTACTTTATTAATATTCAATATAACTTACTTAAGTAGGCCCATGAGGAAGGCTCTGAGTCTCATGCAGTGGCTGCTGAGCTGGGGACAAAGTCTGATTTTGGTGACGAGGGTGTGAAGGACCCTGGTGGACGGACCTGGAGCAGAGTTGGAGATCAGAAAATGACGCCTACATCATCTAATTCTGCAGAGGTCCTTCCATGATAATTCCCTCAGTCTAGATTGTTAAATGGTACTATATAATTAAGTTTACCAATCCTAGTAGAGATCTCCACCACATTCCAGGAGTGGTTGCGACGCTGCCCGATGATGAAATCCAGTTTGTGATCCCGAAGGCCATCTTCTAAAATATTCTGGATCGCAGGACACAAGTGTTCCAGGACTAAACCAGCGATCGTGGGACTGCAAGAGCTGTTACCCAGACGCATCTGCACCAGAAGGAAAGAAATGTTATTCAGCGTTTCTTGCTGACACAAGATATTTGACTCCTTTTCTAGAATGTAAGTGATACCAGTTTGGCACCCGGCCATCGTGACACATTGTTCGTGGCGCTGAAAGCTGCAGATTTGTACCTTTTCTTCAGGGTCTCTGCTGCTGCCAAAATGGGCCATGATCAAATCCACCGCTTTGCTCACAGACCTCAGCAAGCCTGGAGACATGGACAAACAGGTTGGACGAGGTGAAGTCTGCAAAATCTGACATCTTTAAACTGCATAAACAGTACATGTAACCTTGCAACACCAATAATCTCATGCAATTTCTGCTTACTAATGGTTGCTAAAACTGGTCCTAGGATCAAATCTAACATGTTTCTGGTAAACATCAATTTGCTTCAAGACTTTTCTAGTATTATCAAGTTAAAAAAAAGATGGCGCTGTACTACTGAAATCAAAAATTAAGAAGATTTTCACCTCACTAAGTGGGTCAGTGCTCAGAAATATGAGAGAATGCTTTCAAGGTTCATTATCATATTGCACGAATGCAAATGTGGACGGGAACTAAAGATGAAAGAGTCACTTTTCATCTCAGCAGTGATCCTCATTGACTTGCTTTCCCTTTCCTCTCTTCCCTCGTCTCGTACCGGCTAGCCTCTGCAAATGTCATGGTAAATTCTTTATGCATGTTGATCCTGCCTGCAGTGCTGCGCCACACCGACTCCTCACTGCCGCTGCGAGTGCCTCCATCAAGGCGTCGCAAAAGGTTTCGTATTTGCATAATTAAATTCACACCAAGTGGCCCATATGGTGCCACTAAAAACAAAATGATTAGCTGTGGTATAAATCATTTGCACTGTTTCTACTACATCCTCTCCCCCACCCTCGTCCTCTCTCTCGGAGCTTGCAGCCGCACACACATAGGCTACAGAGCAGAAGGCTCAGCCAATCCTGTGCAGGGAGAGTTAAAAATAGGTCATGTTTGAGAGGAAGCCCCTTCAGGGTATTGAAGGCTCTGCTGCAGCACAGTGAGTTTTTATTGCTGCTCTTAACAGCTCATCACTGGCTAGACCATCCAAACAAGGAGGGATCCATTACTCCTACTGGGTCCCCTTAGACTACATTCAGATTCCAATTTATCAACTGCATTTGACATCATTTATGGGTAATGATACAGTGCATCAGTCAGTAGTCGACCCTCACCTCTTCTCTGCAGATGGCTGATAGACATGGACTCATAAGACGTATCAGGTGAGAGGCAGAACTCTGTGGGCGGCCTGTCACTCAAGATCAGAGATTCGCTGTGATGGCTCTGACTTGGCTTTGAACTCGGCCCAGCAGAGTCTGAGATTTGCTGTGGATGCAGCCCAGAAGCAGCCAAGGAGATGAGAGAAGTCAGAGAGGAAAGAGGAGCCACTGAGGAGAGGGCAGCTGTGAAACTGCCGTGAAAGAAGCCAGAGTCAGCTGCAGGTGTTGCTCGATACTGTGGAAAGTTCTGCTGCTGTAGTGAAGTTGATGGAGGAGACAGTGACAGCTGTCTGTTTGGGTGATGGGTGTCTGTGATCAGGGGTAAAGTAGGCGGTGTATGAGAGAATACCGAGTTGTAGGAGGTGTGAGTTTGGGGCTGATCAGGAATTTTGGTCTCAGGACTTGGTTCACTCTGCTCAGGCGTGAGGTGGATCAGGTCCTGGTAGGTGGGGATTTTAACCAGGTTGGATTGATTTGGAGCTGACCTCAGATTTAAAAAAGTCTGGGTTTTGCCTGAGCATGGACTTGTTTTATCTTGCACCTGAACTATTCTGGGCTTCAGGATGTTGTGATCCAGACTGCTTCTTGATGTACATGGACTCGGGCCTCCTTGGCTTCTGTTGGACTGACTCCACGTATGTCTGCGGGTGAAGCACTCTGGGCTCGGCGTGCAGGTCGAGCAGGTGTCAGAGCTGGAAGGAGCCTCCAGGAGGATGGGGCATTGGCTGCCCAGTGGTGATTGTCGGAGATTAGCAAAACACTGGCTGCGTTTCACCTTAAACGTGGAGCTTTCCTGGGAGCTATCAGACTTGCTGCTCTTTTGGTTTAGGTACTGCTCCAGAAGACAGCCGAGGTGCTGGGCCTGGGACTGAGGTTTTCCTGTGGGGACCAGGACAAAGGGTTGGATGGGCAGCGAGGTCGGCCTCTGGGCCTTACTGTAGCGCACCACTTCTTTCTCCGAAGAACACACCCCTGAAAAGAAGGCAGATGATAAGACAAACGGAGCTACTGGAGTCACTTACTAGAACAATATCTTTCTGTTCTTCATCTTAGACACCTAGAAAACTGAAAAAAACGATACATCTGATTCCTCTTTCTTACCCGTCGCCTTCCCCTTCTCAGCAGCATCAGTGTTGTTGTGCTCCTGGTCCTGAGGCACAGATGGCTGTGTGGACGGAGCTCTTGTGTCTTGGCATTTGCTGCTCTGTGGGCTACACTGGCTGGGCCACAGTGAACGAGGCGAGTGGGAGAGGCTTTGGATGCCGCCGGTTTGCTTCTTCCTGCAGGGTGATTTGTCGGTGGAGGTGGTGGCAGCCTGGTAGTCGAGGGTGTGAAACTGAGAACAGTCAGATGAGACCCTCTTTTCCTTTTGTTGATCCTCTTTGTCCTGATGGGGATAGATAAGGATTTCACACAGCAAAATCATATATGTATTTCTACCGAAGCCACTGGTGACATTTTCAAACAAAAAGCACTTATTAAGGAGTTTCTGCTGCGAGTTTTAACGAATTGATTTTATGAACAATGGTGTAAACCAATAATAAAAACTCAACAATGCTGTTTCCAAGAAGTTGTCAAATCCAGTGGAGTCGTGTACATAAGAGTTAGATAAAAACTTACATTATGTCTCTATAAAGCCATTTATATAACTACAACTATTAATAATAATAACAAAAAAGGTTAGCTTGTAACAATGGGAATGTTTATACTTTTTTACATGCCTTTGAAAACCAGGAATCTACAAAACTTTTATTAACCAACAAAAACTTAACAAACAAAAAAACAGCTGTATGAAAATGGGAAATTAGATCAAATGGGATTTGAATGATATTATTTGGCCTAAGAAGTGACCCTATTGTTTTAACATGTCTGTATTATTTTAGAAAGTAGCTCTTTCTTCCCGGATTACCTTCTTGACATCATTATGTTGCGCTTCCTTGTTATGATCAAGAGAAGGAGGGAAGGGGCTGCTTCGGTTCTGACCCTCGGGACAGCTGGTGAGGCTGGACCAGGCTGGGCTGGGCGACTGGGAGGAGAGGTCACAGGTCACGAGCTTGTAGTATTTCTGGTTCGTCCCCATCGGCAGAGCGGCCTGGCTTTGGAGACAGGCGGTCAGGTCGGACACTTCCAGAGAAGACAAACCTGGTGGCAGCGGCTCCAGGGAGTAGAGATTGCAGTTGGAGTCGAGGCCTTGAGGAGACCAGTGGGAAGCGGAGAGCGTCACGTCTGCTTTCGGGGGGGAATAAACTGCCATGCGATCATGGTCCTCAGTCGGAGTCTGAGGAACAGGTTGGAGATTGAGGAACACGGATCCCTCAGATGACTGGGAGGGGTGAACTGCAGGGCTGCTGAGATCATAAGGAGTGGCAGGGTTGTTGCTCCTGTTATAGATTGTGCAGAAGTTCACCAAGACGCCGTCAGAACTGTTGCAGGAGGAGTCGCTGGGAAACTCGGTGTGGCTGTTGGACAGCAGCTCTGGGGAACATTTGTGCTGGCTGTGGATGCAGCAGGACATGTTATCCTTCAGTCTGTCTGAGTCCTGCTCTAAACAAGCAGTGATGCCAGATCTGCTCCTATGAAAGCACTGGCACCCAGGTGGCAGTGAGTCCATCTGGCTGGGCTGGTTGGAGAGCCACTCTTGGTCCCTCTCAGTCCCCAGCATCGTCCCTTCGTTGCCCCATTCGCTGGCCAAGTCCCCATTGGACACAGTGTAATTTGTGGCTCCATTATTTAACGGCCAATTGGAGTTTCCATGCAACACAAAAGATGAATCCTCGTGATATCTGTGTAGATTATCTCCATCACTGTCTTCATCCTCCTCCTCCTCATCCAGATCTGTGTTAGGCAGGAATGAGTTGTGCAACCGCAGGCCACCTCGAGCTCCACAGTTTTCCTTCTTCAGATGGGAACTCGTCTCTTCTGGCGATGAGGTGGAGTCGTACCTCCCACTGCTGTCGCTGGTACCTTCCTCCTCCGCTCGGTCCTCGTTGAGGCTGCTGTAGCTGCTGGAGAAATGCCTTCGGCCGCCGGTGAAGGCATGCTCCCGGTTCAGCGAGTCCCGCTCTGGGAGGGACACGGCCCGGGTCAGACCCACTGAGCACAGCCGGCTGGTCCTCTTGGCCGAGCCGCACAGGGCCTGGACGGGAAGCTGCCAGGTGGGGAGCTGCACCACGGGGAAGTGGCAGGCTATCAGTGTGTCACCTGAGAGACTGGAGGCTCCGATCATACTGCTGGATGAGGCTGGACCATGGACCGTACTGTCTCCATGTTCCTACAATTAAATCCTGAAAGAGCAAAAAGAAAAGAATCTTTGGTGCTTAAACAGATTCACATCACACACACAAGATCAAACATCTACAAAATACAGTGCAAAGAAGATTAAGCAGTAATAAAACTTAACTGAGGAGTATTTGGATTCTTTTTTTGTGCAAACCGTCAAGACATGTTTAAATGTATCATCTAAATGAACTCTGAATAAATTGTATTTTTATTGTTTTCATCTTCATATGAGGTGTTTATTTTGATCCCTGAGGTTCTGCTGCTCTGTTTTCTTCAGGCCTCATCACGTAAACAGATTAAGGGGTAAATATTGCACGTGTAAGTGTCAAGATCATCCAGTGGAATTTCTAGCTGCAAATCTCAGACAGACCCTTTACCTCTGGGACCTAATTACACACTTTATTGATTAGCAAAGCAGAAAAAAAGCATCCCAACAGAACAGAATAAGGTGAGCGTATGAAGCTCAGCTGCTGTCACAGTCTGCTTCCTCACTCCTCACCACTGGTCCTCAGGTCTAAGTCCTACTGTGTCGTCTGGATCTGGCCCTCAGCGCAGCCTACACTCCATAATTCAGTCAACCATTAACAAACTCCTCCTCTTGCTGCCGGAGCCAACCACGGTCTCTCACAGTTACTCAGCTGCTCTGTAACTAGGGCAGCTGCACTGCAGAGATGCTCCGCTGGCACTGCTCAGAGTAAATACACTTTCACATCAGTTTAGTTAAAGTCTTCTATCATCTTCATACGCAGTGCTCCTGATTGTGCACACATGAAGCTTGAATTTGAAAAAAAAAACACACACAAAAAAGGCTTCCCTAGATGAAATACATGAAGAGTAAGTACAAAAATTATTACAAAGCGTGTGCAAACTACACATAAAATATTCAAACCCCGGAAAACGCTAATGATGTTTGACCACAGAGAAGAAAAACACTAGTCTTAGACATTCTCTGTCTTTGCATCTATTCATAACCACGCCTGAAGAGAAGGCAACAACCTGAAGAAGTTGCAATCAGCCCAAATAGGGATTTCTTTTAATCAGTACAACAACAACAACATCCTTGGCACAGCAACAAACACATCAATAAAATGTCTGCAGGCGGTAATAACCGGTCTGATCACATTTACCATCCCTAATAAATTGGTTTAATCTTTATTTATTGCACATTATTGCCACAAGAGGAGACGTGAGCTGCTCAAGTTTGTCTTCTAAGCTGTTTGAAGATTGCTTCTTCTTTGGCAACCACTTCGAACCAAACGGGTCAGATTCCTCTCATGGGATCATCTAAGAGAGACGTGAGATTAATATAATGCTTTGGTTAAGTTGATTGAAACATTAGTGACAGTCTAGTAGCAGTGCATGATATGGTGGACATGATTAACCGTCTCTGCATCGATGCGTTCAAAACGGAATAAAATAGATAATTTTAGAAGATATCAGAGTCACAGTCGGTCTATTTATGATCTGATATTTCCAGATGTGTTTGCATAATTATTATTACACATTATTGAGGGCTTTATTTTTATAGCTTTATGGCATTACACTGCACTTTATTTCACTTATAACATTGATATGTGCAGTATTGTTATTTCCACATGCATCAGGATTTGGACATCTGGAATATGCACATCCACATATGGAAGAACTAGAACTTATACTTATATTTGCAATTTTCCCCACTGTGGGATTAATAAAGGTGTATCATATTGCCTTGTATAGCCTCTTCTGGTGACAGATATCACAAATTAGCTTCACTGTAAACTCCATTTTACTTGCATTAGTTATCTGTTTTCAGTTTATTTATGTAAGCCGTATCTGTCCCTATCAAATAAACCATGACTAAATACATATTTTCAGATTTAAATGTTTAATCTGTTATTACTGGATAAAATTAATACCACTATTTGGGATATATTTGCATAAATTCACAGTAAAGAGGATTTTATTTTATTTTTATTATTTTTTTTTACAGCTGCAGCTCAGGTGCATGTAGAGCAGAAAGGCTTTTCATCACAGGGACGGCGTCTTCCTCAGGCACTTTTCTTTTCTCCCAGTGTTCGTGTAGGTGTGATGTAAAAATATGAGTCACATAAGACAAAACCATTTCCCCAGTGAATGTAGTGTAACGCACAATTTCTACCCTCGGTGTCAGACATCGATTTGTACATTACAGCTTCGGTACTTTTTTGTCGAGGTGATTCTCTGCTGACAGAAGTTTGCACCTCACATGAACCACGTTTAATCAATGACTGTCTGTGGTGATGTAACGTATCTTTATTGAACCTTGAGTTATCATGTCCCCAACACATTTCCAATACCACAGCAAACTAGGCCAGTGTGACAGACCAGTTGTCTGCAGAGGACGAGCCATTTCAATGCTGATCCGCCTCCTGCAAAGTCTTCTTATCTTGCAGCCCAGAAATCTATGCCAAGCGGCTCCTGGTGCAGCTCGCAGCCTGAGATTATCTGAACTATTTCTCTGGAAATGTCTGTCAGGTCAAGTCAGCCATTTAACGTGACGGACGGGACAGAGAGGCCCACTGTGGTCTGGATGCTGCTTGTTATGAGAGATGAGGCATCATTACAGAGGGAAAGTTTCAGGAGGTTGTGTGTGTGCTGGATTATCAAAGAGATATTCAGTTTGAACAACATGTTAGGAAGGAGAGAGCGTGCACACACTGGATGCCAAGGGGAAAAAAAACATGGCAGAAGTAGCATCTAGATTCATTTAGAAGTACACACCCCCATCACCTAGAGCAGGATGAAAACACAGCTGAGCAACTGACTTTAACTGCTACTTCAAACTAGTCGCCAATCAAAGGTGATCTTCTTCTCAGGTGACTTTGATTTGCAGCTTCCTCATACATGCAGGGTTACATCCGAAATCATGCAAACATTATTATTTTAAAAAGCATTACTCGACGCTGCTTTGGCGTCAAATGTGGATTATAAAGCTGCTGCTGCTACGAGATGATTAAAATCTGCAGCTTACCCTTGGATGAGTAACTGTGAAGGGATGTGGGATGGAGCCGGTCCGGTGCTGGAGGTCCGGGCAGATCCAGCGGCTCTCCACGCCGCCGCTTCAGCACCGCTCAGGATGGCTGAGGTGTTGCGTCACGGCGGCTTCAGCCAATCAGGAGAGAGAAGTCCCTGCGACTCGCAGCATCCAAGACACCTGTTTTTTTTCTTTTTTCTAAAGCGTTGATAAAAATAAACATCAGTAGGCTTACAACTCAGAGCCTCTTTATAGAGCAGAGCCCAAAATGATCACTCCGCTCCCTATAATGACTCGCCAATATCTTAATCATAAATGAAAATGAGATTACTTTAACATACAGTCTTTCATACACAAAGAAGAAAAAATAAGAATCATACTTGATTATTTATTGTCTTTTTAAATTTGAATTTCACAATTTACATTAATAAATAATCCTCAATTGTGTTGTGTTGTGTAACTGTTGTTATTGTGACATAGATATCATCATAAAATCCTACACTTAATCGTACACAGAGCAGTTTTAACCACGTCTCCACAACACATTCATCTGACTAAACTGGCTCAGCTCGCCCTCCAGTGGCCACAATGAGCATCAGCGTCCAGCTATTGATGCATCAAGGATGTTTCATATTTAATATGTGGATACTCACATTGAATTTCACTTAAAGACATAATCAGCATGGTTCACAGTAGATGAGTGTAAGGTCCCTGACGTTCTCTATACGGCAGGATGTCTTTCAGTTGGATACACCATGTCAATAAAACATCTCTTTTTAAACATTCAGGAGGGACAGCTGGCTTCCCTTTTCTTTGAACTACATCAAACTTAATGTAAGGGTATATACGCCGATCAGGCCTAACATCATGACCACCTGCCTATTATTGTGTTGGTCCCCTTATGTGCTCAAAAATGCTCTGAACCATTGGACATGGACAAGAGGACCTCTCAGGGTGTCCTATGGGGTCTGGAACCAGGACGTTGGTACTGGATCCTTTGGGTTCTCTGGCTTGTGCAGTGGGGCCTCTGTCAATCAAACTTGTTCCACTGCATCCTGTTGATGCTTGATCAGAATGGGGTGTATGAAGTTTGGAGGTCAAATCAACATGTTGGGTCATTGTCATGTTCCTCAACATGTTCCTGATTGTTTGATGTTTTTTCCATGTGGTGGGGTGCATTTTCCTAAGTCTTATCAACACAGATGTTAAAATCCAAGGTTTTCCAGCAGAACATCACATAGTATCAATATGATCAATGTTATTCACTTCACCTGTCAGTGGTCATGATGTTGTGACTTATTGGTGTATGTCCACACTGTGTCTTTTTTGTGTACTGGAAGATACATAATCAGCCGAATAAGTAGTCGACACCATGGCTGAACATTTCCACTTTGAAACTGCAATTTACCGATGGCAGTCTCAAAATCCTGGATTCAAACTTTGGGGGTTTCATGTGTATCAAACCTAAGTAACTAATCCTGTTAGCTCTCTGTATCATTATTCTTCTTCAGAATCAGTTTTTAGCTAAATTACTGCAATGCAACAACTTACCATTATGCAGCATGGAGGGGTTGCACAGTGTTTCAGCAAAGACAAAGGTGAGCTGGTGTGCTTGAGCTGCAGAGAGTGGCGGAGGGTGACTGGAAACAAAGGCAGCGACTTCATAGATCCCCACATTGTAAAGAAGGAAACAGCGCTCGTTCACAACTGAGCCATTTTGAGGTAGGAAGGGACTATTTTGTTGGAAAAAAAACTTCTGAATAGGTAACTTTGATACACAGAGATGAGGGACTTTAAAATAGTCAAAACTAACCTCACAATTCCAAACTTCTAATCCTACCTTTGGGGCTAAAGTGAAATTTGTGTGTGAAACTCACACAAGTGGGCAGCATGGATTTATATTTATGTTTATATTATGTGTTTATCATACAGGTTTTTAATGAAAAGGCCTTTGGTCGTCACATTATCGCCTCACCCTGGATAAACACACCTTGACATATTCAAATCAATGGGATTTAGTTTTTTTTTAAATCAATAAACATTAAAGCTAAACTTATTCCACCGAAAAAGTAGCAAGAACTGTGAGGAATATTTTAATTTGTTTTACAGTAAAAAAAAATAAAAAGGCAAACAAAATGTGGGCAAAACAATCTCCTGAAAAAAAATATATTTGAATATTTACATTTTTTACAATATGTACAAATAAATACATGACATTAACATGAACCAAAAAACGCAGAGCACCTCACAAACTTTGCATGAATATTTGTATTTTTTCTTATTTAAAAACACATTCAGATCATACAGCCTGTCTGATGTTTCAGGATGAAGCCGTGTGTTTCCCAGCTTTTATAACTTTGTTTTTGCTGCAGCGTGTCGCCAGATTAGATTACTCGGACGGACTGCAGCAGAGTCTGATAAACTTTCAGTTCGAGCTGGTGCAGCCGTTTCACGCAGGGTTTATTTCGAGACAGGCAGGTCTGGGCCATATAGCAGGTGTTTGTTTTGCAGAGTCGTGTTTGTGGCCGTCCCTTCATCAGGAAGAGCTCCAGAACCAACACATATTTTTCCTGTAAAAGACAAGGAGCAACTTTATTGTGGTGTCATAAGTCGGATTCACATAAATGCAATGCAGAAATATTACTGCAAACAATGTGTGAAAACTATAAAAGGGAGCATTATTTCTATTTAATATCATATCAGGTTTCACATTATTAAAAAAATCTAATAAATACACATTTGTAGTGTATTAGTTGACCTTTAAGTTGTAAATTAATTGTATCAGAAAGACAAACTGCTGTTTTGTGAGCAGCTCAAATGTCAAATGCTGAGGCTTCAACGTGACTGAAAAGTTATTCTTTACCTGCAGTATTTTGTGCCACACTCTAAATGATCCCTGCAGCTGGCACCGACCGGCTTCATGCTGTTCCAGCGCCACAGCAGTGACCTTTTGGTCCGCTGCATCAACCCGTTCCAACTCTCACGTACAGGCATTGAATCGACCTGTAAAAAGAAAACATTTGATCATTCAGGAGCTTCAATGAGCCTCATGATGAATGGTGATAACATCTCATATGAAAAGAGATGATTTGCAACAAAGGAGATAAAGTTTCCCATGCAGGATGTAAACAATGACAGAGAGGTCATTAACATACCTGAGTGACGTAGATCAGAGACAGAAAAACAGAAAGAACGATGATTTTTTCCCGGAGGGTTCTCATGTTGCCTGCAGATCAGGCTGAAGGCAGATGCTGCTCTGTGTCGGTATGGCTGTGGCGCCTCCAGCTGCTTGTATTAAAGGTTTTAATTGGGTTGGGGAGGAGCCACCCTCTGACTAATTCACTAATTTGTCACTTTAATGACTGAGGCTGAGGTTTGGCAGATCGAGCCACTCCAGTCAGAGTCAGTGGTGCAAATCTCTGGCAGACTGCTACTTATCAGTTTTATAATGACAACTGAAGCCAAAGATTATCTGCAGGGGATTCAAAGTACACTTTAACCCGGTAATTAAGGACAATTCCACGTCGGCATATCTAACGGGAAGCTGAACGTGTACCTCTGGTTGCAGACAACATCTACGTATGCACACATCTTCTTCACCACATGAGTCATTTGGACTGTAACTGGAGAAAATCAGTGTGAATGTGTAAAATCCATTTACAGTAGATAAAATAATAAACCACAATCAAGATCTGATTTCAGCACCTTCGTGTCATTTATGATCCACTCCTGTTGAAATGCTGTACGTCATCCGCCTCTATGGATTTTGAGAGTGGCAGGGGAATTCCAGCCAATGTAAGCAAAGTCAATTTTGCCAATATTAAAACTAAAAAGCAGCCATTACCTCCTCTTGCCCTTTTCAGCTGCCATTCTTCCACTATACTGTGGTCGTACATCTAACAATATCAGTTTGAATAGAGTGCTATTAAAGAAAATACATCTGGAAGTCTTCTTCTTATTTTTATTTTTTTAATGAGAAGATCAAAGAAACTCTCATATCTGTCCATTAAATATGAAACTATGAGCAGCCAGTTAGCCTAACTTACCATAAACACTGAAAGCAGGTAGAAACAGTTAACCTGTTTTAATGCAGAGTGGAATGAAATGTCCATTCACTTCACGCGTTACATCGTTAAACAGGACAAGGTGTTATTTTTCAGGGGGCTACAGTGCCTATTAAAAGTATTCACCCACCTTGTAAATATTCCCCTTTTATCACTTTTCAACATTAAATCCTGGTCAGTATAATTTAGCTTTGTTGGCAGGGATTTTAAAAAAAAAAAGACGATTTCAGGTAGAAGTGAAAACAGATTTCTGCAACTTTTACTGTCAGTTTACTAAAATTTAAAAGCAAATGCTCGAGTGTTCACCCCCCTTTAAGTCAATATATAGCAGGTGCACCTTTGGCCACAATTACAGCATTGAGCCTACGTGGATAATCAGCAGTGCACAATCTGAACGCTGCAATTTTACCTCATTCTTCATAGCAAAACTGCTCGAGCTCTGCCAGGTTGTACAGAGATCACGGGTAAGCAGTCCTTTTCAAGTCCAGCCACAAACTGTCAATTGGGATTAAGGTCTGGGTTCTGACTCGGCCACTTTAAAACATGCACCTTGTTGTCTTTACACCATTTTTGTGCAGCTTTGGCTGTTTTCTGTGGGTAAACAAATCTTCTCCTAAGTCAGAACAAACCTGATGCCTTCATTTTCCCCCTCTACCTTTACAAGTCCTTCAGAGCCTGCTACTTGAAAAGCATCCCCACATCATGATGCTGCCACCGCCATGCTTCACGTTTGGGGATGGTATATTTGTCATGATTTCCTGGTGAGTGACTTCCTGGAATTTTCTTGACTTTTCCTGGCAGCCCCACACGCCCCACCAAGGATACTTCTGGAAAATAACTTGCCTTTATTTTATCGTTAAGGATAGAAGATGTTATCTCGGGAGCCTGATTGGTGCCAGTACACAGATGGTAGATTTACAAACTCTTAAAATGGCTCAAGCTGCATGTTTAATATCACTTACAGACCAAATATTTCACATTTTAGAGAACGGAAGAATAGTTATAAAGTTAATGACCCCTTCGGTTTTTATTCTTTAAACCATTTTGAGCATTCTTTATAAGATAAGATAAGATAAGATAAACTTTATTGTCTCACAAGTGAAAAATTTGTCTTGGGCTGCAGCCAACACATTGTACATCACAATCCACAACTGCCAATAAATAACAAAAAGCACAAAGACAATTCATACGGCTAATACAGTGTCTTTAAATGTGACAGATATATTATCCTCCGTCTTGGTTAAGAAGCCTGATTGAGGATCGGAACAAAGGAGTTTTTGAGTCTGTTCAATCAACAGCGCAGGACTCTAAACCTTCCCCCTGAAGTCAGTAGTTCATACTCTGAGTGAAAAGCATGTGAAGGGTCACTCAAGATTTTGTTGCCTGTTCATAGACGCTCTGCAGGGAACGGTGCTTCTGCTCACCTAT
Organism: Dascyllus trimaculatus; assembly: GCA_024666655.1. NCBI lineage: Eukaryota > Metazoa > Chordata > Actinopteri > Pomacentridae > Dascyllus > Dascyllus trimaculatus. The sequence goes on along the minus strand of CM045460.1, from coordinate 20,495,239 downwards.
AACTTTCCAAGCATTTTGTACCAGACGCATCAGCTTATTTTTTAGCTAAACGGAAAGACTACCAGGCTATGATGCTGTATCTCACCAAGCTCTCCAGACTACATGATAGAAGATTAGCATAATGTTTTTGTTCACCCCATGGGCTCTCAAGCGACGTAAAAAATACAAGCGTTGTTTCAGTCTGCCGCAGAGGTAGTCAACCTGCGAGCTCCATGTTAAAGTGTTGTCTATAAAGACACCTGAGTACTTGTAAGAGTCCAGCTGGGCTATTGCCTGGTGGTGGATTATCACAGGCCTGTTCTCGCTGATTTCCTTAGGGTCAATCTTCTATCTATCTTTAGTATTTTCATAGCATTCAACATCAGGTGATTATCGTCACAACATTCAACAAATCTGTTGATTTCCTGGAGTCACTCTCCTTTTTCAACAATGACAAAATTGCGGGATCATCTGAGAATTTTAAAATATGATCTCCTGGGCAAAAATCTCTACACCCGTGCTCAAGATTTTGCTTGCTGATAAAGTCTCATTCACACTAACTACATTATTATTATTGTAAGGATGCACCTGAAAATGCTCTAACAGGCCAACAGCATCAATTTAAACCAGTTCACACTATAATGATCACAAGTGCTCAAGAAAGGAGCAGGCAAACATTTAGTTTACTAAGTGTTTTCTTGGGCGACCTGACCAAACATTCCTACACTCAAAGTCCTTATTGGTACGTTTTGTAACTCAGCAGCCATCTTAGTAACAGCCCCAGGCAAGTATTTTGTACGTATAAGACCAGGTCTTCATCGAAATGAATGGGAAGAGAGACATAACTGCAACATCATCAATCACTGGGACATAAAAACTGTATGTATAGAATCACCAGTCAAATTGGATCAAGAAAACCAAACATTATTAGGACTTCTCTCTAATATACAGTTAAAAAAGGGCATTTTCCTCACAAGTTACATTGCTAATACGCATGCACACAGTTTCACGACACCGCACTTGTATCAGCGCAAGAACAACTCCTATAGATTTCTATTCGGGTTTCTCCAAGTGGCGACTCTCTCCACCTTCAGTTAAATGCCAACTGTTGATGAAGCGTTATGCTAAATAAGTGGAGTACACTTTAAACAGATCACAATTTGATTAACAGAAGAACATCTCCAAGTCTGAAATGTAACCTGCCTTTTAAAGTGTACACCATCTTCTACTCACAGGGTTTGTGGGTGAGGTGTCAGTCATTAATTGCAACTATTGCTAATGAAAAAAAAGTTTCAACACCGACATGCAATTGATAAACCAGTCAGACCATCCCCTGGAGTTTGTCATAAAGCGACTCATGCTTTACTTGTGACCTTCTAACAAATAGGAAAGTATGTAATGACTCAGCACTCCATCGAATGATTTCGCAATGCGTGAACAAAGAACTACAGACACACCTTTAGAGAAGAGCATGGCAAGTTTACTGATTAGTCGCAGCAAATGACAAGACAGTGTGCAGGCTATTAGGTATGCGACCTCTTGAAAATATGTAAACAGTGGTTACATGTGGGGTATTGATTGTACTGTGTGGTAGTAGTGTCAAGACTGTTATCTTTTGCATATAAAACACCAAAAAATGAACACGAGACATCTCGTCAGTGACTAGTGGTTAATGAAATGGTAAAATATTGCATATTATAGTGATATTCTTGACATAAAATTCATTACATTTTAGGAATGAATGATAAAAACATCAACAGCACAATAAGAAAACAATGGTTTTATCATCGAGCCTTCAATAAAGTCAGAAAATGCTGCTTAGAAATGCAGAATTTACCCATAAAAATCAGGCCAGCTGGTTAAAAGGAAAAATACAGTGTTCTTCTTTGTTAAATATTTGTCTGTTCTTCATACACTGATTTTAGCATATTAAAAAATGACGCCAATTTCATGAGTAAGATTTGGAATTAATGGGAAGAAATTAAATCAGTGTGCTTCACATAATCAAGACATTCAAAACACTTCCCTTTATCCTGCTGCTGTTGAAGTAATACTGTACCTTTCTTATACCACAGCACACACACACCAGTGCAAATAACGTAGATCACCGGGTTTAACTGAAAACTACAACCAGAGTAGATGGTTTTGAAATGAAGCCGATCCACATCACTGTAGATTCTGAGGCAGAGCAACTGAGAGAAATGTCCAAACTAAAATCCTGAAATGAGACACGACTAGAGATCCTTTCTTTCTTTCTGTAAACAACACATTTTAAACCTGCACAAGTACTATATTAATTTAGACTGAAACTTGTACCAGCAGCCATGTTACAAGGTACAAAAATGTGAACTGTGGATTTTCTTCTTTTAAAACTGACAGTGTTCTGGTACCTGTGCTCAGTCGTCCTCTGGATGCACACACTCAGAAATGTGGCACGTAAAAACATGGCTCTGGTCGAATAAGAGCGGATTATTTTCTACTTAAGTTCCTGGAGTTCTGATAGTTCAGTGCTGACCCTCCAAACAAAGTAGACCTGACAAGGGATTTCAGTTTAACTTTCTTAATTTAGGCTATGTCAACATGAAATCCCATATTTAATAGTAAAAGGAAAATATATTTAAAATTTCATTAAAAAAAATAAAGATTTCAGCATCATTACTATTAACCGGTTAGAAGACATTAACCTCAAACAACACGACGACAGTCATCTTCAGTTTGTTTCCTAAAGAAACATTAGATCGAAAATGCATTAAAAAGACGGAATTTCGGTTAAATGTTGAAACTGTGACTCGGGGATTAACGGCAGAAACTTTAGATCCATTGAACCTTTGAAATTATGCTTTGAACATGGCAAACCTCCTCCTGTCGCCTCCTGTTTGGTGCTATGAGGAGAGCAGCGGCTGTCGTTCAGCAGCAGTGCTCTGAAAAAGAAAACCAACAGAAAACGCATTAATAAAACAACATGTCTAAATATTGGCATATTAATATAAGTATTTAACACATATCATGTACAATAATACATAGTTAATGTCAACATAGGTCTTTTGACATCATTGATGAATTTGTAAACTGACTGAATACTCGGATATTCAGGTCCAGCCCTAGTAAATATAACACTATCTCTGAGCTAAGTTGATTTATTGATTTATCGGCTAAGAGAAATCTAATCATGAACAATCCTGAAATGGCAAATATTCTCAAAGCCAGTTTACAAATGTGAAGATTTCTTACTCTTCTGTGTTCGTTATTGTATTTTAATTCAACATATATAAATTACAGACTTACTGCTCACAATTCCTTTCACAGATCACTGACGAATCAATTACTAGATTACTACGTAAATAATCAACTGATTAACAAGTGATGAAAAGACTCCTTGGTTCCATTTCTCTTGACCCCTTTACGTCTATCCAAAACGCTCACCTCGGGGATCTTATGCCGACACATCAAGAACATGAAGATCAATCCCAGGACGATGCCTAAACCGATCAGCATGAAGGGAATGTTCTCCACGACGTTCTTCTCGAGACCAATCTTCTTTAGCTTCTCGGCCGATGGGTCGTCAATGACAACGCTCTGACGAGATGGTAAAAGCAAAGATTATAAATCAGAAACAAACAGTGAGCAAAGAACATATGTCAGACTGTTTATTCGAGTAACGTAAGTACCACAAATTTATTATTCTCTCATTTAATGTTTGTTATTTAGTGGATCCAAGTTTATAAAAGCAAATGAGGCCAGAGTAGTTTCATGAGCACTTTACCTGCTTGTCATTAAATAACAACTATCACTGAGTTTATGTCACTGCAATTAAAACATTTGAAGTTGGGCAAATTCCAAAATTTCATATTAAATTAAAAAAAAAAAAAGATTATTTGAACTGAACCATCAGTTTGAACGTCTTGTCAGGTTCTGTCAGTTACATGACCCATGAAAAAGACTAACTTAATACCTTGAAGACCTAAACTTCTATCAGACTCTGTGAACCCACCTAAAAAAACTGAACAAAACTTAAATTTCAAAATTTCCTAAACTTTGTAGGAGATTGTGGAATACTCAGTGGTGGTTATCTTAATTAATTCTCATTATTATACCCTTTCTTCGCTTGTGTATGAAGTTAAGAAAGTTAGTTTCTTTTCCACATCTTAAAAGATTACACAGGCCGGGATTACAGACTAAATTTAACCATACTCCAACTAATGTAAGGCTCTAATGATAGATTTCTGCCATGAGACGAGTGTGTGACACACGGTAATTAATTAATGGCAGACAGATAGACGCGAGTGTGAACAAGGTCAACGCGAATCTTTGCCCTTTGAAAGTGGCATAAATTTGGATTGCTGATTCATGGTCTGCATGCAGAACAGAGCTCCGTGCACGAATTCCTGGAACAAAAATGGTTTGTGTTGTCGTACCTCATTGAGATAAACCACGGGGAAGACCACCGTCTCCACATTTCCTGTTTGACTAAAAGAAAAACAAGAGAAAACAAAGTACTTACATTGTTTTTCCTGCAAACATAGTCTTGTCAACATTTTCTAATGAGGTAATAAATAAAATCTTCCTGTGCGTGATGCTCACTGTATACATAATACACACATTTATTGTTTCTACATAGGGCTTGATAAAGTGTACAATCAGACTGTAAGCATTTGGACAGTTAAACGTCTTCTGTTCTTCAAGCTCTATGCTTCAGCACATTTAATTTGAAACAAAATACAACATTTAAAAGTCATGACTCAGCTTTAAAGTACGCTTACGGGGACATTTGACTACTAATGTTTCTTTCATTTGTGATTTCAAAGCTTGTTCTTTAGCCAAAGAGCCAAAGCTTGGCTTGACTGAGAGATAAGAGTCTCCATTTAGCTCTAGAAGAACCTTTTTGTTAACATGGGGCATAAAGAAGTTGCCTTTTAAATTAGGAAAACAACACCAAAGATATGAAAGGTAGTTTGTTTGCCAAATCAACAGAAGGTTCGAACAGGAAAACCCACAAAATGGCAAACGACATGGAGGATGACCAGGAAAGTCATTCACATGGATAAGAAACCCCCCTTTGTGGCTGCAGAGGAAGTTAAGAATGCTTGCCAGGATGTAGGCAAACATCTTTACTTAATAATGAAGAGGTGATTTAATGAACATAACCTTCACCAAGTGTGCAAATTGTTAAGCGTCAGATAGGAAAGGCTTCAGTTTGCAATAATAATGAAAAAGAAACCAGCAGAGCGATCAAAGTTCTGTGCACTGATAAAACTAAAATCAATTTCTATAAAAACAATGGCATGAGATAAGTGTGGAGACAAAAAAAGGAACCACTCAGGATCCAAAGCCAGTCACCTCATCTGTCATACATACTGATGTTAATTGCGGAAAATTAGAACTGGTAAACTTTTAAACATTTATTAATGATGCGAGTAGAGGAGCGTCAAAACCCAATGGACGACATTTAATCATACAGCAGGACAACTATCTAAAGAATACAGCAAGGAGCTTTTCAGGCTGATAAATAAAAACTAGACTGCGAAGAATTTCAGCAAAATTCTCAGTATTCTGATTTTATTTGTCTTCATGTGTGTTTGTCAAATTACATCTGAGCTCCTAAACTTTGGGCACTATGTGTCTAAAGGGCTGTAGTTCCACACAGTTTCAACACTCACATAAACCTCCTCTAATGTAGTATTCATTTTTTAAATTTCAAACTGGATGTGTTAAAGCATTTGTGTGTCTGAACTCAAGATTATCTCGTTGTTTGTTCCCTTTGATGGCAGGTAGATGCATAACAATTAAGCCAGGACTGTCCAAAAGTCCACTCAAAGTGATGATGATGGCATTATTTGCTTTGATGTTATCTCACTGGCAACCTTCCCAGACATGGCCAGTCATACTATTTCAGCTGGCAGGGAGTAACAAGAAATTGATGAAGGAAATGAGCTGATTACCTGAAGGTGGGAATTTTCTCCACATATACGTTAACTTGGAGCCGCTTGGCTGCCTGAAGGATGAATCCTGTTAGCTGTGAAACAGAAAGAGACGCATGGTTCATGAGAAATTCACACCTGCCGCATCTGATATATGAACATTTATTATCACATGATTAAATACTCAGCTCCACTATCACACATTGTCCAGACACTTGGTATTGTTTTTAAGCTCTCCTCGGTGCCAATATTTTCCAGGATTTTATGCAGTGGGAGGGCAGGAATGATTTAAGAGCAAACACACCAACCCACTGTGCAAAGTCTTCAGATGTGTAGATTCAGATCTATTATATAACACCATCAGGGAGGCATCTGATTGGTCCTAAAATCTTTCCGCAGCATGACAGCGACGTTAAATATACAGCTGGAGTCGTAAAGAGCCAACTTCAGCTAGGAGAAGAACCCTGGAGACCTAATTTCAGTATCATTGTGTCAGTCTGGGAATATGCGACGAGGCAGGAGAAACTGAGACAGAAAGACAAAAAAAAATCCTGCACTGCACTTTGTAGGAACTTAGCTGGAGACTAAAAGTATTCACGGCATCTTCAGTGCATCCTCGTTCTACTACAACAGGCGTGCGTCTGCATACGTCGTTATTGTAGTAAAAAAAAGCTTCACATCTCTGAAGAGTGTTGAAGCTGTTCAGGGCATAGTAATCCAGCAATTACGAGAGAAGGACTTTGATCAGTTCTAATGACTTCACGCAGTGGCAGAGTGAAGATTACAGTATATTAAGGAGGATAAACTGGCAAAACAGTAGCTTGTTTACTGGGTTCAAAGACTCCTCCTGAACTTTTGATGCCACTGTCTTACATGCAGCTGAAGATAAGGAGAATTAGAGAGAAATGAAAATGTATGTCATATGAGTTCCATGCTGGATGTTTTGGATCTATGACATGCACGCATCGCAATCCATTCTTCATTTTGCTAATCTGACGACTAAATGATAAAATATTCCAAATTATATCACTGCAGTCCTCTAAAAATACGCTGCAAAAAAAAACCCTAAATCTATAAATAGTTCTGATACAAAGCCAGCGCTGCCCGGCTTCAAAAGAAAGAGAGCGACTCGGCGACTCACACAGAAGTCTGGCTTATATTTAGACCTCACCTGATTTATTATTGCACATTTGTGTGCTTTCATGCAGCATTCAAAGCAGTGGCACCAGAAAAAATGTTGCCATGTCTTTTGCCAAAGGTCATGCACTATAGTTGACCTATTAGCTTATCTTTAGACAACTATTAGGATATTTACTTTGATGTATGTACTACTAAACAATACTTTTCACTACAATTTCAATAACATCTAGTTTTTAGCAATATCCTTTACCCCCAGAGACACAAAACACCACAAAACAAGTCTGAATATGGAACTTGCACCAGGGATGTGATGCATCGGAGGGTATGTTTCTGTATTTGTTTATATCTGTGGGGTTACTCTACCTCACTTGACCAGTACTCATTGTGCTCCTGAAGGTGTTTTTGCAGTCTGTGACGCTTTATCAAGGATATTCTGCAAGCTCAACAGAATTATTACAATATTACTCATGATAAGAGCTGGTAAAGCTTATCTTTCGCGACAGCTCCGTACCATGTACCTCTGATTTAATTTTTAACCACCACCTCAAATAAAAACCGCTTCATTGGAGGACCGTCGGCAGTCACAAAGCTGAGATAGTTCACCATCTAGTGGGAGAAGTTTGTACCACAGGTTTTTAAAACGACCGACTACGCTGCAACTGATTTTCTATAAGGAAAAGTCAAATCATAATAACAATATGAGGGTTTAAGTGGGCTCACGGCACAAAATTACGGTGTGAAAGCTGTGATTCCTACCGGATTGAGATCAATGAACGTCTGGTGCTGCTCTTTCTTAGGCGTCATTCCAAACACGCCCTGAACAAATTTCTCATCTGCCTGGTAGAAGTGTGGTGAAGACATTATAATGGGAGCTCCTGAAGACACAGAAGATTCACATTATGGAGCAGATTCAGAAAGAACACAAGTCTAAAACCATTTGCCTGTATGACACAGGCAAACTTATTTGTTTCATCTCCCACCTTGTTTACACGCGCTGACGTTCAGCAAGCCAGAACCCAGGCAATTACCAGCAGGCACACAGAAGCCTGCGTTGGCTGGGTTCACTGTCTGATTGGCAAACACCTCGCTGGGGGGACTGAACCGATACCCAGGGATCCCCTTCACTGTCACCTCGTCCTCATACAGAGCGTACATAGACCTTAGAAACAGAGTCACATGCCGGTTAATCTGTGGAGGCCTAAATAATTCTGCAGAGCTCTAAGTGTAACAAAGAGGGGAGGTTTGCAGTGGTTTTGTACCTAAGCTCTGTGGTAAGCTGATTTACTGGAAAGTGAAGTGGCACAAAACTACTTGCAAGGCTTTGTCAACATGTTACTGCCTCATAAACCTCGTCAGCAGGTATTTGACCTGTATGTGCTGTACTTTCTGATTGTAGTAGTCAAAGAGGGTGGACATTTGTTGTTTCACGTAGTACTAAAAGCGTCTTAAGGTAACAGTGGCCTTATTCAAGAGGCTAACACTAACCAGCCATGCAGCCAGCCAGGCTAAATTGGTATCCTTAATCCAATATCAAGATCTGGATAATTCCAAGAAGAAGGCTTAGGAAGACTGAGGGGGAGCAATTTCACTAGCAAGCTCAAGTCAGAGGTATAATACCAGAGATGCTGTATAAAGAGTCAGTCAACATAAGAGGATGCTCATGTGCCGGTCTGCATAGTACGTAACTACATAAAATTAAGTTTTGGTAATTCAAATAAAAATAAAGGTGTCCAATGATGACAATTCCTCACTGACAGGATACATGATTTTAAGACTAAATTCAAAACTTAAGCTAAAGTGGTATTTTAAATGTCTAATTTTTTACAAAGACAGATAAATGCGTACAAAACCTAAGTAAAATGCAAAGAAAAATCTCTATTTTTTTGCTGTGAAAATGCTCTGCAGCTATGAAATATGGGGGGAAAATAACACAAATAAGAACAACATATCTTAGAGCATAATCTTAACTTCAACGCATAAGTATATAAAATACTTATGAACCCATATAACACATTTCTCCATTATTCACCTGCACAGGTCAGAGGAGAACATGTAGAGCCTCTCATTCTTGGTGATGACCGAATGGAAAGACGCCCCGTTGGTTCCATTAATCATATTGCACTCATCAGATGTCCACCAACTCAAGGAGCTGCAGGGCAAAGACCGTTACTTTAATATTCATATTATGGTTTGCATCATGCATCTTAGTTAGGAGATAAAGACCGGAAGTTTTTGTAGGTCACAACAAGCTTTGGAAAGTGTATTTCGAAAAAAAAAAATGCTTCAAGTGCAGCGATGGACAGGACAACAGAAGAGAAGGCAGAGATAAAAGAGAATCTGTAAGTGCAAAAAAGAGGATTAACACTGGTTTGGCTTTTTGATAGAGATAGTTCTGAGTGCAGACTGTGAGAGACTGGTCTTTTCTTTGCCACAAATAAGTGAGTTAGTTGCTCCAACTAATTAATGAATTCAAATAATTACTATTTCATTATTCATCACAGACTGGCAAAGCATCAGTGTCACATCAAGTGTGATCAGACCTGGAAACTCCCACTGAGCTCCCTTAACTTTATCAAACAGATGAAACTAACCTTTCATGTACCTGTGTGACACAATCACTTTCTACGCATTCATTTAAACTGCCTGTGATCAATAATTCTCTTTGATTGGACACACAAAGTGACAGGTGATTCTATCATTCTGGACATGAGAGGAGGCCAATACCTTTCGCCGTTCCATGTGTCAACTCTAGCAAAGTCTTTGTAGTTCTGCTGGCCAGTGAAGAACACATATTCTCCATCATTTGAAGCGTTGCTCTGTGATTAAACAACAAAGAATCACATCAATAAACTGTAGAAAAACCACCAAAACATCCCTTTAGTGTGTTTAGATCAACCTGAAACTTTGACATTTATGTGATTTTAGTTACTAGTATGCAGTTATATGATATCTTTTATACTATTTAAGAACGTGAACAAGTGTTGCCTACTCAAAGTAAGAAATTAAATATTCATATGCTTTCATGAGACCTTATAGAAGAGTCCGAAAACATCATCCAGGTCAGGGCTTAAAATTTTGAGAGCTTTAAGCAGGCCGTCTTCATATCCCCACAGCAGCTCTCCCACTGTGTGGGTGGTGAACAAGCCCACCCCCGTGGATCTCATGTAAGCGGAGATCAGATTGGCCTCTATTGGGCTATTCTTGAATCTCTCCATCACTGTCTATCAGGGGAAAAAAAGAGAAGAGATGCCATTGAAAACAACCGACTGTGGGAGGCAATAAATTACACAAGTTCCATAAAAAAGACCAAGTAATAGAACAAATGATTTACTTAAGTAACATGTAAAAAACCTATGGTGACATTCACATGACAGTAACACATTGCATGGACTGCTGTCACACAATCTACACACAGCAGTCAAAGACATATGTAATCTTTTAGTGGCACAACACATACGATAAAACTAAAATAATATTGACACTAGATACAAAATTACATCAGAATAACTATTGGATAAAAATTGTAAAGCAGAAGATTAAACTATTTCACCTCCACACCAACTTGTTTGATAAATATCATAAAATGTTTTTAAAAGATACAAATATGTACTATATGAATGGTAAATGTTACAAGCAAGAAAATCCAGTGATTTTTATCATACATTGTATTGTCAGTATGCACCGATCAGCCACAACATCATGACCACTGACAGGTGAAGTGAATATCACTGATCATATTGGTACTATGTGCTGTTCTGCTGGAAAACCTTGGATTTTAACATCCGTGTTGATGAGACTTAGACACCCAAATAAACATTGTCCCAGAGCAAGCACACTCCCTCATGCAAATGGAAATCCCAAATGTCACTGGTCTACCCCTGCAGGAAAATGAACCCCACAACATGGAAAAAAACATCAAACAATCAGGAACATGTTGAGGAACATGACAATGGTCCAACATGTCCATGCCCAGTGGTTCAGAGCATTTTTGACCACACAAGGGGGACCAACACAATATTAGGCAGGTGGTCATAATGTTATGTCTGATCGGTGTGTATTTGACCAGTAATGAGATTGCAATCATTTACCATTATCATTTATTGATTTTAAGGACAAAAATGTTTAAACACATTAAATATACAGAACTCTGCTTTCACAAACATACTGAGCTACATTCCTGCTAATCCTACAAATCTTTGCAATAACACTAAAAATAAGGTTATTTTTTTAAACCTGAATTCAGTGCATCTCTGAGAGGCTAAATGCATACTGTATAAAATATAACTAAATAAAAAGCATTTGGTCTCTGCACTCAGACAAATATGTGGCCAAAAATTACTTTGAAATAGCTCTAATGTAAGATTTACCCAGGTTATTTAAACTAAATGGGCTGTTTCTTACAAGCAAAGGACACCTTTTAAAGACCAACATTGCTGTCCATCATCTTCATTTCATTGTGGGAAGTCAAAATCATGATTGTGATTCACATGTGATTCATTGTGCAGCCCTACTGAATCTAAGAACAGATGTACCTTACTGCCTTTACAAAGAAGACCTAAAAATCTTTTAATCCTTTTTTTTACCCTTACACAAAATATACATAAAACACAACTTCTTCATTTGTATGTTGCTATAAAAATAACACCTTAGAATACTACTACTGTGACTCAGTAGTATATTATCAAATAGCATTTGGGCTTAGTGCACTTTTTCACTCACCATGGCAGGGATGTTAACTGTCCTGATGAGGTCACTCTCCGGACCTCGGGACATGTTAGGCTGGAATATGTAGGTTTTAGTGTTGACAGCTGTTACTTTGGTGCCATTATCGTGGAAGACCACTTGCTCCATGGGCCGGTACTCTCTGTGTAGAAAGATATGAGGTGATATTTAGGATAACAACAAGGGCTTTGTTTCAGGGCTGCAGCGAAATACAAGTTTGCGTAGGATGATGTTCTGTCTCAAATTTCCTACAAACAGTGTCAGTGTTCTTCAGCACACACCATGTTGTATTAGCACTAAACAGTACTTGAAATTAGGATGGGACTACACTGATGTAGACTCCTTTACTTGGTCAGTAGTCTGACATTTACTGTACACACAATATCTCCACTTAAGAATGCATAGGTTCCCTTTGAGGTATTTTCTAATTAATTCTCACGTTCAGGTGACGCTTGAAACCCAACACCTTTACGGTTAGTGGACAACCAGAGAGAATGACACTAAAAAAGTGACTCTCAGCTCTTCCACACAGCCAATCATCGTGTCCTTATTACTAGAAACGTATAAATGTGAATGTTTAGGTGAGGAACCTGAGCAATAGTGGCTATTTCTTAACAACTCCACATAAGTTTCCTCAAACTTCTACCGCTCTCCTGATTCAGCGATCCAGACTTTTTTTATTTTGGACTATTTGCTTCAGCCTCCAGTATTCTTGTAAATAATTTCCTTTGTTGCAAATTTAAAAAAGATGCGAAAAATCATCTGCTGTGTGCAAAAATATCTACTAGAGCAGGGTTTACAGGAGAGCATGAAACTTCAGTATAGGCGGGTAAATGAATCACAGGGTCATTGTAAGGTACAAATTTGCTGACTAAAGACAATGAAATGCTTTGTTGGCTGAAAAAGGGAAGAAAATAGGAATATCTCAGTGATGTAACTCCTATTTCCCCAAACTGTTGTGCCTGTGGGTGGTGAGAGTGGAGAGAAAAACAAGCTTCCTTTAGCTGGACAAAGGAAAGCAATAATATCTCTGTGCATCAGCCTCTGCAGACTGTCACTGTCAATTCTGAACATAATTGAGTTATGACAGAGACACACGGTGTAGGTGAAAGCCTGAACATAAGAAGAAGAACATAAATGCACAGCTAAGTATTTTAGACGGGACTTTTTCTGCCTTTATTGTTTCCGTTTTTCAAAAAAGAATAAACTAAATGTGGTTTTTTTGCTGCTGTTGTTCTTAAACCTAGATTGACACTTTGCAGAATATCTACCCATCGGTTCATGGCCTAAAACTCAAGCACAAATGCTTTATGCAGCATTGACAATGATCCAAAGCACACAAGCAAGTCCACCTTTGAGTGGCTCAAAAAGAACAAAATGAAGGTTTTGGAGTGGCCGAGTCAAAGTCTGGACTTGAATCCAATTGAGATGCTGTGGCAAGACCTTAAAAGGGCAGTTTGTGCTCGTAAACTATCTAATGTGACTGAATTAAAACTATTCTGCAGAGAAAAGTGGATCAATTCCTCCTCAATGATGTAAAAGACTGATCGCAAGCTATAACAAACATTTAACTGCAATTGTTGCTGTCAAGGGAGGACCAACTAGTCATTAGGTCCAGGGGGCAATTATGTTTTCACAGGGGGGGATACAGGTTCTTAATAGATCATCATTTATAATGGCATTTTGTGTTTTGTGGGTTATCTCTGTCTAATATTCAATAAATATTAGTATGATGATCTGGAACATTTAAATGTGAGAAATATGCTAAAGTAGAAGATTTCTAGGCAGCTACTTTTGCACGGCACTGAGAAATGAATTCATAGGAGTACACAGGCATCACATTACTTATCATCCTCACTAGACAATAGACACATGTGGTTTAAACGTCTCCAACCCAGTTTACTATTACCATTTTGTCTCATTCAGTGCCAACTGAAGATGAAGTCCTGTTTTCCTGTTCCCATGCAAAGACCTCAGGCTCTAAGAAGACTGTTAATTTATTTCCTCTGTTCCTTACTTTATTTTTTAGTAAATCTAATACTCAGCTTATTGGCACTTTTTTTTACTTTGATGGATACTTTCACATTTCTATGTGCAACTGCACTACTTCTGGCTATATAAGTCAAAAAGCTTTGTGTCACTTTCACTTCTTAAGTAAGTTTGTAGACATATGATGCTTACAGTTTGGGAGATGAATGGGGAAACAACATCCTCCCTCCTATTTTTCCTCTTACCTGTATGTATACGGTCCAATCTCCACCACAGCCGGCCTGTCTCCTTCCAACACCTCTAGAGGATTTGTCAGATTGAAGAAGTAAAACTGCATGTAGATAGGTGCTGGTGGATTTTCCCAGGCATCAAACGCCTCCGTACCATTTTTTAAAACTACTTCCTATGTGGGACAAAGGGCAGTGGGTTAAAAATGTGTGACTTCAGAGGTGTAATCTGCTGACGATAAGCTTTCTCGTGTCACATGACTGCCAGCACATTTGCATGAGTCGGCTGCAAGTGGTGAAATCACCAATAAAGCAGAACAATGAGGTGAAGAATCCAAAGTAGAAAGAAAGAATATTGTAAAATAAACCGTGAAATATTGAAATCATACTGATATAAATCATGCTAAGCTAAATTTTAATGTTTCTGGTAATCATACAAAGATGTGTGGCACATTTATTCCAACTGGTGTCATTTTTAAGTTAACTAATGTGGAAAAAAGCACTGACAGCTTAAAGATATAGTTGCATGTGTACAAAAGAGTGATTATCTGCCAAAAAATGATTGCCAGAGCAGCTATCTCTATGTTGCCACACTATTTAACCTCCTCTGTTCCAAGGTTCTAACCAATACAGATGTTTTTTTCTGGTCGGACCAGTTCAACTCACAGAAAGCAGATTTCAACTTGCCAAAACTGGGACTAAAATGTTAATAATGCATGACTGATTTCATTCAGGAGAGTTATGTCTTAACAGATATAGCACATAGGACACTTGCAGAAGAGATCCTTTGCCTGTCTGCTTTATATACAAATACTTAGATGTGTAATTGGAGTCTAGTTTCCAAAAAATAACCAACAGTATTTGACAAACAGACAGAGCCTCAACATCATAAACTACATGAAAGTACTGCCTATAATCGTAAAGGTCATGTCTGACTACACTATAAAACCACAAACATTTATTTGGTCACATTATCCTGTTATGAGATAAGTTTTACAGTGACAATCCTCTGCTATCAACCCAGATATACAGGTCCAGTGTATAGTAACGTTTTCCGACTGTTTGACCCAGATAAAAAGCTGGACGATAATCGGCTTTTGACATAACTTTGCTTGATAAAACTGGCTAAATATATGTAGCATTGAAAGCAGTGGGCGAAAAGGAACAGACATTGCATTTATCAGCCATTTGTAACACATTTAGCTTCACAAATGAGCTTGGGAGCTACTAAACTATCTAGCTAACAGTTTTAAAGAGGAAACTTGGCAGCAAAACACCAAACTGTTTCGTCAAGTCAAGCTAGCTTTAGCATTAGCTTCCACCCAAAACGTTAGCTTATCTGACGCTGAGGCTATTATAAAACACTAGCCTAAATAAGATGCTTACCTTTTGAACCACCGAATGTAAGAAATGTGGAAACACGCTGGACAAGACCAACGAAATACCGAGAATTAACAATAACAGAGAGAAAACTCCGGTGGTGTAAATGCAGCAGGTTTTCAGTGGCATGATGAGACCTTGGAGCAGCAGATTCCACTGACAGTGACACGGACTGGGCTGTTTTTGTTTTGATGGCCCAGGAACTTGCTCGGTGGAGCGAAGACTAACATCCGGAGTGAAATAGTGATCCAAAACCACCTCCGCTTTCTCAGACAGTCGGTGGTTTCCTGAGGCATTCAGACGTGACAATAACGCTGCGGTGATATATTTAAAATGTCCTTTTGATGAAAGCTGTAGAAAATGTAATAGTATCAAGGTAGTGTGAACAAAAGCGTTTTTCCTCAACGTTAGCTTATTGTTAAAGCTAACATGCACGGGGAGTATCCATCTTGAACATAAACACTCTTTGTTTCTCCTCAAGTGACATCATTGATTAAACCTCAGTCAGATCATTTTATGAACCTTTTTAAAATGTCAAATATAAGCGACAAACCATCCATATAAAACCCTATGACTGTATTTATTTAAATGGGACAGTTGTTATATATATATATATATATATATATATATATATATATATATATATATATATATATATATATAAATTTAGGAATATGTATTTTTTTCCATGTATAATGGTGCTGACTGTAATCTTAAATTACTCTAGTAAATTTGCATTATTAAATATATTGTAGAGTTTTATTTTTAATATTGAATTAATGAGGTAAATTTGCTTGTTTAATAATTTTGTGTTTTTTTTCCCCTTAATCTTGAATTAGTTAGGTAAATTTGCCGATTTAATAATTTAACCTAAATATATAATTGAGCCAGGTAAATTTGTATTTTACATAATAATACAGAGTTTTATCTTAATTTTTAAAATATCAAGGTAAATTTGCATAATTGAAAGTATTGTAGAGTTCTGACTGTAATCTTAAATTACTCTAGTAAATTTGCATAATTAAATATGTTGTAGGGCTTTATTCTAAATATTGAATTAGTTAGGTAAATTTGCTTATTTAATAATTTTGTGGGGTCTTAACCTTAATATGTAATTTAGCCAGGTAAATTTGTATTTTACATAATATTATAGACGTTTATCTTCATTTTAAAATAGTAAGGTGAATTTGCATAATTAAAATTATTGTCAGGTAATACATTTAAAATGTAATTCTGTCTCATTGATTTCTATTTTCTGTAATATTATAGGGTTTTAACCTTAATATCAAATTAATCGGGCACATTTGCATAAGTAATAATATTGTAGGGTCTTACTCTCAATATTTAATCTTGTCAGGTAAATTTGTATTTTAAATAATATTGTAGAATCTTCACATTTATATTTAAACATGACAGTCCTATTTCTCTACTGGAAAGCATTTTGTCTCAAAAGTTGTCATTTAAAATGTGATTATTATTATGATTTTATTGCTTTAATTATTTAATTTATTTTTAAATTTTTATTATTACAATTAATTCTATTAATGGTATTAATTGATGTATGTTGACTCCTGGGTATTGTTCTTTTGGGTTGTCTGTCAAAGCATTTCTCCTTGTTCTGTGCTATATAAATAAAGTTATTGTTATTATATTATTATGTTGCATTGTTATTGTGATCTCTGATGTAACGTCACTTAATGTGAGGTCACACACAGACATCAGGTGTTTCACACTGAATAAATTGTCATAAAATCAGAAATCTTGGAACAACTTAATACAAGCCAACAGTTTTGATATTTTGATGTCAAAAATACAGCTATGCTCTTGTAAATTTAAACCACAGTAGATTTTACACAATCTGCTGTCTTTTTATTAACATCCAAAGTAGCAAAAATAGGCCCCAGAGGAACTATATTGATTTTGTTACAATTGCTTTGCAGTAATTTCATTAAAAGCCAATTTTTTTGTGAATATGAGCCCTTTAAGCAGAATAATTAAGAGGTCTTACAAGTTGGTCCTGCAATATTGTCTCCTGTCTGTCTTTGTAATGGTGATTAACCAGTTTAACACAGACCTTAGAGGCCTACAGACCCTAGTATAGTTAAATCCACCAATCCACTGAATTTGTGATCCAGTGTACCCCTACTTTTCTTTCCTCATTGTTTCTCATTGTAGATCCTACAGTTGAATCATTTATTGACCAAATAACTCATTTTTATGTGTCTGTTCAAAGCATTTTTACCTGACATGTGAAGACAGGACCTTCAGACATGTCCGAGTCAACAGCAGGTTTTTGTGATTTGTGTGTTTTCTTGTGTTACCCATCTACAATTACACTTTGACATGATGTGACACGTTTGTTTTGTTTTTAAAGAACACTTTTTCACTTACTATCTAACATGAATTGCATTATTCTGTCTACACAGCAACAACAGCAAACAGCTTCTCCACTAGATGTCACTGTCTTGACATTTACTAAGACACCACTGCCTGCATTCTTTGATGCCCATAAATTTAAGTTAGAGTACTTGTTGAGTCAAAACTTCATACAAAAGAAGCCACACCTTGGCTAAGCAGTCTAACCTATGAGCAACCATCTGTGTCACTCATTTTGCTTTCACGGATTGTTTACACAGAAAGTCCCAAATTGCATTATTTGAAAGACACAGCTCATATTTCTGAAGTAAATATTTAGAAATCTGCCAGGATGTTTGGAACAGACCACCACAGACTGTATATACATTACAAAAACAGTTGATTTCATTATTAATTGTACACACACACAAAAACACAAATCAAAAATTAGAGTACTGGCCTTGAATTAGTGGTTTTGGTATGACACAGAGACAGTGACGTACTCTGTGATACATTATCTCATCTTACCAACTGGTATCAGCATTACAGTGCTGAAGCTCAGACAGGTTCTTACCTGCAGTAATAAGGTTTCATTACAGTGCTGTTGCGAAATAGACCCATAACATCGACATGACTTGTTTGACAAGAACAGCTTCCCAACTTAAGGCATGATACACATGAAGATCAGCTATCAGTAGGTTATTACACAGCTTTAACAAACACTCA
This sequence comes from Dascyllus trimaculatus, assembly GCA_024666655.1. Lineage (NCBI taxonomy): Eukaryota > Metazoa > Chordata > Actinopteri > Pomacentridae > Dascyllus > Dascyllus trimaculatus. The sequence goes on along the minus strand of CM045460.1, from coordinate 20,476,803 downwards.
ATTAATGTTTTCTGTGGATCTGGAGGACCTTTGTCAAGACTGAGATGCATTGTGGGAAATGTAGGACTCAGATTTTTGGAGCTTGACCAATTACACTAGGATATCTCAACCCTTACTGCACTGATTTGCCCTTCAGAGTGCAACAGCTTTGTGGGAGATTGCTGGACAGGCCCTTTACGTAAATATACTCTGCCCAGTCACCAGATAAGCTTTGTATTGTTTTCTCCAAGGATTCTTGGAAAAGGGTTTCAATCAGAATATAGGAAAGTTTACCTATTTGAATTAAATGCCCAAAAAAGGATTAACATTTTCCACAATATTTTCATTTTTTGAGCTGTGAACTTGTGTTCTGCTTTGTGGTGTTGGTCCACTGTGTTTTATCAAGTCCAGAGTCAACGCAGCTGCATACCAGGAGATTTTATGCTTCATGCTTCGATCCACTGACAGGTTTTACAGAGTGGCTGATTTCCATTTCCAAAAGGGCTTAGCATCTGCCCATAGTGCCAAATCTAAATAGTTTGCTGACTATTGATATTACTGTGCTTGACTGGCCAGCCAACTCCCCCTGACCTGAACCCCAAAGAACCCCATTTGGTGACCCAAAAATAGAGATGAGCTGAGGGCCGCTATCACAGCAACCTGGGCTTCAATAACACTTCAGCAGTGCCACAGGCTGATCACCTCATGGTCAAGGAGGCCCAAAGAAGATCGATCTTAGGAAATATTTTAATAATTTCAGATACTGGATTTAATGAGCTCCTGCCCACAGTGGTGAAACAATTTTTTTTGCTGACTGTGATATTAGTGTTGTTGATTGGCCAGCTAACTGATTGCCACATTGGTGCAGTAATTGATGTTACTGTGCTTGATTGGTCAGCCAGCTCACCTGACCTGAACCCCCAAGAACCATGTGGGGTATCGTCAAGAGGAAGATGAGAAACAACAAGAAAAATACAGACGAGCTGAAGGCCACTGTTAAAGCAACGTGGGATTCAATAACACCTCAGCAGTACCACAGGGTGATGGCATCCATGCCATGCCACATTAATGCAGGACTTCTTAGTAAAGGAGCTCCAGCCAAGTATTGAGAGTAAAAATGAACATACTTTTACAAATCCTTTTTTCGATTGATTTTAGGAGATATTTCTATATTCTGAGATACTGGATTACACCACCACATTGTTGGCTGACCATGGCATTACTGTGCTTGATTGGCCAGCCATCTCACCTGAACTGATCGCCTTCATGTCACGCTGCATTGGTGCAGTAATTCTTGTTAAAAGACCCCAACCAAGTATAACATTTCAGAAACTGGATATTTGATTATGTGTTGTATCATGTCCAAAGTCAACTCAGCCGCCTGAGAGGAGATTTTAGAGCACTTCATTCTATCTTCAGCTGACAAGCTTGATGCTTCTTTGTTTTTTCAAGCAGGACTTAGCACCTGTTCACAGTGCCGAAACCAGTAACAACCATGGTACTACAGTGCTTGATTGGCCAGCCAACTCATCTGAACTGATCTCCTTGGTGCAGTAATTCTTATTAAAGGACCCCTGCCAAGTATTGAGTGTATAACTTCTCAGAAATTGGATACTTTTGTTTTGAAAATCCTTTTTATTGAGCAATCAGAGGAAATATTCTAATAATTTAAGATACTGGAATTCTATTTTTTCATGAGCTAACTTAAAATTAAATTTAAAAAATCAGAATATTTGATTTTTTTTATTTTAAAGCTGCACCTGTGTTACTATGGCGTAAGGCGTGAGTCGGGTTTTGTGGGAACTGCCCCTTTAAACCACAACATGAATGGGGGGCAACAATAGCGAGCACCAGAGGGCTTCGCTCGCCGCGGTCACGAGAGCACGGGCGCAGTGACGTCACTCGCCTAAACCGGGCAGCAGCCGTTGAGCGGAGTCTCGAGCCAGAGACGAGCAGGGGAGTCCGTGAACGGCTCAACTTTTAATGTATGCGGGCCGAGGCGAGCCGTGCCGCGCTGTTTTCCTCTCCTTTATCCCTCCGAGTGGGCTTCGCTTTTGTCTCGCTTGTTCAGTAGCTAATCTTTTCTTTTTTTAAATTTTCATTTGTTTTTTTTTCTGCCGAAAGAAGCTAACAACAACAAAAAAAAGCGGTTGTCTCTTTTATGTCCGGAGAAACACACCAACCGGGGTAAGTCTGTCCGGTAATTTCACATCATGTAAGTTGGTTTTTTTGGTCCAAATTGATGCTCGGAGCCTTCACAACTAACTGTGTGTGAGTGAATTGAACCAGCTTGTGTTTGTCCCACGGCGCAGCTACAAATCTGATATTCCCGTGTTTGTTGTGCGGTGATGCTAGTCGCCTACATTTGATAGTTTCTGGTGGAAAGACGAGGTGCAGCTTCACCCGTGTTTGCTCATGTTTTCACGGCAAAATAACTCTCAGTGGGCAACTATGCAAATATGCAAACACTTGAAACACTCAGATCTGAGCTGCTTGTTGGCTCAATTCGTGCACTAGTAGAAGTTTGACAATGGGGTAAAGTTTTCTAAAGAAATAGTCAAAATCCATTACCACTTATTGATTTTTTTTGCACAGATTCGTGTCATTCCTGAGCTCCACATACTTCCTAATCTAATTTTCTTTATGAATGTGCTACACAAATGGATATCAATGTGAATGACTGCCCAGACATGGCTGTCCATTCTGCAGCCACCTACAGCACACCTCATCTAATACACTTCCCACACAATGAGATCCGAATAACTCTTTCCAACTTGCAAAATCTCCACGCATTTCAAAATGTTATCCCTCCAGATCGGGCTGCCAGTAATCATTGCACAGAGTCTCACATTGCTCACACGGTGCCCTCAGTTGAAACCCAAGTAGACACAGAGGACCCTGGCAAAAAATAATAATGAAAGTAAGTGAGTAGCCTAGTTTTGGCTGGAATGCACCAAGGGATATTTTAGGGTTAAATCGCCAACAAGGAAATTGTTTGAGGCAGTCAGGGTGCAAAAATACAGTCTCCAGACATCCCCAAGGGTTCTGTGGTGATTTATAACATCCTTGTAGGAAACAATACAAAGCCAGATACTATTCTCCGGAACAGCGTTAAATCAGAATTGCGTGAGACAAGTCTATTCCCAAAACTACTCATTAATTTGGAAGTCATAGTTAAACGTGAAAGTGGTTCAGGTTTGGCTCAGTTCAAGATGTTTTTGTAAGGAAAATGTGAATTCGCTCAGGCTCTAGACTGTTACTATAAATCACTGCTGAAGCTCTTCATATTTACAGCTCATATTGACAGTTGTTTAGGTGGAATTTAACGAAACATAGTACTTCACAAGTCAAGTAGTTCAGTCTTCAGAAACAGTAAATCACACTTGAGATGGGTGCCAACATCACTGAAGTTCAAACAACTGCATTTTTTTTTCTCCACAGCCTTGACTGAGCGATCGAGTGAGTGACTGCATGGATCAGACTGAACATGAAGAGCCTCAAAGCCAAGTTTAGAAAAACTGATGTAAGTACTAAAACACATGTTCACGGCTATGTAAATTGTGTGTGCACATGTGTGTGTGTGTGTCTGCATGGCTGAGTCACTGTCTGTGTATGTATGGCTTGGGCAGTTGGGAATGATTTATGGTAAAAATTTCTCCACTCTGGGGTCAACAGCTCCCTCTGGCTTGTTGATGTTTGGAGATTTGTTCAAGAAAAAATAAATAGGGTGGAAAAGTAAAATAAATAGGGCTTAATGATGATGTGTGTCAGAGCTTCCTCTGTGCTCTTGTAACCAGAAAAAAAGTTAACCATGCTCAATTTCACATGACAACTTGTCAGCTCTCATCAGGCGTGTCATGAGAGTCTTAGGACCTAAAGACGAGTTCATGATGTTGAGAATCTATTATTTATGGCATTACCTATGTGACACAGACAGACAGCAGAGAAACTATACACTTTTCAGGCTTAGTCACTGTGGAAAGTGACTGTACAATTTAATGTGAATTCTTTTAGTCAGTCCTACAAAGACTAGTTATATCCTCAGATGCTCTGACTCTGCATTGCTCCAGATGAAGCTTTAATCCTGCTAACTATGAATCAGTCTTTGCCGGTGAATTTCTTCAGTCATTCATTTGGTCACAGTCTGCGATGCTTCACACTCACAGGAAGTGAGGCGTCTCCACAGCGTCTGACTCATCTGTTGTCACGGTGACCCTAATGACACAGAGCCAAACGCCAGACAGGAAAAAGTCTGAAGGGTTGCTGGATGAATGAGACAAGTTTTAAGCGAGGGAGGGCGTGTCAGAAGAAGAAGTCAGCGAATGCAGTGAAGAATGCCCGCTAAATGAGACACTGGGTTTATGTACACAGTTTCCATGAGATTAGGAGTGTGCGGTGGGACAGGATGGTGAGCTCTGGTTAAATGACATGCTCTGCTGAGAGAGAGACGGAGAGACTGTCCCGCAGAGGAAGAATTAGGCGGAGTACATCCCTGCTTTTATTCAATTATACCCTCAACATACTGCAAGGCATAACTTGAGCATGGATTACTGTGTCGGGAGCTAGACGTCTGCTGGGAATCAAATCAAACCCTTTGAGACCCACCTGTAGAATATCTAGGAAACATAAACCTCAAATTATTCATAAAAAAGGAAGATGCAAATATGAATATAACAGAAACTGGGAAAATGATCTTTTATTCTTAGTGTTTGATTTCATTTTTGACAGCCTGTCGTGTGCTTTACATGGTCCTACTATCTAATATTAGTAAATTACTGCAAATTTAGTCAGCTATGTTGGGGGGCACAATGGTGTCCATTGTTCTAGAAAATGTCGAGTCCAGCATTGGGCTCAAAGGTCAAATAGTTCCTCTTCTGGCTCACCTTTATTTGGTGTTTTCCAGTTAAAACCTGCATGGTAGCAGCAGCAGTTGTAAAATGTTTGAGAGGCTTTTGGAGTGAAATGCTCGTCCTCACTGAAATAGCCAGTCGTAGGCGGCATGAGAGAAGAAAGGGAAGAGCAGTGGATGTGAATGTTGCTTAGAAACACAACTGATGCCATTTGCCGTCATGCATGCCTTTGCAGACCTCCCACCCACATACATTCATTGTTGCTCATTGATTGCTTGGTTAATTGCTCCTTGTGTCTCTTGTTTTATGTAATACATCCCCATTTTCATATCTGTACATTGATATGATACAGTTTGGAACAGGAAAGGACTGCACTGGTGTGCTGTATTAGTCACAGACCAACTATTGAAAACACTTTTCTGTCTCGCACTCTATTTGCTGCAGAGTGTTACATAATTTTACTTCTGATCTGACTGCAAAAGCATATGTATTTCTTTGTGTTTTATATTCTCTGGAAAGCGCTGTTCATCATCCAAGTCAATACAACTCTCTCAGTGTATGTATGTCACGCTGTTTGCATTGATTTTACTATAATCAAATAACAGTGTGTTTCTGTCCTGCAGCATACTGATAAAACTATATTCCAGGATGTGATCTTTCTTTTGAGACTCTTTCAATTTTGCAACAGCTTTATACAGTACATAAAAACAAAAATAATTTTTTATGCAGTGGAAACCTGGGCTTAAACAGCTGCAGCATTATAGTCCACGCTTAGTGATTAAAATTAATGGTCATTATTAAAATATGCAGTAAAAAAAAAGTTTCACAGACCGACATGTTTATCCTAGCCAATAGTCATTCCACTGCTCTTTATAGAAACCCTGAACAACCGTAATAGAATGAAAATATCTCTTTGGCTCTATTTTAGGCTCTGTGTGTCAGTGACAGATTACCCAGGAATGTTTCCCCCTAAAACCAGCCCCCTCATTTAAAAAAAAAAAAAGCTAAATAACAGAAACTCAATGCCTTTGTAAATAGCTTTTTCATGAAGTAAAGGCATTTCCAGATAATGCGAAATGGAATTTGTGCTTCAGTGTCAAATCTTTACTAAATGCTTCACTTTGAGGTTCCTCCTCCAGCTTAGTGAAACGAATGCATCAGTCTGCCAAAGCACCTCTACAGCGTGAGGCCAAAGAGAAAGCAGCAGGATGTGTTATCACTGTAATGTGATACAGGACGTGCAAGAGCTTGACAATAATGCTTGATAATAAAATCTTCATTACTTCTTTAAAATTTATAGATGATTCATGATTTACACAACTTGCGCAGGCCAGAAGAAGCACAACATAAGTCAGACCTATCTGTACATCAACAACAGAGTCATGTCAAAATGCTAATTCTATTTAAGTGTCCCAGTAAGCCAGTAATACCAGAGCCCTCATAAAACTAGACAGCAGCCAGAAAAGTTATTTGTCACACCTGTGTTCTTCCTGCTCTGACATGCCAAAATGTGTGTCAAATTTTTTCCATCAGTGTTATTCTTAAATCTCAATTATACCATTCAGGAATGCTTACACGCCATGCAAACCCATGATCACAGTGCTTTATGAACCCACAGAACTTAATTTTGAATCCTGTTCCACATCATAAATTTTCAAAGCATGAGAAAATATTTCATGCTGAACAAGGAGAGCTGCAAAACACATAACCTGTAGAACCCTTCATTTTTAGTGGTAAAGCCATAAATTGCATCTTGGCGTTTTAACAGTAAACCAAATAAAGCTAATAGTAGGAGATAAAGGATATATTTTCCACATGCAACACCTTATCACCCTTTATATCTTAACTGCTACATTAGCTTATTCAGCTATTGAAAGACTCAAACTCTGGTAATCACATAAACACATGCACTTTATCTGGCAGAGTTTTAAAGCCCCATTTAGAAAAAATCAGATGCCAGGCATCTTTGTCTGAACTTGTTTCAGGTCTTTCTGTTTATTGTTCTATTTATACATTTATATACATTCTCTGGCTATGTTATTAGGGAAATGTAATGTAATCCCAAACAACAGCTCTACTATAAATTCTGCTAAAAACGGTTAAAAATGTGATATTTCTATGTTATGATTATTATTGGGGCCATAGTATGTGGTGGTGGTGTACTGGACTGCGTTATTACACATGTTCTTAATATTTTGCTCCCTTCATGTTGCTGTGCTGGGTGCATATATATTATGCTTTATAGGTTATTGATTTGTGTCTTCTTTGACCTTGTCCTTGTACATTTTTTTATGCCTTTGTGCATCTTGTTTAATGCCTGACTGGACACTAGCTTCCTCCAAGATAAAAAGCTAAAAGTGTACCTTTTAGCTTTTTATTTGATGTGCAAAAATGTTTTGTCTAACTTAATAAGCACTTATGGAAAGATAATATTCAAGGTGGAGAAATTATTTTATCACCTTGGCCTACGATATTCTGTATTTTGAGAGGTGCTCTGTTATTCATCAGGCCTCTGTAGTGGATTTTATGAGCTAAAGAACTAAAAGCAATTATTAGTGATAGAAAATGATGACTACACTGGATAAAGATGACCAGTTTGGTCCCTTAAGACTACACAAAGACACTAAGTAAAAGGAATCCTAATTGCAGACATGATTTAAAACTAAAATATGACATTGCTGACACATGGAGCTTCTTTGAATAAAATGCTACGAACTACTATAAATAAAATCAACACCTCAGCTTTACTAAATGGATGCCATCACCTATTAAGTAGGACATAAACAGACATTTTCTCCCCACATTATCCTTTAATATTTGCCTTAATTATTATATTTTTGACCCAACAGCAAGTTTGATTGTTGTAAAACATTTTTGAATGTAGAAATACCATCCAAACAAGCTTAAAACTGTAGAGCCAGGCACACTCAGCAGAATGTGCCACCAGGTTAAGAAGATCAGCTTTCGCCAGTGCTGCACTGTGAATGCACTGTAAGGCTAAGTAGTGTGAAAATACCGCCTACGCTTAGGGTGCTCATGCATTTTCAAGTTTAATATTAAACAGCGTTAATGCTGCACAAAAGATTAACTGCGAAGACAACTGAATGTGTGATTTTGTCGCAGATTATACTGCAGCGATAATAACAAGCCATGGGATCATCATGTCTGTGTTGTGGTCTGACTTTTGCCACATTCATTCTGTTACCAAAGTTCTATTCATACCAGTGCCAAATAGCAAGTAGTGCCAGTGCTGCTTTATCCGAATCTGTGAGCAGGTGTGTAGTTATACAAGGTCAAAGTGAATTAGAGGAATTCTTCCAAGTGTGTGTGTGTGTGTCTGTGTATGTTGTGTATGCATGTGTGTCTGCTAGATTCTGAGTGTGTGCTCAAGTGTTTCTGACTGCCTGAGTATGAAATATATTATTTGGGATTCGCTTGTGGATCATTTCAACTAAGCCTTTTTAGCCAAACAAACAGTATAATGAGGGAATTTACGTGTGTGTGTGCATACATGTGTGTGTTTGAGAGAGGGCTGTGTTAAAGACAAGCAGACGGTGTAATCTGGTCTCTGGGAACAGGTTTGGCGAACAGCCACAACAAGATTTACAGGCGTTCTGCTTCAACCATGTCCAAACAGTCAGAATTGGTTTTGCAGTGAACTGTATGCACTAAATCTACTTCAGTCAAATGTCACTTAATATTGACATGTAAAGAACAGAGATGGGTTCACAACTTTTATAAAATAACGTGATGCAAGACTGAAAATTACACTTCACTGTGTCTTTACGTTCATCAAAAAATTCAAATATACTAATAAACTTTTAAGTCATTTTTGTTTGAGCTCAATTGTAGAAGATAGATTGGTATGCAAATATATGGGCCATTCTATATCACTACAGCTGCGTATTGTTCAGTTTCATTGCAGTGCCTCATGTACGTTGGTGCTGATAGTAAAATATGACTTAGTGCCAGAAAAGTTACTCTGCCAGTGGCTAAGTGTCTTTTTTGACGAGGGTCTGGCATAGTCTGGTGGTGGGCTAATGGCAGAATCATGGTAGGCTCCTTCTTGACATTACCTCTAAATGACATGGTAGTATGTGTTACTGACTGTTTGGCTGGCTAACGAAGGTTTCTTGAAAATGTTGGCTTGTAATAGTTGGAAGTGTTGAGCATCACTCTACCTACAATGAGTGTAAAGTGGGAGCGAGAGCGATGACGTGTGATTCCACCTTTAACATCTTAATTTTAGGAATATCTTTTTCTGTAAAACCGTGTTTTCTTTTAGCAAAATGAGCTAAAGGTCACAAATGTGAAAAGTTGTGTCTAAACAGGAATAGAAGGATATTGACTAAAAATACAGTCTAAAATTGATGACAAATCTGAACAAACATTCAATTGCAATTACAATTTTCAGTATTTGGTACTATAAACACATTTTAAGTTGGTAACCGAAATGACTGATTTGATAGCATGAATATTACTTTGTAATACTTTACTTACAGTAATTGCCTATAAACACCATTCTGCAATGTATCTAATGTAACATGCACATAACATTGGAACGACCTTAGCCTTGAAAAGAAAGTCATGTGTAATTAGTTTGAGCAATCTTAATTAAATCTTACAGTGTGTGTCGACCCTTTGAGACCACATTAACAACTCTGTGCCTGCTGTTTGAGAAGAGCTTCTCTAAATTAGGTAAATTGCTGTGTCTATTATCTCTGAGCCCCTTACCACCATTCCACAACCACGTTATTTACTAGCTGTGCTGTTGTGAACACACATGCACATGCCATACTTGCACATATATTGAATCAGTGTGTGTTATTGTCCATGTATACTATTGCTGACACAGTGGTCCTAGTTTTGAGCGCTCACTGCTTACTCCCCCAGCTGCTAGACTAAGCAGGATTACTCAAGGCTTACACACACACACACTTACGCACACACACATGCACGCACACATGAACACATTCACATACATGTGCATAGACCACAATCACAGCAGACACACACACACCCTCCCTTTATCATCCAACCTCTGTTTCTAATTGATGTGTGGATTATGCTGTCTCCTCTCACTCCACACAGCTGTTTCATGGCTTCAGTTCATCTGAGCTACATGACACTGGAGACTAAACTGCGCATTTACTGTTTGCTGTAGTTTTGGCACTTTTGAAATCTATAGAGTGTGAATTTAGTTGTGTAAATATTGGAGGTATGCAGTCCTCCTTATCTGGAGTTAGGAAATGTGTCTGCAGTCTTAACTAGAGCAGGACTGAAAAGAAAATCACATGCTGATCATCTGAAAACATTTCTGAAGAAATGCCTTGTGCACTGTGTGGTTAAAAACAGTAAACCATAATATTTCCCAACATTCTTGGTGCATTACATCAAGGAAAATGTAGCCATTAGAGGAAAATGTTACACTCTACTTTGTCCTTAAAAGATAAAACACAATGCAGTCGGGAAAACCGTCACTGTGCAGCAGTAATTCAGTTATAGGTGGTTTCTTTTTAACTAAACCACAGCTTGAAGTATCCACACTTGGCTGTGTTTGATTTGGCCCAGTCCGACTTGGCTTGGCATGTAATGGTTTGTTCTGGCTGGGTGTAGTGAAAAGGGTATTAGTACTGGGAGTGACAGTAAAACCGTAGGGACAGCCTGGCATTAATCTGGGAGAGGCGGTGGAGGAAGGGTGTCTGTCTATGTGTTGTCAATTGTCAGCAGGAGATAGGAGAGCAGCCCAAGGGATAATTATGACCCTATTCATAATTACTACATACAGTATTCAGACTGCATCCAGATCCAGCTGAGCGAGTATTCAGTAGTAGTCAATACTGATGTAAGAACACATATGTAAAGATGATAGAGGCTCAATCAGCATCCAGTCACACCTCAAACTGTCACTTCGACGTTGCCTGACTCACAGAAATAAAGCTGAAAGGATTGGTTGATTATTTCGTTCACTGACAGAAAACCTTCCATCTAGCCATCTAAATTTGATTTTTCCCTACATTGTGTTGGGATGAGGCAAATATCATGAGTCTTCTCTCTGTGTTTGTCTTGCTTACAGTAGCTCATCATGCAGTCCACCTAAGCTGCTAAGATCATGTAGCTGTTGACTGTACCAGCAACTTCACTTGTTATGCTACAGCTTCACTCTTGATTTTGTCCACGTAATAACTCTGCAAGAATGTTAAACAGTACCGACTTGAACTAGTTTAAATTAATCCAAGGAAAGTCAGAAGAAAATGGCTTAGGGCCTGTTTAAACATGGATCCAATTAAAGCAGGAACTGCCCATGGGATCTCTTTATTCCTTATCGCCTGTGTACAAGAACGCCAAACACACAGCCAGGAAACCAGCTCGTCAGCAAATACATGAAACACCGAGTATGCTAAGTTGAGGCGGGTATGATCCTGGTGTCTGCATGTGTTTGCATGCTCATTTATGAGTGGGTGTGTGTTTGTGCATGGACTAGTTCGTTGTCTGATGTGGGTGTGAAGACCTCAGCGGTGATGCAAAGTGCTTGTCTGCTGCTTTATGTAATCATGTATATGAGAATTTGTTTGCAGAGGTGTATTTATCAGTGTGAGTTTTTTAGGAGATTGAACGCAGTACCTCCAGTACAGCATGACTCACCACACTGACATGTCAGATGATGTTGTTCTGTGCTTCATGAGGTAATGGTGTAAGACAGAACTAATCACTGATATTAATGGTGGCACCAATAAAACAGACAGAAGCAGATAAGATGAGTGGGGGGAGCTCAGTTGAAAGGTTGAGGAGATGCGGAGGAGCTGCAAGGAATAATGAGAGAAGAGACACAGCGATGACAGAATAATAAGGAATAAGAACTGGATAAGGCTCGAGCTGATGAAAAGAAAAGGATAAAGGAGGAGAGGATGGAGATGATAGAGAAGAAAGAGTGCAGGAGAGAAATCCTGTTTGAGTGAGAAGAGCAGTCAAGCTCCCAGCCCCCAGTTTAGTTCAGTTGTTTAGTTTGGCCTGCTCCGAACAATATTCATGCTAGGAGATGGATGGAGGGAGGGTTAGACACAGTTCACCTGAAAAAACTGAGACTTCAGAGGAGACTTCAGGCATTGCACTGCTTTAGTTGCTGCTTTACATGCTGCAAACTGTTTTGTCTGGCAAAGATGCGTTTTAGTTCTGACTGATTGAAGCGATGGAAGTGACCGACAGTTTCACTGTTGTGCTTGGAGCTCGACAGAATGATCTATGAGGCTGTGTAATGCTTTAAAAAGAATTTTGACCTAACATTGCTTTGACTCTTTGTACACTAACCGTGTGCATATGTGTGCATGCCTGTTTGAACTGCCTGCCCTATGTTGACTAAAGTGAGTGATACTGTGTATTTTTTCCCTACTCCGCTTACTTTATGAGCAGGCCTCGAGCGTAATGAGCCTGGTTACGTTCCAAGTATAGCAGTGTTTATTTATGGGGCAGGAAAGGCTATTTGTGTCAGGAGGAAGTGTTGCACGAGCGCTATTTTTTACTCAGGGTCTTCTTGCACACATAAAGGTCCTGCATTGGGCATCTGCATCAGTTCTTCAGCTTTAAAACTGGACTACAAGTACATTTCAATAAAAAAACTTGGTATTTATAGAGTTCCAGCAGAAAGGTAATCTACTGCCTGGATGTTGTGTTCACAGGATGTCTGTGTGAACTTGCGGCTACAGTGGATTCCACTCAGCGGAGTCATGGTGGCCTCATAGTATTCCTGTAACTATACCAGTTGTTTATGAGAGGGGCACAAGTAAAGCTGTAAAGTATGAGGTAATTAGAGAGGTCAACTAATTCAAGTTGTAAGTTTTTCAAGAGCCGGCGCTGAAATGAGGGAGACGGTGAATGGCTTGATGGCAGTTTTTTGTGTTCTCCTCTGGGTGCTCTGTCTTCAGTGGAAAGGCTGAGAAAGAGACATTTTTAAACAATGGCAAGATCTCACTGTGTCTTTAATTTATTGGTCAAAAAATAAATGCAGGGGCTCTGCTAGTTTTTGAAATACTGAGTGTTAAGCATGAATATAGTGTTTGTTCAGCAAACTCTGCAGTGCATTCATCGCAGAGGTTTCTCCATTACTTCGTTTTTATTGGAATGTTAAATGTGCTATAAATACTGAATGACTTTTGGTTTTAATAACACAAATGAAGGAAGACTAAAAATAACCTCAATGAGCTCTGTAAGGCACTATGGAAAATGCTGCTTTATTTTTAGGCCAGCATAGTCATGTCATACATTTGAATACATATTCCTTATCAGTGCATCCAAGACCAAAAATTCTCCTTGGCAGTCTCAGTTCCTGGCAAAATTGGTGCAAAAAAAGCTCTCTTGGCAGACATTAAGTGTTAATAGGACTGCTATTTAACTTGGTTCTCGTTGGTGTCTATAAAGGGGAATTCCACCATCTTTACACAAAGTCTATTTACAGGTCTTGGGGAGTACTGCTGCACGTGTGAAGTAAAGCTGTATAAAGCAGTTTGTGGCTCCAGAAGGAGCTGCACAGACTGTAATAAATTGTTTTAAGTGATCACTTGAGTCAGGACTGGTTGGAGTCGAAGTCTAAGGAAAACTGTTATTTCAGAAAGAAGTAATCTTGGTAGAAATCTGTAGTCTGTTCGTCATATCTGCTTGATTGAGGCCACATTAATCACTACTAGTATATCAGACCCAAGTATTAGACCCACCGTTAGTGGTTGAATTGCATTGTGGGGAATGTAGATGGTAGAGGAAAGACAGGGAAAAAGATTGTGTGGAATAAAGTGGATGTTATCTCTGGATCTGCTGCATTCATTTCTTAAAAATGTTTTCCCCTGAAATGTTACAGGAGTGCAATGTTAAGTCTAGTAGTCTTTTAATTACACTATTGATAATCATGCATGTGTAGAAGGTGACTATACAACCAGCATATGATAGTTTCATTTTATATATTTAGGGAGGAGAGACTGGTGCAGGTAATATTGCAGTGAATCTTTAAACAAGTCTGCCAAACTAGGAAACGGTTCTCATGATGTAAATTAGCTCCACTATCTAAACGTGCAGCCCACATTGGGAAGTATTGTGAAATACAAGGCAGCATCTTTCATTGTAAGAGCAACCATCTGGTCTTTGTTTAACTCATCTGTATGCTAACTCTTTATTCTTGGTTTCAGAGTTTCAGAGTCTAGTAAACTATTGTGGCGTGAGTGTGTGTTTGTGTGTGTGCGTGCACGACTGTGTGTGTGTGTCTGTACTACAGAGGGCAGTAAGCGGTTTCAGCTGTGGCCTGAGAGAAAGGATGTATTGTTTGAGGACATTTGAGCATCTGCTTTGTTGCAGATAAGGGTTTTGAAGTTAACAGCCCCTGCTGATCAAAGGGCAGAGATATTGTATATGTGTCAATCTCTGTCCTTTCTTTGCCGCTTCTTTTCCTTTTAGTCTGTACAGTGTTCACTCTGTACTTCCTGTCTGTACTGCCCTCCTGTGTCTCTCAACCAGTTTTGAACAAAGAATATGCGTTTATTTTGTGTAGCTAGTATTCCCCTCTGGAGTTGAATCTTGTTGACTCTGTGTTTTTCCTCCCATGTAACCTACTTTTTCTTTGGCATTTATTTAGCTTTATCTCTCATCTCTGCATGTAATCCCATAGACAACATAATTCTTATTTATACAAGAGACAAATCTGTGTTAGTGTGTGAACTGGAACAGAGAACAGTACTGTGTGTGAGAGCTTCTGAAGAAGAAAAGACTTGAAAAGAGTCCCTTTCTATTTTCGTCCTAATAATCTTGCCTTTCTACTTAGCATAGGTCTTTCTTTGCCTTTCCATCTTTTAGCCTTTTAATAATCCAGTCTCTCTGTAGGTTATCTTTAGAAATAATACCTCCTCATTCAGCCCGTCTTTACCCATCTATTCCTTTTATATCCTCTCTTTATGACAGACTAGTTTTGGTTTTCTTACCCAGGCAACAGCTCATCCTACTTAGTCTGCCTGCCTCTCCAACACTTCAGTCCAGAACCAGATTTCTTGACAGTTACTGGCCAGATCACCATGAAATTTGTTACTTTTTCATCCCATAGCATTATTACCTAGGATTTTTTTTTTTTGCCGCTGTCAGGTCAAATACCTCTTGTGTAATCCATGACAGACCAGCTGGAAAAGTATTTCTGAACTTCCATGACATTTGCCATGGATATGAATTAGACCTCCTGGGAAAAGATTTTCTTGGTACATGCATTTCAATGTAATTTTCAAGTTCCACTTGAATTCACAAAGTGCACAGAAGTGATGAACAGTGGAGTCACGAGGGCCTTGTGAGGGCTGTACTAGGAAGCAAGTTTGACATAGTCTGGCTTTCTTAGTGTCAGCTGACTTGACAAAATGTTATAGATTTATATAGGTTATCAACTTTTTTTGGTAATCCAATTTGTTTCCACCCAACTTTGTACATGTTTCTATAAAAGGGTGCATTTGATGCCTCATGTGATTCTTATTCCAAACAGAATGGACCAGAGGTATGAGGAATATTAAAAATGAGTCATCTAAAAATGAAGATAAAGAGAGAAAGGCTGGTAGAAAAGTGTTAATTGTGTAAGTTAATGAATTTATGTACTACTTAATGCACTCTCAATGCAGCAGGATGCAGGCCAAGTGTATAAACCTGCTGCTGGCCGGTCTACAGGAAACGACTACAATAACCTACCCCACTGAAAATTTCAGGTTTTGCAGAGGATTCATATGGTGCAGTAATGCAGCTCTGCTAGTTTTTCCTTAAAGATTATCCATTTTAATGACATTGTTCACCTCCTTGTGTGTGAAACAATGCCATCCATCACTAATTTGAGGAAACGCCAAAGCTGCATCCTTCGCTTAGGTCCACCCAAGACAACAGTGAATGATTTAAAGTAATACAAACATGCATTTCCCCCATAGCAGAATTATAGTGAGGTACAAAGTTGAGGTGAAACCAAATCAGGTACAGGAAACACCTTTGTGAAATTAAGAGCTCTGGCTTTTGGCTCAGCATACTTTGCTCCCACTCGTTTTACTTGGTAGTACACCCCTCTGCTGTCTTTGCCTATTAGAAAAACATTACTGTGAAACTACCAGTTGCATTACAATAGAGTCTCCACAGTAAATGTTTTCCAGTGATTTAGACCATAGTGAAGGTAAACAAGACTACATAGTAAATCAAAGAAGAACAAACATCTTTTTATCTTTGATCAACAAAAATGTTATTTTGCCTATTTGAAGGGAAATAAAGGTTTTCTAAAGTAAACGTTTGTCTGTTAAGCTTGATCTGCTCTGCAAACACAGAATGTGATGTAGGAATTACTGTTTCTTGATCTTTGTTTGTTTTTCCCTCAGAGAACCGAGGAGGTTCAGAGGAAGGAAGGAGGTCAAGGATGAATGAGTCCCTAAAATATATAAAGTTATACACAGGATATAAGTAGCAAAAAGTCTGATTTATACGGCTGAAATATCTCTTTAAACCTCTTAGCGGGTCTTTCCCAGCTCATTAATTTCTCTTCCTTACTGCTGCTTCTTTCACACGTTAGCTCCTTGTCCTCTTGTCCTTGTCCTTGCTGCCAGCCTCAGGTCTGGACAAACAGGAAACACTTAGTACTATCAGCACACCCTTTGTGTGTCTTAATGAGTGTCAGGCTAAAGACAGAGAGCGAACACACACCCTGATCCCACTGTAAACACACTTAGTCCAGCCCAAAAAACAGCAAGAGAGGGAGAACCTGAAAGAAAGGCAGGCAGACAGACCGAACCAGAGGAAACAGAACTGAAAGCAGAATAGGAAGGGAAAATCCTTTTCACTTCCTGGTTGTACACACAGAGCGACAGTAGTCTTACTGGTTTATAATCTCAGGATTAGTGACCCATGATGTATTGCTTGTGCAAACTCTTGTGGGCTTAGCCCGCTGTATTCAGTACCAGCAAATATAGTCCAAAGTTATTTAGGGGTTCGTGTGTTGTGCACTGACTAAATTGATTTTGAGAGTCTGCTGTTTGTTCAGGATTTAACATTCTCTTTGCTCTATTGTGTCCTCCAGATCGTACATCATGAGGAGTAGGCCTTAGACTGAACTACTGTTTTTCAGTAGCAGTTGCTCTGCCAGTTTATTTCTTTTCTTTGAGTAATTATTTGGTCTAAAAACTGTCAGAAAACTGTGAAATGTTCCCATCACAATTTTCTAACCCCAGAAGGACATCTTGAGATTACCTGTTTTGTCCACTCATTAGTCCAAACCCCAAAGTTATTCAGTTAATCCTCACAACAGAGAAACTAAAAACACTGGGCTTTCTTGCTTGAAAATGATAGTCTGTAGAACGAAAAAGTTAAATGTACATCTGATTTGATCTCTTGTTTTCTCGTGCCCTTATTTGTACAACTAAGCATGAAAAACTGTTATTTATATCCATGAAGATATTTTCCTTTATGTTGGCCTACAGCCTTACATCGTTGGCTATCTTCCTCTCAAAACTGACCACATTTTCCTGTATCATCCTCCTGTGTGCATGTTTTTTTCAGAGTAGAAAACTTTTAAACACGCTTTGTGCAATCACGTTTTGTTGGCTGCTGAGGTCTGCGATGATTTCGCTTCATCTCCGCCAGCACATGATTATTTCATCAGCCTCCCTGCGACGACACTAGTTGAGTACGCGGCCAAAACTGGAGCAGTGCATTCCGCTCCACTTAAACCTGTCCAGTACAATGTAGTCTAATGCTATCGGTGTCATGCTGCTCTGTCGTGACTGTCCTTCATTTTTCGTTCAGCCTATTAAAATCACAGGCCATTAGGCATGATCATACTATAGTGTTTCCCCTGTAATTTTTTCAATTAGTGTGAGTAGAAGGTATTTATTTTGGTAGGGGTCCATTCCCTTTTTCTCGTACATGCGGTTCTTGTTAATGAGACCACGCTAGCAGCCTTTGCTGCAAATGTCAACTGTTTACTCAACAGGGTTTTCTCTGCTTTTGATTCTTGCTGCTGCAGAGCGTGACCAGTTTGATGCTTCAGTGTACAAAGAGGAAGTCCTGCTCAGTGAGACAAGTGAAATCAATCATGAACACTGAAGGATTTTCACTTCTCAGACACTGATGTGTGAAAAGTTTGTGAAAAGTACACAACGTTTTGCAGATGCTGGGCTGGTTCTTCTGTCCTATAAACCCCAATGGGTGTCTACAAAAGGCATGGGTATAAACAGTAACAGTGTATGTTTCTGTTAGAGAGAAAGGGAATGTTGACTCTGCGTTGTAGACATAGTGGAGGTTCAGATGAGGTTAAGGCTTCTGAGGAGTTGTGTATTTATAGAGTGAAACTCTTGTCAAGTGGGCAGTTGTTAAAAGAAGAAGGGTAGTGGGACCTCCTATGCTCTTCTTTGCCCTAAATGTGCAGTTTCGAGAAACACAGTAACTGACAGCCAGCAACAACACGAACAAATCTCTAGTGAAGTGAGTATACAGTGTACTGGTAGCCTGGTGTTACTGGTAGTCTTCCTAATGACAGTGCAAAACTCGAAACCACAAAAATATACAACAAGCCTTCTTGTGGTTTCCCTTCACTGTAAAACTGCACTCCAACTTTACTCAAACTTCTGTGTACTCCTCCTTACTCTGTCCTCCCAGGTTTGTATGGTTGACCACTTCTCATGACAGCTTTGTTCTGTCTCCTCTGGAGCAGTTTGAGTTTCATTTAAGATATACTAAGAAAAAACTTTTCTCGTTTTGTTAGTGACATATTTCCAGCATACTTCTGTATTTCTCAAGACGGTTAGAGTGCATTTTCATCCAGCAATAGTTCATCAGCAGTGTCTCTTCGAAACCATTCTGTGTCACTTGTGAGATGTTCTGCTGATTGAACATCTATCATTATCATCGTATACTAGGAGTTAACTTTTGCTGCTTGAGAGAGATGACCAGCTTCATGGGGGTATATACAGTTTATGCTACTGCTGTATGCTAGTCTGTAGAAAATTTCTTTAAGAAATGCAAAATGTGCTGTGCTTACAACAGGAAATGAATATGAGCTAATTTATATCTTCAGCATGGATTTGGGATAGGTGCAGAGGTAAATTTTCCAGAAATTAGTGGTGTGATCAGAGGAGCCTCGGCGAAGCTGGATCTCATCTCATGCACAGGATGAAAAACAACTTCACAAGCAACTAACCAATAATAGGGCTTCACATATACAGGCTATGCAAACTGTAAAGGTTTGATAGTGAAAATGAGAAGTATGTAGATCTGTTTGATCAGGTAATACATCAAGGGAGTTCACAGTTGCTTATTTCTTGGGATCTGAGAAGTTACAGGTACATACTGCAAGGATAGGCTTATATTCAGCTACAGTAGCCTGAATTTAATAGTAAGTGTCTCGTAGCCGTCCTGAAGATCTGACTTTCTGTTATTCAGTCTGTCATTTATAGGGGTGGGTTTGTTTTTGCTGCTGTTTCCGGATCACAAAGGCACTCAATTACAGCAGTAGGTTCTGCCCTTCCTGATATCCCCAACACAAGATAAGGAGAGTGCTGGTCACTGTTAAACAAGCACTGCCTCTGTTTCGAATAAATGTGTTGAGTCATGTAAACAAAAAACTTGTTGAACTCTTGAAGTTTCTTTTACATTCCTTGTGCAATACAAGCACAGGGTTCAAGTTAGGGTGCATGTGTCTTTCAATTTTCCTCAGTTATGCCTCATCTTTGGCTTTTCTGTTCTTATATAGTCTCTCAAGAGCAACTATTATTAATGTTGGATTGACTCAGTGCCCTGATTGAACAACACATGACTGTCTGTATGAAAATCACGAGACTTTCCATACCAGCATGCCGGGAGACAAATCCAGCCCACCTCTGTGAAGACAAGAAATCCTAACTGCTGCACCATATGGGATGTGTCCTTTATAACTCCAGCTATCTCCGACTGTGTCAAGTTTCACTGCACACACCAATCATAGTGACAGACGCTTGCACTTCCTTTGACTTCTTGCGCTTGCTTTGTGAAATCGTTTCTTTATCCTTTCTTTTCCCTGAAGGTTAGGGTTTTATTTCAGTAAAGTAGTCAACGTTTCAGGTGACACTGCCCACAAATGCTGTTAAATGTAAAACTCCAATCTTCTGATGAAAATCAAAGCAAAATTGCCCATGTAATGAACCTTAATGACGCGTGACCACACATGTGTGTTGTGTTCAGATATGCCTGCATGCATGCTTCTGGTTTTTAAGGATAAAAGTATGGTGGCTGAGAATGCTCAAAGTACTGCAACTTAAAGCTACCTGTACATTCTTGTGAAGAAGTCAGGTTTATTTTTTTAAATTTCGTGTTGCACCAGAATGCACTATGTGTAGTTTTCAGCTCTACATAGAGGATATCTATTCCTTCTCTGAAATATCTGCAAAGCCAAACATCTGAGTAGTTAAAACTGTGCCTCATGTACAGCCATAAGTAGTTTGCAGTCATCTCCTTATTTGGTTTCGTTGGTGCATTGCTACGTGCAGTTACAGAATTTTTTACTTCACCTTTGCTGAAATGTGTCATAAAGGAAGGTTTTCTCTGAGCCTGTGTTTGTTTTTATTAAATCCAAACGAACAGAGGATATTTTTGGCTGTATGAATTGAGGTATGTCAATCACAGCCCGTAGCAGACTTGGCAGGACACCTGGTAGACTCATATATCTTCTTCACATGTTTCCGTCGGTGTTCAGCTGAATGTTTTCATAACCAATCTGTTATTTCCAATCTGTCAGGGGACTTTCTCGTCTTGCACCACCACCTAAATAGTGCCTTACCCCTTGCTGTGGTGCTTTGAAGCCTGAATCACAAGAAGTCATAGCTATCGGGTGTGTGGGCACTGGTTTACAGCTGGATAAGAACCAATTTTCCAGAGCAAGAAAAAGCAAGAACTTCTTTGTTCACAGTCGTTTTAGACTTTGTTTAATGTTTAAACCACCAACAATTGAGCATTTTTCACTTCCTCACTGATCCATGTTAATGACCCCGCGGCTGAAGCTGCAGAGCTCCGTGGTCATCCTAGCTGTTTAAGTGACAGGATTTTTATAGCCCTGCATTTTTCCACCAGCTGTGCAAAATGTATTGCAGTGGTTGCATTTGGGTGTTTGCCACAGAGGCTATTTACACCCTGTATCGCTATGTTGGCTTAATGCTGTCCTGTAATAGGTTACAGTTTGCCTCCGCAAGTATTTATGGAGTCAGAGAGTTCACCTTCTTCTCACGTGTAGGTCAGTAGGCTATCAGGTCAAATCTAATACTGCACTGCATCCTGATATGCACAGGTGGCTGCAGAGAGAGCTGACTAATGAACTTGTGTTGCCAACATGTGAAGGCAACATTAACAACCGAGTCTGCTGTAAACGCTCACTGTTCTGTATCTTGTATCATCAGACTGCTGTGGAGCAAGATAGTCTCTGTATGAGATCATGCTCAAAGCTTTCCAATAGCTGACTTTTCTCTATCTGAATAGCCCATCAGTAAAACAAATGTGAAGCCATTTGGTTTGTCTCTGCGTGCTTCGGTAAGCATGTGCACACTGGATGCTGCTGATGTTTGTGTGTGTGTGCTCACATATGAAAATAAATGTTTTGTGTGATCCACAGCACAGCCAAAAAAGCATTCTCTCCCTCTGAGAAGCCATTTTGACTGCTAGTGCATCTGTTAACATCTCATGACAGCACGAAATTAGAATATATCATATATTAATAGGGTAAATGTAAATCTAATGCTCCATGCTTTCATAGAATTAATGTAAATTGATCAATTGATTAGAGTAAAAATAGCTAATTTATTATCCTAAAGTCTTTAAAACATCTTGGATGATGCCAAATGTTGGATTCATGAAGATTTATATTGTACTGTCTTCTCCTCCCCATTCCATTTCATTACTTTTGATAGCATCTTCTGATAAATCTCTCTCATTTTGTTTGTGTTCCCCTTTAGACCAACGAATGGAACAAAAACGACGAGCGCCTGCTTGCTGCGGTCGAGCATGGCGAGGTGGAGAAAGTGGCGTCGCTTCTTGCCAAGAAAGGTGCCAATGCTGTGAAGCTGGACAGCGAGGGCAAATCAGCGTAAGCATTTTGAGTATTTATCTACAGAACACCAATAATAATGGTTTTAGTCCATGTCTGTGCTGTATGTTCATTTATATCTCTGGGCATGAATTCCATGACAACAATAGACCCAGTTTAACCATGGGAACAATATGGTAAAGTCACAACTTAAATCCTGCTAAAAATGCTTTCAGAGTAATGAATTGACCTAGATAGAGTCAGTCATTTCTGCAGGATGAAGATTAAGGAAATGCAATAAAAAGTCTGCAAACCAAAAGAGCCAGAGAAAGATAAAATGAGTAAAGACCACAGAGGTTTAGTATCTGATAAGCTCTCTTGCAGTAAATAATGAATTTGATAAGAAATGATGCAATTGTGGTAAAATGCAAAAACCTAGTCTTGGTATTTTTCTGTTTTCCTTTCAGCTCAGGGATTACACATACCTCTACAGTATATGCTCAAGTCCTTAAGTCTTGGGCTTATGAAACTGCTTTCATGCTCCGCCGCACGATGTTAAAAAATGAATGGCCAATCTAAAAATATATCTGTTTTTGTTGGTTCTTAAAAGGTTGACATTTTCCAACCATTCAGTCCATGACTTCGCTGTTTTTAGAACCAGTTCATTGGTGCAGAAGCAGTGGAGCTGGTTGCCTCACCGGTTGAGATTGTTGATAACACACAGAGGCTCAGTGTTAATATTTGACCTCTGTCTTTTTCTGAAACACAACACCGGCTGACCTCAATGTGTTTAGCAGCTCGCACAGAGCCAGGAACATGAAAACACAGGACTAAATGCAGCAAGAAACAATTATGCAGAGTCTCACTTGCTGAAACAAACACGTAGGCTTTTCATCCCACCGGTAGTTGACATCCTTGACCTTTTCTCTGTGTGCGTCTAGAACACAGAAACACGTACAGATGCATACTCACAGCCTTTGTAAATCATGATGAATGTGGTGGTTTGGAATTGCAATGCTCCAATCTTTTCAGGTCGCACAAAGGAGGAGTCTACAGTATCTCTATGGTGATAAAACCTGATTGAAAGGCATGTGGGCATAGTCTGTGTGTGTCTGTGTGTCTGTGTGTGTGAATGTGTGTGCCACACTAAGAGAAGGCTGGGTATGTGTAGTGTTCTGCTCGATGAGGTGGAAAGGGCTTGTATTGATCGCCTGCTGCATACATATGCACAAACAGGCACGCACAATTCAGACAAAGAGTGTTTTTTTGCACATGGGGTGATACGCTTAGTACATTCCTGCACACACAACAGCACTTTACCAGTTAGACTCTAAATAACACTGTTCAGTGGACAAATTTAAATTCTAAAACCTCTAGGTACACTATAAAATTTTCAGTATACTGTTGCTTTTTTTGTTACAACTTTGAAAGTACCATAAAATGTTATCATCGCTACCATAAAAGACGTTGACATTTTTGTCCACTGGGAATATGGTATTCTAATGTCTTCATGGTCAACGTGAAGCTGCAGCCAGCAGCTCATTAGGTTAGTGTGGGGTGAGGAGACATTTCTTAGTGCAGATAATAGTCTGACGTGGTCCCAGCCTTTCCAGAATCGACATGCTTGTGTTATCTTTTGGACACTGTTTTGCAGATGAGCAGATTGTGGTTTAGAGTGTAACATTTTATTAAAGAAGATTTGGCTGACTCCTCCCTTTCCCTGACAACAGCTTCCTCTCCTCCTGCCTCCCACATTCACTTGGGAGTCCATGTGAAAAGGGGGAGACAGCCACGAACAGTAACTAAAATTTAAAATTAGAAATGAGTCAACTTATCGGCTGAAACTGAATGTTAACACTCAATCACAACAGTGATGCTAAAAAAATCCTACATTTAGAAACTTCCCTGCTGTTGTGGTCTTGATATATAATCACAAGTTCTCTTTGTCTGAGACGAGACAGAGTTAAAGACCTTCAAAAAGTGTTCTTAAAACCAAGATGTTCCTGCAAAGCCCTCCAATTAACACCAAAAACAAACTTTAAAAAACAAGAGACTCTGAGACGCCGCTACGCCAGCCAAGAAGTAATCCCTTGCAAAACCTCAGAGAGTTGTTTTTTTAAGGATTAAGGAAACAAGACAAAGAGTATTACATTATATGGATGAGAGGAGAGTGGTTCAATCATTTCATCTAATATTAGGCAAAAGAAAAGCAAATGCCTGTATTACCTAAAATGAGGAACCTTTTTTTAAAATATAACTTCAGGTAGACAGTGAGGGATTAGTGGACGAGGCTGTCGCTGAAGATGCACCATTATTAGCGTAGTAGTTGTGAAACATCTTTGTTGTTGTAATAGTAGAACTACTGTGTTTCTAATCACGGGGCGCTGCTTCGTGGCGACCCACAGTTCTCCTGCTCCTGTCCTCTCCATGTTTGTGTTACTGTCTTTTTTTTTATGTTTCTTGGACCGGATGAAACTGTAAGATAAATTCCTTGTAATGTAAAAATTACTTGGCAATAAACATGATTCTGATTCTGATTTACTCTTTGCTTTTGGTTTGTTTGTAGTCTCCATGTAGCAGCTGCTCGTGGCCAGACAGACTGCTTATCTGTGATCTTGTCTCATGGAGCTGATGTGTCCAGTACCGATGGTTCTGGTATGTATTGGAGTTATATTTAGAAGTTATAGAATATACGAGAATTTTTTTCAGATTCTTCTGTATTTCTACAAAAATGTGAACATTTTACTCTATACTATACACCGATCAGACACAACTCTGTGACCACTGACAGGTGAAGTGAATAACATTGATCACATTGGTACTATGTGGGGTTCTGCTGGAAAACCTTGGATTTTAACATCCATGTTGATGAGACTTAGACATCCAATTAAACATCGTCCCACAACAAGAACACTCCCTCATGCAAATGGAAATCCCAAATGTCACTGGCCTACCCCTGCAGGAAAATGCACCCCACCACATGTAAAAAACATCAACCAATCAGGAACATGTTGAGGAACATGACAATGGCCCGACATGTTGATTTGTTGACACCCCATTGTGATCAAGCATCAACAGGATGCAGTGGAACAAGTTTGATTGACAGAGGCCCCACTGCACAAGCCAGAGCACCCAAAGGATCCAGTGCCAACGTCCTAGTTCCAGACCCCATAGGACACCCTGAGAGGTCCTCTTGTCCATGCCCAATGATTCAGAGCATTTTTGAGCACATAAGTGGGACCAACACAATATTAGGCAGGTGGTCATAATGTTATGCTTGATCGGTGTGAATGGAAGAGTATAATGGTGTGTTGTCCTGTTTGGGAATTATAAATAAAACAGTAACATCTTAGTTAAATGCTAAAAAGAATTCACACACATTTGTTTTTCTTGTGACTCTGTCTTCCTCTTTTTTACTTTCAGGTTTGAGTCCTTTACACCTGGCTGCCAAAAACAATCACGTTGAATGCTGCAGGAAACTCATTCAGGTGAGGCTCTTAAAGTAAGGGAGCCTTTAGTGAGTTAAAAAGTGATTCATGCCCGTAACATTCCTTTGGTTTCAAGTACTATGACTACCAGTCAAGAACCTTCTGCAGTCTACCAAGCCATAACTTTATAACACACAACAGAGTATTCCACTGAAGATAATGGCTGTAAACTATTTTAGGTCTAATGAAATGTTTTCCAGACATGTTATACAAAAACAAGAGCAGTAATGAGAGTGTTCCAATGGCAGTGTAAATCAGTGAAATCCAGCAGGACTTCTTTCTTGGATGCAATATTCAGTGTTAAAAAAGGAACATGTGAAAGCAGGAACATGAACCGCTTGAAATCTTCTAATTTCTTGCTGTTCTGTTAGGATGCCCGACACTGGACAGTTTTCACTGCTTCATTTATTTAGTCTGCTGATTGTGTGTTTGTTGGCCAATGAGCAGACACACACACACACACTGCTGACCTAACTTTTCTCCTGACACTCTGCAGCATCTTAGCAGCACACACCTGCCTGGTTCAAACATTCTTGCAAGTCTGCTTGTACACAGCAAATCCCAAATAGGTTGTTTGTCTGAATTCTGTTAGCTGTTGACTGTTACCTGATTTCCCCCCCCCCACTATCAGTAAGCAGTTCTAATATTCACAGCATCTGTAGCGGGTCATCGCCTTTACTAAGCTATTTGGGGAATGGAATGATGAAATGGAGTAATATTTGTTTGTTGCAGATGTGTGTATTTCTGGTGAATTTACAGTGTAATAATATCACATAAAGTATCTACATAAAGCACCAGTGGTAAACAGGTCTTGGCATTAGTTCTTTGGAAAATAAACTCCTTTGTATACATTACATTTTTCTAAAGATAACAAAAACAGGACAGGAATTATCGCAAATACTTTAAGCCAGAATATAAGGCAGGCACAAGACATTTTTAGTTTTTCACACACATTGTGGAGATGAATGTAGGAATTTGTGAAATTTACATGTTACAGATAACTGATCTAATAGTTTAATTGAATAAAAAACACTTTCTTCTCACATCATCTAGAATAAATGCCCCATCGATGTTGTAGACGGCTCAGGAAAGACGGCTCTCCATCACGCCGGTACGTGTCCCAGTGTAGTTAATTATAAAATACAGAATGCTTGTATTGAAGGTCAGTCTGCTTTCAGAAGGACGTGGGAAAATATCTTGTGAGATTAAGCTCTAATTTTATTTGGATAAAGTCATCTTTCATGTTTGATTAAGTGATTAAGTAATTTTAGCCTAGTTTGCTTCAATCAGACCTCACCGCAACGCTTCTTTTCACCGTCTAACTTTTGTTTTATTTTATCTGCAGCTGCCAGCGGGAACATCCAGGTTGTCCAACTGCTGTGTGAACTCAAAAGTCCCATCAACCTGAAAGATGCAGTATGTACTTTCAGTCTTACTCAAAGTCTATCCTTCCCCGGCTTATTTTTCCTGGCATGACAGAGGGGTGCTGTTAATATAGAGTAAAGACCACAAAACCTCTCCATTGAGGCTCATGCATATCACTTTCTCCTGTGATATTTCCATAGAGGACTCAGTGTACACTCGGGAATATCTTTAAGATTTACGTGTCTGTTTCTCAGCTTACAGATATCTTCTTTTCCAGCTTTCAGTTTGGTCTGCATCCCTTTATGTGCTTGAGATAAAACCTTTGTTTACTTTGCTTTAAAATCTAAATTAACTGCAGCTATTCCTCACAGCTGTTAGCTCACAGTATGAAGGACCCTCATTAACAGGCATTTCCACTTGTTTGTCCTCTGTTTCAAGATTGATTAAGGTTGTTCGTGGTGTGTGTGCATGTGTGTGTGTGTGTGTGCGTGAGGTAGAAGGTCAGTGTACTGTGGGAACTCTGTTCTAAAGCCGCAGACATGTGGTCTCCATTGCAGTGACGCACCATGCCTGCGGTTTTTACCCAGCTGGGGTGTGTGAGCATGACATTTTGTGCGTGTCTCTGTCCGTTTGTGTAAAAGGGAAAGAAAAGAGGGAAAAGACATCGAGATGTTGCCCATTATTTACATTTCTATTATCACACCACAGCTGGCCTGGTGGAATTAAACCCACACAGTCGCTCACGATGATCTCTCAGCCTACATGTAAAGACGCTGTGTTATGTCCAACTAAAATCTCTGTAAGCCTCGTGTTAAAGCCTGTGATGAGTTGTATGTTGTGGCTTTTGAAACTGGTTCATGGTACCACTTTGCACCACTTGCTTGTCAGGACTTAAGTGTTTGAAATCCTGGTATGTCACTGCAACCCCCTCCAGACGTGATTGTTGTTTTTCCCCGGTGACAAAAAAAATCCGTCTCATCAATCCAAAAACTGTAAGCAGCACGAGCAAATTATGCATTTCACCTAAAATCTGTGCTCACTTTTAAGTTTTGCATGTGAGAAATTACTGTAAGAAAGTGCTTTCCCATTGTTTCCTTGTTGAAAGCATAGCAAAGCCTGATGTTTCATCAAATGGCATTTTTCCTTTTTTAGCCATAATCGTCTGCAAATGTGTATGTGAGACTTGAGCAGCTCTGTCTCCTGTTAGTGGACATAAAGGCTGCGAACCTTCATGTTGTCTGGAACATATTGCTGTTTCTGCTGAGCAGAACATGCCAGCTTGTCAGCCTCGAGCATCTGTACCTGATCTATATTTGACTTGAATAAACACACAGCACGATGTAGAAAGAATAGAGAGAAAGATCTGCCACATCTAATGTATGTCAGACGGAGAATTTTTATGGAAAATCGAGTACAGGTAAACTCTTGATTCTGTTCAGACACAGTGGTAATATGAACTGTAAAAGCTTACTCTAGCTGTTGGACAGAAATGCTGCATATTTCTCATCACCCTGAAAAAGCACTTTCCAAATTCCAAGTTAGAAGGTGCTTCACAAGTCTTGAGGTTCACATAGATGAGGCATAAACTCATCAGATTTAAATGACAGATACATCTATTGTATAAAAACAGAGTTGGAAAAGGTAGATGCATTTTTTAAAATTAGACAGTTCAAAGGAAACTGAGCTGAGCAGACACAGGGCTGTTAAAGTCTTCAGCAGAGCTCAGAGGAAGCCAGAACATAGTTTTGTTTTCTGTGGTGTGTGGAAGCAGCAGCCTTGTAATATAAAACACACAACTATGCTGACATACTTTACTCTTTCTTGATGTTCTTCTGCTTTTTCCAGTTGTGATTTTTTTCAGCTTCTTGTTTCACCGTTGACAATACAAATGGTCTGTGGAAATGTCTGTTACCGAGTTCCTTGAAATCCTTTGTTTTGCACAGTGCTGATTTGCTGTGTTTAGAAACGGTGATCTCATAGCTTACTTGCATGTCACAGTTATTACATTTCCCAAGTTAATTTTGGCTCAGTCAACACTGTTGTCCTTAACTGAGCCTTCTAGGCAGCGTCTCCTTCTAGACTGAACACTGCCTGCAACAATCTCAGCCAGTCAGCTGCTTGGGTTGGACTAAGGCTGAAGGTTAGGTTAAGGGCCGTACTTGGGGTTAGGATCTATCAGTCTTGTTGAAAAATGTTGTGTGTTTTATAAAATACTGCTGTAGTTGCTCAGCTCTGTGCCAAAACCTCTGCTGAGCCCATTCATTCGGCATAGCACTATATATATATCATTCTGGGGATTTTCCCTTGCTCGTATGTCTTTCATCTTAAAACATACTGCACTGTAGAAAGCAGGAAAGCAGTCCAGTGTTGCCTTTTCTGTTTATCTGCTAGAAAATTCATTCACAGTAGGAGACATTCAGTCCTTTTTCACATGGATCTGAGACTTCTCTCACCACACAGATAGTTGCCAAAGTCCATGTCGAGGCCTACATCCCGTTGTCATACGAGATGAGTTATATAGGTGTGTCAGAGTCCTTATAAATGTGTGTTATGTTGGTGCGTTGACCCCCGTAGAGTAAGTCCAGTCATATCTCATGTTATAATGTCTGCTCCACAGGATGGTCTCACTTCTTTGCTGTTGTCGGCCAAACACAGTCATGCTGAAGTATGCAGCACTTTGCTGGACTGTGGTGCTGAAATCAACACCTCTGACAACAGCGGCAGGTAAAATCCACAGTCAGCACAGTCACTCTGGCATCAGATAAATGTGCACTTTGTGGCTCATGTCTTTGTGGTCTTTCTATTTTGTAGGACGGCCTTGATGCTTGCATCTGAGTCCAACGCAGTGCCTGTTGTTGAAGTGTTGGTTCAGCGAGGAGCGGACCTGTCAGCTGTAGATTCAGAAGGCCACGACGTTGTACATTATGCCAAGCTGTCAAACAACTCTGATGCCAAAGTGGCTCTGATGGCTGCTCTCAGCAGACATCCTGTCTTAGGTGAGAGTTATGCAAAAGCAAAAAAAGTAGACAGTTCTTGTAAAATGTCACTCTGCCTGCTAAGGACATTGTATTGACACAGATTATTACTCTGAGCTTAACCATGAACACTCTGCATCAAACCTCAGTCCTACTGGTGCCCTATTCAAAAAGGTGCAGGTCTGGCTTTTTTGCTTATTCATTAGAAACCGATTAGGCCTTGTTCATTCTTGTGACATATTCAGTAGCTCAGCCTATTATTTTGTTGTTGACATGTAAACATCATCCATTCCTCCCATTTCTTTTCACATCAGTCCTCTTAAGCTCCCACTTAATCAAACATGATTTAGGCGTATAAATAATCTAGAAATTTGACAACAGCCATAGGAATGTTTGGGGACAACTGTACAATTTGAGGACGAATGCAAAGTATGTGAAGATGTTCTACATCTATTGCCCCCATCACCTCCAACATAGTTGTGGTATAGACAGCAATGCTTGTAATTTTGGGTGTAATAAAGAATCTACATGAGGATGTTTTGAAGTTTTGTGTTTTCCAAATATGTCACTATTACATCTTCTGAAATGTTCACACCCAATTCCTTATCCCATATCTGCTCAACCTATAGTGTTGTGTTTCCTCATCTCTCCGTTAGATGTAGTTATAAACTCCAATTATGAGTTTAATTACCCCATTATATCTAAATTTACATTATGCTTGATTTCTCTGTGTTAGAAGTCAATTAAATGCAAATATGTGAAATAGTCCTGGTTGTTTAATACATGGTTTTGTTTCATCTTCTGGTTGTAATAATGCTGTTTTATCACTTGTAATCCATTGTTTGACATGCTGGTAAGAATGCATGTGAATGACGGATATTTCAGGTCTCTTTTCCCCACAACTTGATCAATACCAAAACAAACACACACAAACCTACCACCTCTGTGGGACTGAGAGTTGTGCTGCTCTGGTTTGAACACAAAGTCAACACTGCCATCTGTTGTAGCTCTCATGTTACTGCACTGATGCTCTACTCTGTGAATGTTAACTTGCAGTAGAAATATTCTGAAGCATTTAGAGGGAAGGTTGGAATAATTACTATATTCTACTGCTGTTTCTAACATCGTGTCCATTCTCTGTGCCGTTCTTGTCTACTTTGATAGATATCAAGTCACCTAAAAGTCCTCAGGTAAGACATCAGTCTTTTTTTTTAGATACTTCCTTAAAAAAAGCATCAGAGTTACAAAAATACCTTACATTTCACAGCCAATCAATTAGAAATAACAGTATGAGAGAGTGAAAATCAATAAAACTAATTAAGACTAATTTCAGTTGTGTAGTTACACATCATGTTGATCAGTCTCTCTCGTGTTAGTATTAAATTTCACAGCTTTAAAAAAATCTTTTAGATGCCGTTTGTGAAAAACAAAAACTTAGTTGTGACTGTAGCACTCATTGATCGACTCTCCTTTTACTAACCAGCACTGAATCCCACTTTTCTTTTTGTTGCCTTCCCTCTCTGCCTCTTTTGCTGGCTCCTCAGCATGATCAAGTAGCTAAGCTAAGTGATGAACGGATCACAACTCCCAAAAAACGAAAAGCACCTCCACCTCCTATTAGCCCACCGCAGGTAAATGCATGTTTCTCTGTGTATCTGTCGGCTTGTACCAGTGTGCCACTCTTTATATTAATATTGATGCATGTCTGCTGAATATTCATTAAATGAGTAGTGTAAGTGCAGTCTGAGAATGTTTGTATATTTACATATGAGCGGTCAGGTTCTCTGTGTGAGCGTTTTTCATCAGAAATCAGTTTATAGGTTGTCAAAGTGATTCATTCTGTTACTAATCCGTCTTTTGTTTTTCAAAGTTTAGGTTATAAAAATGTTCTTAATGCAAACATCTGGGGGCAGTAATAACTTATCCAGACCTTGTATGACTTAGTTTGTGTCATAAAATACTAACTTTTTGAATCATTCTCAGACTGGGTTCTGTACCAACAGACCATAAACATATGACCAGTACCCTCTGGTTTTTAACACTGCTAATAAATTGTTTTTTAAAGCTCAAACACAGACCTGTTTTTTATATTCAACACAGGCATGTGTGAAAATTAATTAAAAACTATCAATTTGATCTTTCTTCAGAGCTCTGGACCCTCCTCTCCTTCAGTCATTACATCAACTGGCACTCCTGCATCCAACAAAAATGACACTCCCAAGAGATTCAACTACAAGGTAATGCCAACACATCAGACACTGTAGCTAATATAAAAGCTGAAAGCTGCTCTTGCCATTACCTCATATTTTCCATGTAGGTTTGTAGCTAAACGCCGTGTACCAGTAAGCTTCATTCTTGCCTTCAGCCTTCATATGCTTTTTTTCCCCTCTGTTGTGTGTTTTCCTTTTTTCCCGCCACCCCTCACTCGTTTCTCCTCCCCTCATTCCAAAGGAGGATGAGATTAGAGGAACTGCACTGAGAGAGGAGGTTGAGAAGCTTCATGAGGAGAGAAACATGCTGCTGGAGACAATCGAAGACCTGAAGCAGACGGTGGAGACGGCGACTGGGCCTGAGATGGATACTAAGGTGACTAACGATGCTATGGGGACTTTTTTATATTGCATATGAGCAGATCTTAAATGAGGTGTGTTGACTGGAACAAAAAACCTGTAAAGAGTTACTGATATCAGAGCAAAAAAGTACCACACATACATGCAATATGTGTATTACTGTATAAACAAATTGTAAATTGATCCGCTACTAAGAATTCCAGGAACTTTTAATTAGATATACTATAGATTGATATTTTCATATTTATTACTTTTGATTCATCTGAAACTCCTTTCTATGTGTCATAACTTTAGAGAAAGTCGTTCTGGTTGTTTATTTTGTTTTGTGTTTCAAGCTTCATGCTCTGACAACAGAAAACAACTGAACTTATTCACCTTCAGCATTCTTGAAGGAGGTCTAACCTGAGCTTAAGACGTGTCACGACTCGTGTTGTTTTTCAGGAGGTAGCTAGCGGTCCTTAACGTTGCCTTTATGTGTGGCGTGTGAACGTATGTGTGTTTACGTTTTGGCAGGTCGAGCAAAGTTTTACGGCATCTGCGGCTCTGGTTTCTGCTCTGCAAGCCAAGATTGCTGCTCTCACTGTAGAGAACCAGCAACTTGCGAGCAAAGTGAAGGTATGTAGTTGTTTCATTCATGCTCAGGAGTTAAACCATAAACAAATGCCTGAACACACTCTAAGTGAGGGCAGCGCACTGTATATTTAAGGTTTTCCGCTGAGCTGCGCTGATTGCCGGTTGTGCTTACACAGAGCAGAGAGGAGACAAATATGGAAACAAATTTAAATTACAGGTAATAAAATATCTACAGTATTGACAGTCACATTTTTGTAAGTATTGGTAACACCTGGGGAAACAAGGGAACACTTTGTAATGTGTTATATATTTTATAGCATTAGGACGACATCATTCTGCACATAGGAGTTTTTTCTAGCGATGACTGTGCTGTTTCTGTAGAGGTGCATGATTTTACGTTGCATTAAAAAATTATCTCACAGTGAATCGAAATATTACAGAACTGCTGGACATATTTACTAAAAAATAAAATGTATGTATGTAAAAGTGTAAGATATCATTTTTTCATATTTCCAACCCTTTAATAACCTTTGTAAGCTACGTAAATCCTGTCATGAACTGTAGGATTATTCCCTTTTTTAATATGCAGTAAATTTTTATTGTTAGAAAACATGTTTTTGAAATTAAATCATAAGAATCTATAAAACACTTGTCAGTATTTAAATACTTTAGTTTATTGCTTTGTAATAAACCCCTTCATGTAATGCCAGACTCTGGCCACAAATATTTCAGTCATTCAAGTGGTCGGTGGTTTGTTAATAAGATTTCTATTTTTCCATCCTCACTTTCCTCCTCTCCCTACTCTTCACCCTGCACCCTCAACTCACAGAAACATCCGTCCCTCCAAGGAAATGAGGACCTGAAGGAGACCAGTCGTCCAAACAGCATGGCCTCCAACTCTTCCTTCCACTCCACCCAGGATGAGTTTGAATCCCCCGTGGACGGGGAAGGAGTTGCTTCTGTCAGGCTTGAGGAAGACGAGAGTGAAAGAGGCAGAGGAGGAAGCAAAGAGGAGATCAGACTGTTGAGACAGGCACTGGAGAGCGTTCAAATTAAACTTCTTGAAACCAGGAAGGAAAACCGCTCGCTTCAGGCTCAGCTGAAACCTGAACGAGGCCTAGAAGGAGAGGAGGAAGACGCCGTCAGAGAGAAAGGAAGAGAGGCAGAGTTGATGGAGAGTCTAGCAGAGCTGCAGGCGAAGCTGACCGACACTCAGGAGAGATACCACCAAGCTATGGAGGAAGTGGAGGATCTGAGAGCGCAGACGGGAAGAGGAGAAGGTGAGCCGTCGGAGAAGCAGGAGGCCCACGGACGTACCTCATCTACATTCGAACATGAAGTAAAACAGCTCAAAGCTCAGCTCGCCCAGTCGGGGTCAGAGCAAGATAAAGCAGCTCAACAAATCAGACAGCTGGAAGAGGTGCTGAGGAAGATGGAGGAGGACAGACGGACATTCAAGGAGAAAGAACAGAGGACGGCACAGGTTGAGGAGATGTACAAGGAGGCACAAGAGGAAGTCAGAGTGCTCCAGGTAAATAGAAGATTCTTTACTTTAAATATGTGCGAACTCAAAGGGTAACTCCACTAATTTTACTAATTAAAGTCCACGATTTGCGGAATACCAAGTTTTTTCTGGCTTAGAATCACTGTGTGTGACCGTAAGCAATGAAACTAATACCATATGTGACAAAAATCTATACATTTTTCTGTTATTTTAGAATAGTTAATAAATAAAACTGTCTGTTATGGTTGAGAAAATAACACCGTAATTAACTAAACTGATCAAATTTTTTTAAACACTCAATTCCTATCATTTTAGCCTCTATAAAATCACTTTCAGTGCTGCCAAAAATTCCTGTATGCTGGAAAAACACAACTACTATCTCATATAGAGAACAAGGAGGTGTAAAGATTAGCCTGACCCACCAGATGCTTGCCATTGGCCGTGAATTTGACGCCACATTCTGCTCCCCTTCCCCTATCTTCCAGCTACTGAAAGCAATAACACTTTCTGAGCTCCCTGAGGTTGTGTCACACAGTCAGCACGTCTTTTAATGTATTTTGCAGCATGTTCTTTTGCATTTTAATGACTGCTCGCCTCCCTACATGCAAATATTCCACTTAAACAAGTTCCTCCCAGCACTGTTTTGAAAAGGCAGCATTGTAGCCTCCTGAACGTAGTGATGCCCAAGTGACTATGATTAATTTTCAACAAATACAAACAATCTAAAGCTTATTTTCCCTTCTAGCAGAATGATAATATGAGCAGACTGTTCTCCAGCGCTTACACAATGCTGTAAAGACAGGTCGAGCTATGCAAGACTATGGAAAGCGTTTTACTTAATTACCTCCATTAGCATCACTTGAATCAGCGTCAACTAAAGCTGATGTTGGAAAAGAAAACAAATCTTGAATTTTTCAGACCTCTATAGTCTGCTTGAGGCTAGCAGCTCATGGTTGCATGAGGTGAAACCAGCATGACACACCTGAATCTTCAACTGAACTGTCGCTAAATCAGAATGAATACAAGGAGGTAAATAAATGAAGATACTCCTTTAGTCAATTCATCCCTTTAACTATGTTTTAAGTGATATATCTCCTACATTTGTCATGTCCTTAAATCATCCTGTAATTTTTTCCCTTGCTGTTATTTAGGAGGCTCTGAGGGGAACAGTGCCAGTTGAAGCAGCAGCCAAAGACTTTGAAGAGATGAAGGCTGAGCTAAATGAGGTAATTGCTGGGCTGCAGCGTCGCTTGCTGGAACTATCACACTCCTACAGTGAAACCAAGAGTCAGCTGAGTGCTGCTCAGAAACAGCTGGTTGAGACCCGAGCTGAGAGCAGCGCAGACTCACCTCAATCTACAGAACAACAAGTCCAGGTGCTGAACAGTAAAGTGGAGGAGCTGCAGGCGTTGCTAGCGGAGACTGAGAAGAAGTATTCAGCCACTCAAGAGGAGATTTCACTACTGAGGCAGGAGGCAGAAGCTCAAGCACAGAGCTCTGTGGCCCTCGCCGACCACACACAGGTTATGTCGTCTCTGGGAAATGCCATCAAGGAGCTGGAAAGTGAAGCAGAAGCACTAAGAGCGGAGCTACATCAAAAGACTGTGCAGCTGGAGGCCGTTCAGAATAGGTGAGGGAAACGGTGACAACAGAACACTGGAAAAAATACCCCTCCCAAAACAAGAACAAAAAAACTTACTTCAAGGCACTTTTACCTCAAAATAAGTGAAAAAATCTGCCAATAAAACAAGTGAAAGTTTGTCTTAAAACAAGTCCCTCCATCTTGCTGTAATGTTACTTTTAAAGTGAATTTATCTTAAATCAAGTGGGTTGAGACATTTTGACTAAAAATAAGACGAATAAACTTGGTAAGATGTTGAGTTTTTGCAGTGAAGGAGGACAAGTAGGTGATAAGGCCCGGGTGATAAAATGAAAGCTATGTGTACTGGCGATAGAAAATTACATCAATAATAACAAAATTTAAGAAAATTAAAGAAAATACAGTCTGGTTGCATGAAAAAATCCCAAATGTGTTCCTTCTCTGGCTCAGATCATATCCCTTGAAAACGTGCCTGTGTTATTTGGGTTTTTTTTTTGGTGTGTTTACATTAAAACTATACATAAATAGACTTAAGTAGCTAAATTAGAATTAATTATAGGTCATAAAAAAGATCAATAAATAGTGATGCATTAAAATGTTTTCTGCTATATCGCCCAGCCCTCAGGTGTTCCATCTTCTTAATTATTTCCATTTTATGCTGCCTTACATTTCCACAGCATTTCAGTGGCTAAAGTATTTTTACTCCATTACTATCGGATTGAGATTTTGCTTAAAGTTAACTCCGCCATGGCCAGCTACAACAATAAACTACTACACATAAATACACCTGTAATATTAAGAATAATCCTTTAGTGTAATATATAGTAATAGGAATCATTTTCCTGGAAAACAAGAACTTTTACTTTCAAGTCAGATTTTAAATGCAGGATTTTTACTTTTAATGGAGTATTTTGATATTTTTACTCGAGTAAAGGAGCTAGTATTCTGCTCCTGGCCATCACTACATGGGTATAAGCTTAAGGTTGCAAGTAAGTGTAATTAAGTTAAGCACCAGTGAACTGCTCATCAGATCGGCTGCATTAATGATACCAAAAAAGTAAAACAAGCTGATGCAAACTGTGTTTTTAAGTTGACACGTTTCATAGAACTTTGAACGAAGTACAAACAATGAGGGAAAATATGATTGTAATTTTTCCCCCTGAATATTTAAACCATAATTGTCTTACTTTTAAACTACAGTGAAGCGTCTGGAAAGTCAGATCCCATATTTTAAAAGTATTGCACACGTAAATAAGCAGTAATTGTAAGCCATGCAGTGAAGACGCAATCATTTCTTTCCAGTCCGGTGGGTGGAAACTAACAGGCAATTAGATCAAGATTTTCTCCCCTGCTTCAGCGACATTGAGTTGACCCTGTCTGTTGAATTTGTGGTCAACAGTCAAACTGTTTTGGCAGCTTTAATAAAATTTCTTGTCTGCTAGAATGAAATGTGCTGGAGCTCTAGTTGTTACCATGTGGCTCTTGTGCCTCTCTCACAAACAGGCTGACAGCCGAGAAGGACGTCGCCTCGGATGACTCAGTCTCCCGTCTGGACCATGAGGCGTTGCGGGAGCAGCTGGAGGGTGAAGTGGCCCATCTGACGCAGCTCCTCCAGGAGGCCCTCAGGAAGCAGGACGAGATGGCTCTGGAGGCTGCTGATGCGTGGCAGCAGGTGAAAACGAGAGGATGAAAACATTCTCAAATGCTGTTTCGTCATATCATCTGAAACCATTTAATCTAACTTGCGTACCCTCTCGACCGTCCATCAGGCGCGGGACAATCGAGCCGAGCGGGAAGCCCTGCAGGAGCTGGTGATGTCGAGGGAGAAGGAGAACCAGACGCTGACCTCCAAACTTGCAGAGTCTCAGGATGGCGTGTCTCAGCTCAAACAGCTGGTGGAGAATCACGTTGCTTCTGAGAGAGAAAAGAACAAGAGGGTCAGTATCTGGTAGCCTCTGTGGAAGGACTAACCCTAATGTAGTGTCCCACAGTGAGATTACTGTATGAGGTGTGATCAAAATGTTCTGCACCTATTAAAGCTAAAAAAAAAAAAATACATACGTCAATTAAATTTGACCGCCATCCTTTTTTGTCAACTTGTGCAGCAATACACCATCTGATTATCAGTATCAGTATTTTTATTGACCGATTACTGATAAATAAAATGCACTACTTCAGGTCTGGTGCAGCCTCCTTTCTCCGTCTGGAGTCTCTCTACAAAAACTGAACGAGAAACACAAGCCTTTGCCACAAACCAGGAAATTAGCTACTCTCACAGTGGCTAAGGCTATGCTAACGGCTAGCAGCTAAGTTGGAAGGCAGCCACAGATTAACCTGAAACAGAATCTGGAAAATAACAATTAATAATGCTTTAAGATCTGGACCTTAGTGGACAATAAAAGTGATAGAACAGTGAAAGATTAAGAAAATAGTGAAGAACAACAGACAAACTGATCAATCTCACATAAACAGAGGAGAGCGTCCTAATTTAATCACTCCTATTTCTAATTACATATCCAGTTATAGTCATCCTTATTAATAAAAAATCACACCTTGTATGGAGCTTCTTACTTAAGCACATGCTACCAAAACATGGGATGCATTCAGTCTAATAGAAACTTTTTTTTATTTCTTTCATCAAATCAAACATATTTTCTCATGTTTATGGTTACATTAACCCGATTGTTGTTTTCCTTTGTTTTCCCTTTCAGATAGACGATCTGTCTCGGGAGGTAGGGAAACTAAAGGATGCCTTAAACAGCCTAT
The DNA here is from genome assembly GCA_024666655.1 of Dascyllus trimaculatus. Lineage (NCBI taxonomy): Eukaryota > Metazoa > Chordata > Actinopteri > Pomacentridae > Dascyllus > Dascyllus trimaculatus. The sequence continues at coordinate 20,438,104 of CM045460.1, read as the reverse complement.
CACAGCTCTCCTACACCTCATGTTCCCCCTCCAAGAGACAGCAGCAAAACCAGCAGCTGGAGACCATGCAGCAACAAATCAAACAACTGCAGTACCAGCTTGCTGTAAGATTTGTTTAATGTATTTTTTACAGTATTTTTTTTACAATAATACCCATTTTGAGATCCAAGTGAGTGTAAACTACGGACCCCTGAAAGGTCACATGTTGTGTTTTTCTGGATTACTTTTGCATTACTTTGTAATAAGACTTGCACTCCTTCTTATCCTTAAGACACTGCCAGTTATGTGAAATTCTCTGCAGATATGGCAGAAAAAAGAGATGATGTGAGGCTTTGCATAAGGTATTTAGTGCTCATTATTCATCCTAAAAGGCCAGTCTTCGATAGCACAGTAGCTCTGCCTGGCCGTGACTGGATGTGATTACTGTTTGCTGCTGTGGTTTATGCTGCTATAGATAGATGTCCAGCTGGTACTATTTGAACCTGCGATGTTTCTACGACAGATATATTACCAGCAAGCCACAGGAGTTCAGGAATAGAGTAGTTACAATAAAGCGCTCAGCCAGCAGTAACCATCACTGCTCCCTCAACTGCTGCATCTAGTCAGTGTTGAACCCATTAAAAACAAATGTGTCGCAGCTATAATTTTAACAACCACAGCCACAGTCACAGTGACAGCTGTGTCATTCCAAGGCTGCAGTCATAATCAGAGCTAATCCCGTCAGTGAGGGAACCAGCTCCTCTAGTTTTCTCACTAAATCCGATGGTGCAGACGGAGCAGCCACAGCTGAGGGAGCACGGAGTCGTGCTGCAGTCTGGCAGCACGACTCTTCCCCTTTCTCTAGGGGAAGAAGAAATGCAAACTTATCCAGCAGCACCGCAACAGTAGTCTAGAAAAAAATTCCACTGCCACCTCTTAGGGGCTCAGTACGATAATAATACGACTTCTGATGGTCTGTATTTACCTCATGTTGTCTTTGCAGGAGTCAAAGAAGCAGCACCATGAAATAGTGTCCGTCTACAGGATGCACCTCCTCTACGCTGTTCAGGTAAACACCCATTTATGTTTATTTGGCTAAAGCTCGCCAATGTTAAATTTAACAGGGTCACCGAAATTATGATACAATGATATCGTCTCTTTAATCATCACATTTTGAAAACAATGTCTGCTCGACCACCTCTGATTTGCCTGAAAGTTTTATGGCATTAAATATGGACATTAGGAGATTGGATATTTGTAAAATTTTAGTTTAGCATATATATCCAGTGCTTTCCAAAATAAACACTGAATATGAATTCATTATGTATAATAGTTAAAGCTCACTCTTCACTCTAAAGTTCTACAGTCTCACTCTTTCTGAGAATGAAAAATATGCCTATATTAAAAAATAATAATATTAAAAATTTGAGAACCATTTTGAACTCCAGAGCTCTTCTCCCTGGATGAGGCTATGTAGCTAATTATCTTGTCATAGCTGCTCTATCAGTTATGAAAGTTCAATAAAAATAACTGTTTTGTCAAGTATTTCCTATTGAAGTATTCAGTTCCTGTTATTCTGTATTATTGTGACATATAACTAGATATGACTTCTGCGTTATCATTTTTTTGTTATTTGGGCTCAAAGACGGGACGTTTTAGGACGGCTTAATTTTTTCTAAATATTTTAATATTCAAGTTACGCATAATTTGCAATATTGCAAAACATGACATGAGAAATAGCAGTGAAAATTTTAAAGCTTTTATCTTTAATCACTCCTGAGACGTTGTTCAAACACAGCCTCAGATTTCAAAGTGAATCTCAAATTAAAACTGTCTCCAGAGCAACACAGAAATATATATATATTTTTTTTTTCTTTAGAAATAAACGCTGCTGAACTCGTTTTTAAAGATATAATTTCACATTGGTGTGAACACAACGGACTGAGTGAGAAGCTTTATTTATGTCTTTATTTCTTGTGGGCGGTTGATCCGAATAATTTAAGAGCATACATTTATTTCCTCCAAATTGACACAGGTGTTTCATTTTACTTCTCTTGTGTGCCTTCAGGGTCAGATGGACGAGGATGTGCAGAAGGCCTTGAAGCAGATCCTGATGATGTGCAAGGTGCCAAGCCCAACCAAGGAGGCCTGCTGAGGAACACAGGGAACGGTTTCCCAAAAGCGCTGGTGTCTTTGAAACTGAGAACACTGAGGACAGGACAGCCTGACACGTGGTGCCTCTGGATGAACCTTGAGTATCTGTTTCTAAGGACTTGGTTTACAATCAAGAGTTCATTGCCTCGACTGATGCCATTTCAGTGTTTCCCCTAGAACCTTCTCAGGCTTGATGGTACACACTAACAAAAAGCCCTAACCAGAGGACAGTCGGCTTCGTCTGCAGTTTATACTTACATTTCAACTTTGGTTTACTTGAGCCAACTTTTCACTGGCTTTGTTTTTGGAGAAACATGATTACATGTCCGCCCCAATGTTACATCTTTCTCTCTCTTTAGGCTCACGGTTGATTAACCTCCACCCAATACATTTACGCTCCACAGTAACCAAACTTGAATCACGCCAAGAGTTTCCAAGGTGATCCAGAAGTCAACTCATGTTTCGCTGCAAAGAGGCGACTTGTGCAAATAACTTCTAAATGACTGCATATCTTACATTTGGCTGGTGGCCCACCAGACCTGCGCAGTTGTAGGGGAAATACTGCATTCTTGCTAATGTCTAATATCCCATTTACACCTGATATTAACATGTGATGTGTACCTGGATAATTTATGTACTATAAAGTAGGATTTGGGGTTAGTGAGGTAACACCAGGTCTAATGCAGGGTTCTTTACTTGCTCCCGTAACACTGGCAGGACTGCAGCTAAAAGAAAAACGCTCAAACTGTCGTAAGAATACAACACATTCAGTGGAATACACTGTTGTTTTTATAGTCAGATGAGGCGTTTTTAGTAAGCCTGTAAACATTCACTAGGTTGGAATTTTTTTGCAAGCTTCCCCTTCAGCAGGTGTGTTGCTTTTAGCCTGTATTATTATTTTTTACTCCTGATATTAGCTTCAGATTATAGTTTGTTCTTGTGAGAAATATGCAGCTCTAGACCTGTCTATCTTTGCGATTGGTCAAACTTTTTATGTGAATGTACTCATAGCTAGACTCAGAACCGTTAAGTTGATCCAGTGTTCACATCAGGTGTAAATGGGGCATAAAGGTCATAAAAGATACGACGAGTGATGTTTTTGGGAAACCTCAGCCCAGCGTACAGGTTCCGTACATCAGCCAGCTGACCATTTAAATGAATGGAGGCGGCTATCTTGTGTGTACTAGCCAAATCTCGTATCTCGGTATGAGTACTTAAACGCTACACCGAAAATGTGCAGTAACCTTAAATCCCATGCAGTTGCACAGTTGTAATAATTCAAAAGTGTGTGAGTACTGTGACTTAAACATGCAGCCTATGTACGTGAACACTATTCAGTCCAATGGCAACAGTGAGTTTGTTTCTGTTACTACATGCGCTTAGAGAAATAAAAGGCGCTGCTGTTAGTAGTATCTATTTTATGATACAACAGTGTTTTAATTCTTCTCTAAATGTTTCATGGTTGTCCACATTTACCTGATACAATCTAAATTATTTGCGCCCTTTGAATAACGCATGTAAACGCCCAGAAATCCCACAAATGTTTTTTTGGTCGTGCTTGTTTGAAGACAAATACTCTTTCTATTGATATTTTCCTATGAGGCAAAAAAATGTGTAAAAATCTATATTTTACTGACTTGTATTACCATGTCATGTTTTCTAAGTTACTGTACTTACATGAAGAGGTTTGATAGCTGTGTTTTTGATGGCCTTGTCTGTGTTTTGTGTGAATGAGAAGCTTTTTTTCCTCGAGTATAACGACGCACTATTTGTTCTAGTGACGCCAGAATTAGTTTATTTTCCTGTTACTATTCATATTTCACATATAAGGGGTTGACTTTAATTGTTTACTGTAGTGATAACAAAGGAAAACATTTCAATTGTAACTAAATCCCAATAGTATGGGCTCAAGGATAGTGAGATGTGTAGTTCTTTTTTTTTTCCAATTACTTGAAAAGCATGTAAAATGTATTGGCTGAAATCAAATCATTTGAGTTTCACATAAAAGAAGAGTTTTCCTGTCACGTGCCTGTAATCAGACAGTATTTTATCTGGCTTCCTTGTACAAATTATTAATTTATTTACATTTACCTGGAATGTTTTCTCCGTCTCCTTCTTTGTGAAACTCCCTTTTCCTTCAGTGCTCCTTGGTAGGTACAGAAATACGCTGTACAGTGTTTGAAAAGCATTTGTTTTTATGTGTCTTCTAGAGGCTTCTGAACTGTTTCCACACAACACTCCTTTGCCTTAGCCCTGTACTTAGAGCCATTAGAGATCACTTTTCTACTGAACAGTGTTGAAGCTCGTCCGAAACACACACCAAACTAACACTGTTGAACTGGAGTCGGATTGAATGAACTTGCATCCGAATGACTGACCCTCGTCTCTCACTCAGGACCGTTTGTTTGACCCTGAGTAGAGCCTCTGCATGTCTCTGTGTTTTAGGCTGTAGGACATTGTAAACGGCTCTCTCTCTTTCTCTGTAGGCCTTGACTGAAATGTTTTGTACCAAGAAAGGGAAAAACAGAGAAACAGCTTTTTTTCTGCAAGTTGTTTCTTTACTAACAGTTTTGTAGTGACAAGAAAAAGAAATGTTCGTTTGCCAACTGCATTTTGCCCACATTAATAAATTTTCAAGATACTGTAACACTGTCTGTCTGTGTTTTGTATTTCTGCATCTATTATAAATGAGAAAGTATTACCTAATTTGACACCTGAATAGTAGAGCCTGATATGTGTCGGTTGGCTTACATCAGTTAATATTGGTCGATCACAGATATATGGACATTGGTGTAACTTGAGCAACTGTCATCACATAGTTTGTCCAACAGAGCATCCTCCTACTTCACAATACTCTCCTGTCAACATTGTCTGCAGCACATGTAGCAGAGTAAACATCATACCTGAGCAGTCAAGCTTTTTTGCTACCTAGTTTTTGAAATACACATTATCCACCTATGTATCCATCTTTTATACACTACACTGGTCAGGCATAACATTATGACCACTTGCCTAATATTGTGTTGGTCTCCCTTATGTAATCAAAAATGCTCTGAACCATTGGGCATGGACAAGAGGACCTCTCAGGGTGTCCTATGGGGTCTGGAACCAGGACGTTGGCACTGGATCCTTTGGGTACTTTGGCTTGTGCAGTGGGGCCTCTGTCAATCAAACTTGTTCCACTGCATCCTGTTGATGCTTGATCAGAGTGGGGTGTAGGAAGTTTGGAGGTCAAATCAACATGTTGGACCATTGTCATGTTCCTCAACATGTTCCTGATTGTTTGATGTTTTTTCCATGTGGTGGGGTGCATTTTCCTCCAGTGACATTTGGGATTTCCATTAGCATGAGGGAGTGTGTTTGTTGTGGGACAATGTTTATTTGGGTGTCTAAGTCTGATCAACACGGTTGTCAAAATCCAAGGTTTTCCATCAGAACACCACATAGAACCAATATGATCAATGTTATTCACTTCACCTGTCAGTGGTCATAATGTTGTGGCTGAGCAGTGTATGATACAGACACTGAATTTCTTCTGTTGAATTATGTATTTCTGTACTGAGTATAAATGAAATGTACAGCCCCGTTGCTTCTTATAACATCGCTATATAACCCACAAATGGATTTCTGTAAGGCAAAATGCATTAAAACTGTAACATATCAGTAGTTTGTCCTGTGTTGCTGAACATTCAAATCTCATGCAACCGTTTCTTCATACAACACCCCAACGTTGTTTTGCTACCAAACCACATTAGATACTAACGTCAGTTCAGTGGAGGTATCTTTGTGTTTGATGTTGTATTAGTACGTCTGTAGCCCTCTTTGCCTCCAGTAGCAACCAATAGCAAAGCCTGCAACAGGAGACATCATCTGTAAATACAAGACCCCCAGGAGATATGGCAAGAAGACATATCTGGTACCCGACACTAGAGCAAGCCCAAAACCATGGAGTCCTCATCATGCAACGCTCAGGACCATGACCAAGATCCAGATTCCAAATCCCACAGTACACCAGAGAGCCATGTGCCAGAGTTAGAGTGTCACAACCAGATTCTGATACACTGATACCTCCTCCTTCCAGGCTTTTGAAACAAAGTGGGCGCACTTAAACTCATCAGAACTGAGCCACCGCTGCACCTGTACACCAGAACATCCCCAGGATTTGACACCTCAGCTGAGAACTTTCTATTTCTTCCAACCACACAGCTTTCACAATCTGTTTTCCCACTAAATACTTTCATAATCTGCAATATTCACAGAGAAAATCCCGCTACTCAACAACTCGTCTTTCTTGATAAATGAGATGTAACACACGATTCGGGGCCTCACGTCAGGAACCGACGATTCTGAGAAATGCTTCGTTTCAGTTCACTGTCAGTTTGCCAGCACTGACAGAATCTGCCACAAGGTTTCTTTGTTCATTCATGATTCATTAAAACATTTACTTAAACTTGTGACGCCTGGGATGTATTTGGCAAAGAGGAGTGATAAATGACCACTAGATGGCAGCATTTGTCAACCCTGGATCTCTAATCGCCCCAGTATATTGATTTCTACTCGCACATTATTCTTATGGGAAGCAAACTGCAGGAATATGATGAATAAAAGGCCTGATAAACTGAATGTTTGATCATAATGAAACCAAACTGAGTACCTATGATATATTTACAGAGTGGTACATCCTTTAGAAGAGGGGAAATCTTTTAAAAGATATTAGTAGATTTATAGACGTGCAGAATTCATGCCAATGTGCAGTGAAGCTGTTCTGGCTGCTCCTGGTGCCTCAAATCACTCCGCACATGCATTTTGTTGATCGCCCTCCAAAATCAAAAGGAAGAATTACACACTTCAGACTCTGAAATACTCGGCGAATGAAAAATATCAGAAGCATTGTTTGTTTTCCTGTTGGGTTAGGCACACCAACCTCCATGTCAACACTCTGTCCTCCCTCAACGTCCACTCAGCTCTGGCCCTCAGAAGTCCTGCCAGCCTGACTCGGAGTAATTTATCTGCCGTTCTGTTTCCTCTAACCGGTGGCACAACCACTTCGTTTCCTGCCCTGGCCCTGTGTTCTGCCCGCTGGGCAAACACGCACATATGCACGCAAGAAAACACACGCCGACGCGCACACACACACCTCTGCCTTTACACGACAACTTCCTGTCAATCTTGCTTTCCCACATGTTCTGCCCTCGGGCCTCGGGGGTTAGTGCAGAGAGATCCAGTGCTGTGATCCTAATCCAGTGAGGGCCCATATTTGTCGAGCATCCTGGGCTGCAGTAAAATCTCAGAGTCTGGAGTCTGTGAGTGGCAGCATGAACTCTGCTGGGCTAAACTGAAACGTGCCCTGTGAACGTATTTGATGGTCAAACATGGGACATTTCTGTGTTTGTACTTGGTTATTTCATTATATTAAGATGAAGTTTGAAGCTCTCAGAGTCTCCACTGGAGGGGCCGAACGTTGCTCAACCTCATTTGGTGTTTTGATGATGGTGAAATCTCACATATGAGATCATTAGGTTGAGGTCATCAGACTGCAAAGGCCATAGCAGATAATTTACAGAATCTTCTTACTTATCAAACCATTCAATCACCCCTCTTGCCCTGTGGATGAGACAAAGAGGCCACTCCCATCAGGACAGTGATGTTTATTACAGGACAAAGACGATCACTCAGAATCAACTGCATTGATTTGGAGCGACTCTTCCCTCTGAGAGGACAAGAGAACCTAAACAAAGCCAGCAAAATGCCCCCCAAAGCACAACAGAGCCACCTCACTCCTCACTGTAGGGGTCAAGGGTTCATCATTCCCTTTAATTTGTCACTTATCTGTACAAACATGTTGTTCTAATGACACTCTGGAGTAGAGCTCAAACTGTTTGCCAGTTAGTGCATCAAGAGAAACACAAATTTAATCTGCTAAATTGTAGCTACTTGAACGACTGCTCATCTAAATTTTCAACCAAAAATATCAAAGATTTCCTGGTCACTCGTATGCAAATGTAAAAATTTGCTGTCTTGTATTGTGTCATATGACAGTAAAGCTGAATATGTTCAGGGTTTGGCCTGTTTCACAGACAAAAGAAATCATCAAGTTCATAAGAAAATAATCTTCAGATTAATTTACGACAAAAATAATCGTAATTTACTGGCCTACTTGGAATAAATTTAAATTTTCCAAACTGAGATCATGGATCTAATTTCACATGTGGTCTGTGTTATTCAGATTTTTTATGTTTCCAAACCTTCTTGGACTAGAATTTTTGAGTGTCCGTAAAGACAAGTCTGCACTTAGACAGTACAGTTTAAGAGGTTAATGGGTTTAGTCCATGTGATGCCAAAAGATAGAAAGATTCTGAAAAGACACAGGACTGAACCCCGAGGAGCCCCAGAGCTCAGATCACTCATATTGTGACTGGATCCTCTGCAGAAGGACCAGGAAAGCTCACAGCGTATGAATACAAAAAAATTTAAAAAAAGCAAGCGAATACTCCGTTCTGAATTTTGTTGCCATCCAAAGATAATCTGCAGAGAGAAAAAGAGTTCAGGGAGAAATGAGGAGTGGAGACAGAGTTGAGACGACGCAAAGAAGTCATAACAGAAGGTCAAAGCCCAGGAGAGGAAGACTGCGGCTGAAGGAGCCCATTTCGGGGAGGAAATGAGACGAGGTTGTGGCCAAGAGGAAAAACACGGAGAAGCAGGAGCAGCAGATCAGCAGAGAGGGACAAGTGTATATGCTGAATCACTGGAGGGATGACTAATCCGCCACTGAGACACTCTTCTGAAGCAGCATACAAAATATGAGAGGGGCAGAGGAGGCTGCCGATGAAGACGTCACTCTTCTGCTTAGCTTTCTTGACAAGCGTGGCTCATTAGTGATTAAAAATGGCAGTGACAGAGGAGGACACTTCTTAGATTTTCTATCCGTGTCATTGCTGCTTGTTTAGAGTGCGTATTTCCGACTAATCAGGGTTTGTGTGCTTAGTAAATATTGTTGGACGGCTTCTTGCTGATGTGCGTCATCGGCCGTATGCGTGCTCTCACTGAGCCGGCCTGCCATGTCCGCTCAAGTGTTGCTCCTTGTATCTGACAGTAATGTGTATCCGTATCTGCTCTTGCTTTAATTGAGTGCTTCCGAATATTTTCGGCTGGTGCAAGAGACATCTGGGCTGGGATTCTTTTCGGCGTCTCTACAGATTTTAAAGATTCATTCACGTCCATTGTTGTGTTTGTTACCAGGTGGGAGACAGAGCTGGTTCTTCATTCATGCTGCAGCCGAACTCATCAGTCTGTGGTTGGTTAAACCCTCAGGAAGTATCAATTTGGTATATTATCCATCATGCCTCATCTGTACATGTGAAAGGTGCACATTGTCTTTATTAGATCGTTGTTTTAATCCTCTTTGAACTTTTGTATTTCTTCTCTTGTTTCTTCCATGCCTCATTCGTATCTAACTGCCGCACCATGTGGAAATCCCCGGTGAGGATCAATAAAGTTCATCCACAAGTGGCTGCCTTTTCCCAACACCACAGGAAACATTCAAAGATGCGCACACAGCGAGTGTCACAGTGCTGGATGATGGATGACTGCAGTTTTACAGGCATCCAAACTGTTTTATGTGGTGAGAATGTAGATTAATCCAGTGGTTCTCAACTGGTGGGTCGGGACCCAAAAGTGGGTCGCGAAGCCATTTTTAGAGGGTCGCAGAAGCATGAACCCCAAAAAAGTATTGGTACAAAGTCTTATTTTGAAGGACGTGTTTCTTATTACACAGTTTGCTTTCAGTAGCAGGATATTTAGTGGTGGTGACACCAGTAGCAGCCCACTAGATCTGTCTCTGCCAGCTTATTGGAGAAATTTATGCCAAAACGTCCCAAAAATGAACCAAACTGTGCTCAGAATCTGTCAAAATGGGCCAAAATATGCCCAGAACTTGGCAAAAGAGTCCAAATATACTAAAATGAGCAAAAATAAGCCAAATTAAGTTGAGACCACACCCAAATACACCTTAATTTGTTAGCAGGAACAGCAAACTTCAACACTTTGGGTCGCGAACGTTATTAATAGAGACATAGGGGGTCCTGAGGCTGGACCAGTTGAGAACCACTGGATTAAAATGTCCTGTCATTTGGTATTAGTCCTGAATAAATCTACATTTTAATGTCATGAACCTGCACCATAATCAAATCGCAAAAGCCTGCCTGAAATGCGATCAATAGGAAATTTAATTATATTTACACCTGACATCCCTCACTCAATTGTTAGCCAGCTGGCACAGCATTTATTAAAAGCAGCCCATGCAAAAAGTCCACAAACAGCAAACAAGCTTCATGTTTACTTGACTATACAATCATCATAGACGCTATGAATTTATATCACACTATAAATGAATTTCAAATGCAACACGTCCACACCAGACCTCACACAGTCGTTTACACCAGTGGTTCTCAACTGGTCCAGTCTCAGGACCCACTATGTCTCTATTAATAATGGTCGCGACCCAAATTTTTGGAGTTTGCTGTTCCTGTTAACAGGATTAGGTTTATTTGGGTGTAGTCTCAACGCATTTTGACACAACTTCAGAAAATTTGGGCTTATTTTTGGCTCATTTTGGTTTATTTGGACACTTTTGCCAAGTTTTGGACATATTTTGGCCCATTTTGACAGATTATAAGCACGTTTTGGTTTATTTTTGGGACGTTTTAGCATAAATTTCTCCAATAAGCTGTCACAGTCAAATCTAGAGGTTAATCATGGACAACTACTGGTGTCACCACCGCTAAATATCCTGCTACTGAAAGCAAACTGTGTCGTAAGAAACACGTCCTTCAAAATAAAAGACTTCATCCGGGTACTTTTTTGAGGAGGGGGGCATGCTTCTGCGACCCGCTAAGAATGGCTTCGTGACCCACTTTTGGGTCCCGACCCATCAGTTGAGAACCACTGGTTTACACCATGATAAACGAAATAGTCGGCAAGTTAATTCCTTTTATTCACTTCTAAAATCAGCAAAGAGAAAATGAAACTCTCTTCAAATGTTAAAAAAAATGTTATGACCACAAAAAGATTACACAAATGGGGGAAAAATTACAGTAGTTTTAGCATGTGACAATGTTTATCCCATTAAAACTTTTATAAAAACTATACTGACAAAGAGAAAGGGTTCCTTTTTATTGCTCATTTGCTGCAGGGACTGTATTTACTTATATTCCCTTTAAAAAATATATATATGCACTGTGTGTTTATGTATTTACAACACAATTCAAAGCCCCTACAGTAAATAATTACAGCCCAAAACTGCAAGAAAAATGTGTTGCAGACTATGGATCCAGGCCTAAATGCCTCACATCAAAGCTAGTGTCATATTAATGTTTATGTTTTAAATTAAGATATTAACAACCAGGTAAAGGTGTGATGTTCAGGTGTTTACATACTTTGGTCATATAATTTAGCTCAGGATGCGTAACAGAACAGACTTGAATGTAACTTACTGATAAACTGGCAGTAGATTAATTACTTTGAGCCTCCAGGTGTAAAAAACTAATCTACTGCAGTCGTCTATTAGCTGAGTAGATGTTGCTACAGTTTCCACCACACAATAAAACCGATCAATCTTTCTCGGTGCACTCACTGCCTCCGTAAACAATCCTCATGACTCCACATCCGCAGCAGATTGTTGATTATCTGCTGAGTTCAGTTACAAAGAATTCTATTGTGACATTTAGTTGTGCAAAGTGCCTCTCAGCAATGCTAGGGACAATTGGCTTTTGGCATCCAGGCTCCTATCAACAGCTAAAGGGTTCGGCATGTCTCCGCCATGATAACTGCTTGCATGTTTTCCAGTCGTGTTGTCATCAGGGAACTCGGCGGAAGAAAAATCGGAGCGATTCTCACTGATCCGCGGCTCTCCCTTTGGCAGAACCCTGAGACCACAGTGGCGTTTATGTATTTTAATGGGAGGTCTGATGGTAATGAAATCAAGCAAGTCTGACACGTTTACAAATTAAAATCTCCTTTTAGTTCCTGGTCCTTATTTTTCAGCAACTGTCTTCACATTCATCTCTCACCTCTCTGCATTTCTTCCACCTCCTCTGCCCTCTTCCTTCCATTCCTTCTGTCTCTATGGTTTGTCAACATTGTTAACATGCTCACGTTCTGTCTAATACGACCGCATTTTATTGTCAAGTAATTAACTGATGTGTGCAACATGTTGTTGCTGTGTTCAGCCACTAAGCCATCAAATGTTCTCAGTTTGTCTAATGCAGGCTGGCCTTGAAATAAGACCCTGCAGTAGACGAATGGAGGGGCGTAAGAGACGCATGCAGCTTAATTGCTGCAAGATGTAACCTCGCCTGCAGCCTACTGTGGCCCACAAACACACTCACACACATTCATGCATGTGAAAGCACGCACATAAAAAAAAAAAAAATCGCGCAAACACACAAACATGTGCGCACACAGTGTTCGCAGTAAAGAAAACACCAACTGCTCTAAGTGTGCAACTCAATCACAACATGGCAGGGTTTTTAAGACGCATTTTTCTTGTTGTTTGTTGCTGAAAAACAAGGTTTTAATTCGACTACAAGGCTCTTCTTTGATGGAGAACATTCAAAAGTATTTCCCTCTGAAGAAAACCAAATGGAATCAAACCCAATTGAAGGGATTCAAAATCGACGGGCCTCCTTGGGGCATCTTAGGACGTCCTTTGAACCAAAGTTTAATGGATAAAAGATGATATTAATGCAAAGATGCTTTTGAGTAATCTGTGTTTGGCTCTTGGAGGCATTACTGAACAGAAATGATGAGAGGGATGGGAGAGGAATGACATGCAACAGAGGCCCGATTTGATCTCCAGAATGAGAAGCATTCTTAAAACCGCAGGGAGCTCGTCTGAATTACACCATTACAATATAAGATTTCCAGAGAAAAAAAAACAATAAAAAATGCTGCATCCATATATGGTATGTGAACATTTAATACCATCCCTCACAGTCAGAAACGATAAGGAGTCTGTGACCAGCGCACAGGTCCATAGAGAATCAATTGGGAAAGTTGGAAACACACCGGAACGATTCCTGCGGGGAAATGTACATTTTATGAGTCAAATCTAGCGTCACTAAAAGATCACTAAAATGTCACACAATTCTGCCTTGATGGTCTTGATGGTCGCTCCAGGCGGCACACTGGGATGACATCACAGATCACAGCTCTGGCCTCTCTGGTTTCTCGTTTTTGGGAAAAAAGTTTTTAAAAAACAGATTTGACGGTGCTACAACGTGATGATAGCAGATGGGATCCCCCTTACAACCGCTGCACCAACCCTGGGCACACTGATGATATTCCCCTGACATCATAGCGCTGACTGCGGCTGAGACCCAGGTCACTGAGATACAGTTACACTGTGGATGAAGGCAACACAGGAGACCACAGGGAGGTTCAGCAGCAAAGAAGTGTGATGAAATACTGAGTGGAGAATCAGAATTGGTCCCAAAAGTGAGAATCTGTTGGTATAATCTCACATAGTGCGACTTGTAAAGTGTGTCTGTGCTGATTTAAGATGGAAGCTACATAAATGCATCTCCAGCTTCACTGAAAACACAAGACAGAAAACCGTTTTTGTAGGTAAAATAGTCAGATATTGATAATATTCAACACATGATCAATGTGCTGCATCAAACATGTTGTTTCCCTCTAATAGATGTGGGATAGTTGGATGAGATCCCTGATTTGAGAGTGTTTTGGCTACGGTTCCAAACCCTAGAGATGTTTATTTCTGCATCTGATTTAGCACACAATGATTGCAGCAATACAGTCTGGAGGTGGGGTAATAGCAGCGGGTAGAGTAAGGCCTTTGATCAGGCCATTTTCTTGTTTATGTTTTACATTAAAGCATCCTACAAATATGTTAATAGTGATGTCGACTTAGTTGTGTCCCAGGGCAGCTACACTTTAAAACCCAACTCAATCATGTAAGACAATGTAACCCTATGATCATTTGTATATTGTAAGAAATAAGTGCAAGTAAACATCTGGCAGGGAGCCACGTATAAAAGAAAAGAATCTGGAGAAGAAAAACTGTGCTGTGCAGCATGTTGACGTTCTATCATGTGAACGGGGTCAGACAAACATCTTTATTTGAGTATTTATTTTACAAGCAGGAGAATCACTTTTTGCAGCTCTCACTGTCTTTCCCACGGGTCCCTTTTTTATTCCAAACAGACTTTGTGAATTTTCATGTATCACTTAAGTGTATACCTGTGCGCTGAAATAGTGGAGACCCTGTGATTTAATTATCCTGCCCTGTGCCGCCGTTCCCACTCTAGGCCAGGCTTCCCAGTTTCAGTCCCTCTCGTTCAACTCCGGCCTCCCCACATCAGGTTCTGATGAGCCTAACTGGAAACACGTGCTCCACGCTGGCTCCCCCGACAGATGGGACAATATCATATTATTAATGACAGAAAGAGAGAGACAGAGGGAGGGAGAGAGAAATGTGGGGAAGGAAAATCCTCCCTCCTCAAAGGCTTGCTGGTCTTAAATAGCTCAACACTGAGCTGCCGTCGCTTCTGAGGAAGTTATTATAGGAGAACAGCACGTCTGTGTTTGCATATGGAATATCCTCTCAATCTAACTCAATACACAGCAGGCTTAGCCCCATGTCAGTCCTATTAAAGCTCCTGAACTCTGGACCCTGATGCACACGTCTGAAAGATGAAGAGATATTGTGTGCCTGAAAGTATGTGTGCATGTTTGGTCCAGGGCTGGTTGGTTTTTTGGACATCAGCGAGCTTCACCTAGAAGTCACAGCACATTTAAGACGGTCGAGGAGTCTGTGTGGCCAAACTGCATTACTACGTCCATCACCTGATGCGCAGAGGCCCCAAAAAAGCAAATGCTGGATACATTTTTGTCCTTCATTTTCTGAATTCGATCCATTCCATTTCCAGGTGGAAAGACGAGAACAGCCCCATGATTATTGTGTTTTATCTTTTTCATGTGTGTGGGGAACCGAGACTTCCCCTGGCCGAGCCGGCTAGAAGGAGGCTAATCCACATGGTCCACGGGCAAATAACATAGACGTCTCTGAACACGGTATCCAGACAGTGTAGCCCAGTGGATGGATTTATACTGCTATCCGAAGTCTGACTAAGCCACAGCCTCCTTGTGTGAGACAGTATTTGCAGCCCATAAAAAAATCTCAACCCATTATTTTATACTGGAATGATGACAGATTTGGAGCACCACAATGGAATTTCCAAAAGTAGAACTAAATCAAGTGGTGACTCCAGAAGAATTACTGAGAAATAGGACTTAACTAAGGTAATAATTTGATGAAATGCCATGTTGGTTGTTCAGCTGTGGCCCTCAACATTTTGTCCATCCATTTTGATGTCAGTTAGTTTGGATCCGAGTATGAGTAACAATCCAGTAAGCATTAAGTTTAAACAAGTTGTCTCCATTAGGGCCAGTTTAAATGGTAAATGGTAAATGGTCTGCACTTATATAGCGCTTTTCTCTACCTTAGCGGTATCCAAAGCACTTTACAATGTGTTTCACATTCACCCATTCACACACCAATGGCGACAGAGCTGCCATGCAAGGCACTAAAGTACCATTGGGAGTAACTTCGGGTTCAGTGTCTTGCCCAAGGACACTTCGGCATGCGGAAGGGCCGGGGATTGAACTGCCAACCTTGCGATCAGTGGACAACCCGCTCTACCACCTGAGCCACAGCCACCACAGTTTAAAGTTGTGAAAATGCAGGACTGCCCACGGGTAGTCTGATTCTCCCACTGCCATTCTCCTCACGAAAGCAGCACCAATGATTGTCTTACCAATGAACATTTGGCTGGATGAGAGTATATCGACCAACTAATCAACCCAACCGCTACAGCCCTGGCTATAGTCCTGGTTTTGGGTGAGCCACCATCTTTAAGGGTTCACTAACAAGATAAAGCAGGGAAGCGATGATGTTAAGTCTACTGCTAACAGGTGTTGTACAGTACTTTAAGCTTTCAAAGACAAAGCCGTGGGCAGTTATCGTCACTTATCCCCTGTAAATGCCAGAAAACCTAACCTAACCTAACTCATGAGACACCTCTCTGTTAGTATTACATGGTGGATAAGAATCTAATCACCTACGGTGCCTACAATGTCTGCACAGTACCAAACATCGCATCGGTGCCCTGATTCTGGACCGCGACGGAAACATCCTCGTGCCATACGCTGAGTCACAAAGGGCCAGATTCACCTGTGCTGAATTACTCGGGAAGCCAAGGGCGATGTATCCCGCCAGTGCAGGAAACACAGAGCATGTACACATCACGGTGGTATGGAGGCAAATCGCTGGCGAATGGACGCAACCTGTTCCCTCTCAAGATGCCAAGATGAGCTGTTGCGGTTGAAAAGGAGTTCATCTCTGCAGCGAGGCTTTCAAAGCCTTGTGGGAAGCATCTGCAGAAATGTGGAGGCTGTTAGAGCAGGACATGGATTAGGAATGGGGTTTTGTGTACGCTGGTGCAATAAACAGACAGAAAGTTCAGTCGAACCGATATTGCGCACAAAAAAAGCACACGCTGAGCGACAATTAGGTGGTCTACTGCCTTAATGGCTTCTTTCACTCCCAGTCACCACTGATTCACTTAGTATCAAAGCACCGGAAGCTACATTAACACTGAGTCAAACCACCAGAAACCACCTCTGTCTCTCTTTCATTTGCCCCCTCACACACACAGTTACAGTACCGCAGCATATATACACAGGAAGGGGTCTCTGAGTTTGCAGCCAAGTGACAAAGAATTTACAGGCGTGTTGTAAGCACTCGTAGATCTAAGTGTGCATGTGTGTGTGACAGAGTGTGTGAGAGAGAAAGAAAAGAAAGGGGAAAAAAAAGTCTGACACTTGTCTATGAGTGCCTTATTAAAAAGGTGAGAAGTGAGTGCAGTGTCTGGAGGAGGGGGTTAATTGTGCTCTTAAAAGAGGACTTCAAAGGGAGGCTGGTGTCAGGGCTGAGGGGCATGGGAGCGAGAAAGGATGAAGAGGAAGAGGAGGAGGAGGAGGAGGAGGAGGGAAGAAAAGATACTGTAAGTGATGTTGGGGGGTTTAGAGGAATAGCTGAGAAAGGACAGGGAAAGGTAGTTTGAGGGTTGCACGAATCATTTGGAGAAATTAAAACCCTAATCCACTCCTTGGATGTTTGAACTATATCAGAAGCCTTTTATATTATCTTTGTAGGGATCTGTCATCAAGGAATGCATAAGAGAACAACTAGAAGACAATTTGGCAATGCTACAAAGTAAATAGCAGTGTTGCTGAGAAAAAAGGCTTGTAAATAAGAAATGTAAGGCGACTCCTTAAATGTTCTTGCTTCAAATGTTAATCTATCATTTGTGTGATACGAGGAAATCCAGATCAGCAGTTTCAAAGTTACTGTTTGCTTTGCGAGAATATTCCATACGCTGTATCTTCTGTTTTCTCAATAAGCATTTGATAAGTTGACATTTGATTTTCTAGCATCTGACTCACTTTGATAATGAGGTTGACATTTTAGTTTTTTCGATTTTTCGAAATTGGATACAGATTGTCTTAATCCCCGGAGGCTGAATCTTAAAGACTTTGGTGATTTTATTTATTTAGGTTTTCTGCAAAAAGCCAGCAGGGAACGTTTTCAAATTTGGCACAAATGCTCATTTGGACTCAAGGACAAAATGATTAAAATTTGATGGTCGAAGGTCAAAGGCTGAGGTCACTGTGACAAAACAAAACATGGTCTCGGCCATAACTCAAATCATTTATATGCTAATTTGGGCTGGTATAGCTGAAAATTGACCATAATAACTTTTTCTTCATTTCTAACTACATAATGGCATTTTCATCACAAAAGATTAGGAGACAAAAGGCTTAATTTAACTAGTTAATCCTGTTTGAAAAGGTAAACAAACTATAATTGAATGGTACCACAACAACAAAAAATACATACATACGTAACAAATAAATTACGACAAATGGAATGAGGTAAAAAAAAACAACAAACTGAAATACACGAGGGGTGACTAAGATTAAGCCATCACACAATGCTGAGGTTAAGGTTATAAATGGGTGACCAGGACCTGGTATCAATGGACAAGTACCCAACCTCCACATGCACCCCAACGTCTAGTCCGTCAGCCCACAAAGAAGACCACAGGGAGTGTATCACTAAGGTGAGGGTGGTGAGGAGCACAGGACTCTGGGTATTTTCAGACCACGACTGCCTTGCAAGAACAACCAATTCAATTCAGTTTTATTTATATAGCGCATATTTACAACACAAGTCATCACAAAGCGCTAAACATTGTAAGAAAAAACAGGAAACAGAAAACCCAACAATCCAAGGTTGCTTTTGGATTCCCTATGAGCAAGCAGTCAGCGACGGTGGGAAGGAACCAAAAACCCCCTACGGTAGGGAAGGGGGGAAAGAAAACCTCCGACAGAACCAGGCTCAGGGAGGGCGGCCATCTGCCTCGACCGGTTGGGTTGGGAGTGGGGAAGAGGAGGGAGGGAGGGATAGCAGGAGAGGTTGGGGTGGGGATTGGAGGTGGTGAGGCCAGCGGCTGCAGATCAGGGACGTTCAGCTCCAGATCAGGGATGTTGAGCTCCAGATCCAGAGACATCCACGGAGAGAACAAGCAGGACACAGAACCTCGGGGGGGGGGGAAACACAGGTCCCAGCCCCAAAAGTGGAGGTTTGGAGGCCCTGATGGGGAAACAGGAGGTCCAGGCAGCTCTGGACTAGCATGCCTTGAGAGACCTGCACAGAAGACACTGGCAGAGCAATGGATGGCGAAAGGGCTCCATATCAAGGGTTATGACTGGCTGTTCAGAACTAGGGGGAGCACTTTTGGGGTTTGTACTTGCTACATGCAGGTTTGTACAACTTTGTGCGTTTGTTAGATTGCATCTGACGTATTTAATAAAAACTACTAATCGTTCTATCAAACAATTTTCTCATTGATATGAATTAACTGTCTATCGCTGGTACATTTCCTCCAGGCCTAACGCTAATTATGACAAAAGTTCACACAAATGTTTAACACGATAAAATGATTACGTGATGACATGTTAGATGCAAAACGTCTAAGGTATAATCTGTACAGACATGGATGCAAACTGCAACTTGAACGTTTGGTGGAGGCACATTCTAATTTCCTACAGCGCCACTAGCAGGTCAAAGCTTTAACTAAACACAGTGAAATATCTCAGCATCTTCACCAGATGGGTTGGTGCAATATTTTGCATCCCAGACATCGTTTCCCACATGGTGCAGTGTAATGACTTTGGTGGTCCTTCAGCACTACAAAAGGGTTGACTATCTTAATGACTGGATGGTTCAGACCAATCAGTGGAAGCATGGCTGAAGACTGCTGGTCTTGCTGCTTAATTAATTACAATCAGTTATCAAACTGCTGTCAAAGTACTACCAGAATAATCGACCCATCATTACTCACTTGAACTCCACCAGATAAACTCAATAAACTATCTTCTGCTCACAACAATATTCAGCAACAAATACTACGATTTTTTTTCTTCTATTTGTTGTTGTTTGTTCAACTTCAGTATCCAAACTGCTATAAACATTAACCAACTATTCCTTTAGCTCTTTGACAGTAACTGATCCTCTCATGAGCTTTGAGTCCTCGCGCTCCCTGACCCCCTGATTGGTTGTGTTAGATGTTAGCTTAATGGAGCGTAGATGATTGGACATTATCACTGCTCTAATTAGACCTTCTGACAGGCAGCTGTAAAGCAGATGGTGGATTGCCGTTCTCAGACTAAACAGTCCACAGACAGAGGAGACAAATTCACATTCTCTGATATCGCCGCCATCGGGTGAAATCCTTGCATCTTGAACATCTAAACTTTATAGTTACCGAGCAAAACAGCTGTGTTTTGCCTGACGGCTGAATACTGTATACAGTATTTCTGTCTATCCAACACATTCTGAACCAAACTTATATCAATCTCAGTCAGGCAAGAACATAATAGTAATTAGAGAGGTATTATTAACAGTTTGCCCTTAGCAGATGTTCTTGGCTTCCTCCTTTTTCCATGTTATTCTTGTATATTTCCTTTGCAGGTTAAAGTATCACACATAAAATGTAGCATCAGCCTTAAAAATGCTACACATTATTACAGACGTAACTCACAGCAGCATATAAAGCAGTCTGCTCCACTTTGACAACACAATTATCTGAGCTAACCACAATCATAAGAGCTGTTTCATGGGCTGCTTTATCGTTGAGCATCATGCTTCAAAGTCTTGAAACCAATGATTAAGACCATAAATTCATCAACTGAGGTAGTAAATCAAGTGAGAAGTTGGGTCATTTTCTCATAGACTTTTATACGATTTGACTCCTTTTTGCAACCAGGGGACTCGCCCCCTGCTGGCTGTTTGAGGCACTTCAACACTGGCTTTGCTTTTCAGATTATTACCCATTTTTCATACACAGTCTTAGCTTAATACTTAAAAAAGCTGATACGGTGAACTAATTAACAACAGCTTCCTCATGGGGCACCATTATGATTAATTGGAGTTATGTTTCTGGCCACCTAGCGAACGTAAGAGCAACATTTACTCAGCTTTTACCTTCGTTTTTTCTCTACCAAATCCTGAATATCTAGCTCTTTTGTTGCTGAATTCTCAACTTTGTTTACAAGCCAGTCATTAATTTTGTTTGTCTACTGCTTGGAGATGGGCAAATAGCATGCAGCCTGAAAACAGCCGCCTGACGCATCTGTAAATGATGCTGATGAGCGCAGATAGAGTGAAACAAAACAGTAAAGTTGTGGGTTGGGAAATCAAAACAATGCACTGTGTAGAAACGTGAGAGCTCTGCAGATCTAAGAGGAGCTCCAGTTATATTTTTCTACTGGTTCTTCCCCGTGAATGATGCCCTTCAAAACACATGAAATCATAAAATTATCAGTCAAACCTTCTTTAATCATGTAATACCAATAACACTTCTTTACCTAGAAGACTTTTTACATTATAAAATAATTTGCATACAAGCAAACAATTGCATTTTATACCACTAATATTCATTAAAAAAGTAAAATTGCTTGCAACACCTATTTGTAAAATCTTTCCACCTAAATTAGCAGTTAATCTTTGCCCAGTGAAGGCAAAACTTCTGCTACTCTCTCTATTGTTTGCTGGGAGATACAGTGATGTTCATTGCATCTTACAAGTCTAACAAACTGTGGGAGAAAATGTGACCCTTTGTGTTCTTCTGCAGACCTGCTTCAAACCCAATAATGAACGAATTGTGTCACAAATCCTTCAAATCACAACCGCTGAAACCTCACAAGCAATATGTATAAATACGCACACGTTACAAATTTACGGTTGAAAAATAAAAGGGCTAATTTATGTCCATGAATAAATGCGAACCAGCTTGTGCTCTGCATAAATTGGAAACCCCGCGAGCTAGAAAACCCAGGCTAAAATAACTCCAGGTGTTTAAACTGTCATGCTCCACAGAAAACGGCACAAGGTGACAGGTGGAAGATCACATCGGGAAGGAAAGTGATGTTAAACCTCAGAAAAACACAACACTTTCCCTCTGTGAGCCGACTTCATAAGAACTGTCCAAAAGTATTGCTTAAAATTTCCACAACTGATTTTTAATCAGCTTTTTTTCCAGTGATTCATAGTCCATCCATGTTATTTCACCTGACACTGATTACTCTCCTCTTGAACAGATGGTTTTGCAGAAGTTGTGTTGAGGGATATTACCCAACCGCAGCACCAAAAAACGAAAATGAAAATATCATTTGTAGCTGAATCAACTTGGCCCGCAGCACTTGTGTGTCTTTTTCCATCTTTGAGGACGTATTTCAGCGCTGTTTAAACCATTTGTCTCGTGTAATGAGATGTTAGCAGGTACGCCATCAAATATCTAGAGACTTTCCTGGAGCATAAACCGTATTATCAGGATAATTACTTGTTCAGATGAGTTCAAAATGTTCTCTATCTGCCAGTTGCCTGACACCTGCATGTGGAGCGCTTCACCCCTTAATTGATGTTTTTTTAATCCTCCATACAGAGTCAGCTTTGAAACTTAAGCGCTCCACGTACTTCCATGACATTATAATGTTGGCCTGTGAGGTGCCCCCTCCCAGCAGCCGTCTGACAGTAATTACAATGATTCATTTAGTTTTACTATAGAACAGACATCTCTCTTTGTGTGTGTCTTGGCCTGGGGAGACTTCAGCGTCACTAAGTGACTGGTCTTTAATTACAAGCACAAACAAACGACACCATGTACATATGTTCTGGTTTACTGTAATGAGGGAGACACCAGCATGAAAATGATGTTGTCATCGCCAAAGGATTACTGCAACACAAGATATCAAGTTCTAATTTTTATCCGATCTGCCTCCTTTTCTCATCATTACTGTAAGTTTTGGAAACCCAATCTGCAGATACAGTATTGCTTTGATCCAGTGATATCGATGAGGGAATGAATCTACATGTACTTACGGTAATGAATTAGAGCTACAGTATCTGGCCCTCTGACTCACTTCTCATCAGAGCCTTGCAGCAGTTGAACCATGTGTTTCTGATCAGTTAAATTAATCACCGTTTATCTGGCTAAGGTTAATTTCTCACTGGGAAAAAATAACACACCTAAAATCAGCTTTTCGTCCACATTGCGCTCTCTGTCTCTGTCACCTGCTGGAGCTCTGCTTGTCAAATGTTCCTTTGGAGAGAGGGGTTGAATTACAAACCAAACTTGGTCCGCGAGCTGCAGTCAGGTAACAGGCCAAAAGAGCCTGAGAGTGGCATGCAAACACGTACAAGCTCTAAGTGGTGTTTTTGTTGCGCTGTATGTGCCTGCGTAAACCCCGTTTCTGTTGCAAGTATATATGCATGTATGTATGTGCACGCCTGCGAGTGTGTGTTGGTGTGCGACCAGAAACACCAGGCGGTGTGAGTAATGCTTTAGCCTTTGGATGTCTCTCATATGAGGCGACGTCAGAGCCTGTTAGTAAATGATTAATCAGCAATGTTATTTGGGCTTATGCTGTCTGATAGCATTTTTCCTGGAAGCTCTGGAATTCGTCTTCACAGCTGGACTTTTACAAGATCTCTCTGCTCTGCAAGGGAGTGACAAACGGAGAAATGCAAGAGCGCTGCGGTGTTGCAACAGTTGAAAAACCTCTCGGATGGCAGAAATACGCCAATTAATAAACAATCAAAAACCGAAGACGTCATTTTCATCTCAGCTCTCAAATTCTTCACAACACCAGAGGCTAAAAATCATTAATTACAACAAAAGAATAATAAAATCAATAGAATAAGAATAATTAACTAAAAGTGGCAAGCTTTAAAATGTGTGTGGAGCAATGAAAAATGTATGCTGAGAGAAAACCACTATTTACCACCTAGCCCAAATTGAATGGTTTAAAAAAATTCAACTTAAAATGTATTTTCCTCTGAATGCACTGATTGACAGCCTTTACAGCAGCCTAAATAAACCACATCAACCATGACGACGGACCTGAGTTCATCTTAACCAAGTCTAACATGTCAGAAGTGGAATCACAAACATCCGCTGTAGATTAGTTATCAATTATGATAAACTAAGCACACACACTAATAATTGGATGTCAGTATGGACAACTAGGCTAACCTACGTTTGGTCACAAAATGATTTATCACCTTTATACAAATCTTTATTCATCCTATCAGGCCCACAAACTCCTAACACTCCATGCTAAACTACAAGCATTCTGAACCTGACAGATTTAATGGTAAACAAAGATCCATTTCACGCCACTATGTGAAACGTGGGTTAGCCCATTTGTGCATGCTGCCATCCAATTGTACCAGACAAGGCTGAAGGGTAAAGGCTGGTAATAATACACTGAACAAAAATATAAACTCCCCATGTGAAATACTGATACCACATGAAGTGTGCCACCCTAAGTGAGTGTATCCTGTCTTGTACTTGTACAAAATGGATATTTCTCTTGATTAGTGTCCCAAATTTGAGTCCACCACTGCCTGTGATGCATTAATTCCATTCAGTACATGGGTGTGGCATATCCAGACGCTGCTCCAACACAATGAGCAGTACTCAGACACTCCTTATACTGGGGACAATAAAAGGCCACCCCAAAATGTCAAATTTTGACAAAAGCAGCAACGTCTCAGATGACTCCGGTCATGCGGGAACGTGCCATCAAGAGAAATATCCATTTTGTAGAAGCACAAGACAGTATACGCTCACTTTGGGTGGCGCACTTCATGTGGCATCAATATTTCACATGGGGCATTTATATTTTTGTTCAGTGTAGTAATAGCAGATGATCTGTGAATCCTAGTTGTCGCTGATTAAAGTTTGTAAAACTACAATAAAACAGTCGACACAGAGGGGTGTTTTGGGTCGAGAATCTCAGGCTCTTCATAAATTAAATCCATGATTCTTAGGAAATTTAAGGAAGGATATCGAACTGTTCTGCAAATTCTGGCATCCACAGGAGATGCATTTGCAAAGCTAACTTGACAAACTTAATCTGTAGCAACTTGTGATCAAGAACCCTTGAGGCTAATGTGTTTCAGTTTTAACAAAGTTACATTGTCAGGGCTCTGGTATAGCACTGGGATATAATTTCTAAACAGTCTCACCCCATAGTTCAGTGCTGGTGTTCACAGTCTTTTCACATTTTTATCAGCTATTTTCTGATACCCATAATGTGATAGAAACAAATCTCTGAATTCACTTCTACATGGACTCTGAGTCAAAAAAGTGCATTTACTGGCTTGAGGTTATCTTCTAATGCATCATAGTGATGATGTATTTGTTGCGTTTAACCTCTCCCCCTCCCTCTCTCTCCTCATCTGCCTTAGATAACAACAACTTCTCCACTTGTCTTTATCTCCAAGACAAATTGTTGTCATGACATCATTTGACGTTTCATATGTCACAGCCCACCCACTCGTCTCAAAGCTCCCCCTCTGAACACACACCGGCCTCAGAGCTGACATCCTTAAAAGCTTTAGCTCAGTACTCACGATCCCTTATGATGTTTCCTGACGTATAAAAATGTAAACATAAATTTAAAAGCTTTAAAAACTTGAGTGCAGTTTGAAATACCTCCACAGGTTTTAGTTTGAACTGAGATAGGTGCAATATCTAAAAATGGTCTCAAGCAAAAATAAAAGCAGTTAGCAACGTCATGAGCAAAACATACTAAGTAAAAGATGAGGGAAAAAATGCCAGCATGCCGACTGACTTCCCTCAGGCAAAAAAGTGAACATACACCTGTATCTATAGCTAGTTTGGAAAGTAATGTCACAACATCATCATCTCCCGATTGGATCATCTGCAACACATTCCTCATCTTCATGTCTCAAGAATGATCACACCTTGACAATTACATTAAAATCAAACATTAGTAGTTATAGTTTGCTGCTTCACTCACATCAGTCTTTAATCAAACCAACAATGTGTAGAGTAATATGTGATGCTTCTTCATATATTGCCTATTAAAGGCAGGAGTGTTCACTTCTTCACATTTACCTGAGGAAGACCATCTGTGGTTGAAGCCTTGTGTCCACATTGATCTCTATCTTTCTGTCTCTCTACAAGGAATGATGAGGAACAGTACTAGAAGGTTACTTAACCAAGTGTAACAGAGCAAATGAAACTCGTTGCTACCTACCTCTGGATCGGAGTTCATAATGGTAACTATGTAGATGGATAGAAATCATGTATGAAACTGTTTGTTCACTTCAACTGGGGCAAAACAGCATCATCACCAGACGAGAATTTGGTGTCCTTGGCACCCTCTTTCCACCACCCAACATCAAGAAGACTCCTCTTGATTTCACGCTAGTGGCTGGATATGCTAGATGTATGGGACAGACGTATATAACGTCAGACGTATTGACAGATTTACCACCACGAGGATCACTGCATCTGTCGGGTTAACGGTGGAACAGATGTGCTCGTCGGGAGCTGGAGTTCTGAATTGGTTCAAGAACTTAAGAAAATCAGGATTATAGCAACTTAACAAGAACGCGAACAAAGTTAAATATGTGCGATTGTATGTGCATGAAAGGGAGAAAGATTTTCTATAGAAAGAGAATTAACCAAAGAGGGCTTGACTTGCAGGCAGAGTAGAGACACAGAATGTGGGTCACCCTTTGCTACTAAATTAACTGGCATGACCTCCTGGTCCTGACATGCTGAACTGACAGCGGCTATTAGATGGATTTAATAGGCTCCACGCAGGCCAAACAGAACTGTTGTGCTATTATTAATCCAAATCAAAATTATCTGAAGATAAACTTTAAATTTGCTGAAAAAAAATGCAGTTGACTTTAAATGTGCCTCTGCATTTTCTAGAAACAGTAAATAAAAACATAACATTAAAATATAAGGGGAGAAGCTGCATTGCATTGGATCCATTTTCAAAATCAGTGTTTGATAAATATGTCTAGTTTGAGTTGTCCAGTATCTGCTGCATTTTTACCAACAAACAATTCCACTGCTGAGCCACAAGCAGTTCGAGTCTATTCACAGGACTGTTGGCTCTTTATGTCCACATGTTACAGAGTCTTTGGTAAGGTCAATGAACCCTGCATCTTAGCGCCTTTAGGGGAACTCTATTGCTATTGAAGTGTGCGAGTGTGTTTGAATCCAATAATAATAGGACGTAGCATAGCTTCATCCGTTAAGGTATAAAAGCATAAAAAAAGCAGTTCATTTTCCAAGACACAGAGCTAGATTCATAATTCTCACATAAAAAACAGCAAAGACAAACAGTGTGCTCCTATAGAAACTGAGCATGAATACTGCTGCATTATATAACTTGTGAACATAAACTGTGGGATGAGGCGGCAACCTTTATGAGGATATGGAACAGCTGTGTTCAGAGCTTGTTGGACGAGAAAGGTCTTAAAATCAAAACCGAGTACGTCATGTTATTCGATTTACTTTCTGCTACAAGACTTCTCAAAGACTGACACCTGCAATTTATAGCCACTACTAAATCATCAAAAAATCAAACAGAGATGCATCATTTGTAACTGCGCTTTAGAATGACACTCACAAGCATATTTCGATCTGACTGCTATGTCAGCTTTGTGCAAACTATTCCTACAAAAATACATTATTTTTACAGTATTTGATCCTTTTCACCTGATGGACAAGACTTGATTGCGGGAATGATCAAGGCAATCAAGGTCATTTTAAAAGAAATTTATCGGCGCATACTTAAAACCGATCATGACAGATGTTCATCCTGTGCTGGCAGTGCAGTTTTAGCCGACTGAGACATGACATGAGATACAAAGGCAGCACTGACACTGGGATATAAGATTGCTAAATTCGTTAAATCCTGGTTTTATCTCAAACACACATGCTTTGGTCCGGAGGTCATTAAGTGTCACAGAAGTCTTGTCATGGTGGCTCGTTACTAACTAAACCCCCACAATGCTCTCTGCTTGTCAACACGGAACTGCCGACAGATAGATACACTGATAGATAGAGCAAATACTTCAGGGTTATCAAATGATTATTGCATTATTATTACTTGTTAACTTAATTTGGATAAACCTAATTCCATTGGGTGTTTCCAGATGAAGTAATTCACTGAAGTTGGTCCAACAATTCTCTTTTTCGATGCATCTAGGAATCTCACTGGGACATGGAATCAGGAGATACTAAATCTTAAATGACTCAGATTAGAACCCAGGCACGAAAAACTGAACTGGGAAATCACAACTGAACAGACGTGATTTCGGCAGACAATAGAAGGTGGGATCAATTGTGTGCAAACAACTATCATCTTGTGTGATGCTGTTACTTTAAGATGCGGCTCAGCTGTAAGAGTGTCACCGAACACACAGTTTACATTAAGGCAGAAGTTAAGGTGGCCTCCTGTGAGACGTCACACTGTGTGATAAAGGTGGTAAATGCTCCTGAAGCAGAATATCTTTTGTACAAATTTCTGGTGCGATTTTGCTTTAAGAGACAATAAGATAGATAAGATAAGAAAGCTTTATTAATCCCCAAAGGGAAACTAATATGCCACCGGTAACACAGTTCATTCATACAATACACATTGTGACATTTACAATAAATAAATACAAAAACAAACCCCAAATGCCATGGTCATCAAAACAGGTGCAAAGTCAATGGTGCACTGGCTGCCCTTAACACCTACACAAGAAATAAGAACAAAACCAGCAGCACAAGAGCTCCAAGAGAACAGACAGCAGCAACCAAGTCATAGGGGTTGATTAAAATAACAAACTGCTGCCGGAATAAAAGACCTTCTGAGTCGTTTGGTAGAGCACTTAACGCTCACTAAAAGAACTTCTCAGTCCATTAAAAATGCTATGCAGAGGACGGTCTTCAAAGGTCAGCACATCAATACTGGCAAATTAGATTATTGCATATTTTGTGTGCATGTTAAAGTTTTGTGCAAGGCTGCTCTAGAACAGACAGCCTCTTCCACTGTTCTGCTTTAACCTGCCTCCATGAATGCCTGATTTACCAATGTCACACTTGGGTTCACTGCAAACCTTCAAAGCATCTGACTTTGAAATGAATTTGTAAACGGGAATATAGCATTTATTCTAAAATTGGCCAAACAAAATCATGCTATTAAAGAATTGTTCTTGCTAAACATGTGATAAGGTCATAAACTGAATCAGCAGTGCTGCTGTCTGTCATCTCTGGGAGGTAAAAGACGTCTGTGAACTCAGTTTAGGATGGAGTTTCAGCGGACCGTTATTCAGGTCCCTCCTGTTGAGTCAGCGGATGTCTTGTCTCGGTGCAGTGGACCAGTCAATGTCAGATCCAAGATTAAATCCATAACCAGACACGATATAATGAGGTTTCAAACCAGCAACCCACTGGGAGAGGGCACTGTAATCCCCAGCAGTGAAAGCTTGAGTAGTTATCGAATCACGTGTGTTTGTTTTAGGCTCAGTGGGAAAACGACTGAGGGTTCCAATAATGTTATTTCTCAGATTATTTTGTTGCCTCTAGACGGGAAAATACTATCTATCAGGTTCATTATTTATCCATCAAACATGTAAAAGACTAAGAGCCAAGATGTTTGTCTTCTAGAAGGAAATGTTTATGTGTGTATGTCTGCTCCTGTTGAAAATGTTTTCTTTATTTGTATCATGACAATTTTAAAAGTCATTCTGTAGATAAACCAGGGGGTCAATAATTCAGAACAAAACGCTTTTGGGGATAGAATATTTCTGTTGTATGTGTGCATATTTCCTTCGACAGGTCAGCAGGTTACAGTTAGTGAGACGGGGCAGCTCAGAGCCTTTGGGTAATGGTGGCTGTAAAAATGTGGTCATGGTTAAATAATAATAATTTATCATCTGTCATTACAAGTATGAGACAAGTTGCCAAGTCAGACTGCTGCAGTGCAGAAGGAAACCACCCTGACCTCCCCCAGACTTCACACAAAGTTAGGATGACTCTTAGGTCACAGAGTCCATTTCTTATTTTAAGCAGCACCACCAGGCAAAACCCAACTGACATCGCTGTTTTCTCCGCAGTCCAGTGACCATCACATCTAAAACAACCCAAGCGTGTGCATTACAACTATGTCATGTTTAACTAAGTTCTACGTCTCTCCTCCAAGTTGGACGTGTACGGAAAGCCTCAAAAAGAAGGCGCCCAGGAGCCATCTCAGCTGGTTCCTTTTGATGCAAAGGAACAGCAACTCCCAGCTTCCTCCAGATGTCCGAGCTCCTCAGTCTATCTCTATGGCTAAACTTAGATACTCGATGGAAGAAACCCACCCTTGTTTCCGCAACTGCATTCTTTTGATCACTACGTAGAGCTCATGCCCATATGTGAGGGTTGGAACATAGATTGATTGGTAGACTTTTGCCGTTACTTCTGAGGCAGCACCAATCTGTCACCAATCTATCTGTCCTTCCCATGTTATGTTATCACTTGTGAATAAGACCTCAAGATACTTAAACTCATTCGTTTGGGGCAGCAACTTATCCCCAACCCAGAGGGAGCAATCTGTTGGTTTCTGGCAGAGGAAACAGCAATATAGATTAACACAAGATAAATATCATCAAATTACATTCGCTGTCAACTAGGGAACGTATTCACAGATGCTTGTAAACGCACCGTAATGAAACAGGAAGAGGATGGAGACATCAAGCAAACAAATGAAAGCAACCATGCATGTTTAGCAGTGTGATATGTTGTAATTTTAGGTGGGACTGCAAAATGTGGCTTCAGATTGTCTGCAATTCTTGTGCTATCTGCTTCACGTGGAAGTCTCCAGTGATGCACAATGAGTACACAGGTAGAATATGAGGAAGCAGGCAGACAGCAGGTAGGACTGAACGCAACAGGATTTTTACAGTGCTGCCACTGATAGCGGATATTTTTTTTTCTTTTTCTTATTAGAGCACCTGATTTATAGATTGTTATCAGGTTGTAAAGATACCTTCAACAGATGTAACAAAAAATGCTTCTGGAACACATTTCATACTCTGGCTTTCATAAAAAAAAAAAATTCAATAATGTCAGCTTTCATGCATTCCCCATTCTGCCCTCTGTAAGTGCTTCCCACCAGTCCAAAGCTCGCTTGTACGTTTGCAGGAAAAACTGCCTTCCCCAGAGGCCTGCTGTAAGTGTGAAAATACAAAGTCTCTCGGCAGCAGGATTACAAGTGTTCCTGTTGAGTCAGCTGAGCCGCTGGAAAATTACACAACAGTTCGTGTATGAAACGAAGGAAACCACTTCTGCAGAGTTTGTTGTTGAAGAAAAGACCTGTCCGGAACAGCAGCAGGTGGCTACCGATGACACAGTCTAACTTTGTAGCCTGCTCAGCTGTCTCAGTCACTCAGTCCACAAGGCTAAAAAAGATGCGGAGCCAATGCTGCTTATTTTTTTGGGAGTTCAACCTATTACAGTTGTATTTCAGCTGCTTTTAACTTACTAGTCTGAATTATTGCTGGTTTTCCTCACAGAAATCAGGAAGAGGAGACAGAGAGGATACAGAAGAGGAACAAGGTGAGGAAAGAGTTGAGTCAAGCCAACAGATGGAGAAAAGAAGATAGGATCTCCCTTCTATCATCACGGGAGGTGCGAGATCACTGATCAACAAGATGGATGAGCTTACGTCTGAAATTAGGAATCAAGGGGCTTCTATAAGGGTAGTTCTTTGTGTTTTACAGAAACATGGCTACAAAAATACAACAGTTACCACAGATGGCTTTAAGACACTTTAAGCTAAAAGAGCGGCGAGGAAAGAAGCAATGGTCGCTCTTATTAAAGTCCCTCTGGCTGTTCATTTAACTGCTATAAATCCATGTCCGTGTAGCAGAGTTACATATTTAAAAGTAATCTCTTCCTGCCTTAAGATGGTTTTAGACTTTACACTGTTGCTCTCTCTACAAGGTGCAGATCTAACTACTCTACGCTACACAATGGCAAACTGCAATATTCAAGTAATTCAACAAGGTATGTTTGAGCCAGAAACTGATTCTGAAGAGGAATATTGATATGGAAGATCCCACTCCATACCCCACAGGTTGACAAGATTGGTTCCTTGGGTTCCTTGAATAGGAAATCCAAGTCAGAAGCTATGTTTTTTGGATAAACAGCACTCTGTTCAAGCACTACACAATAGTTGTAATATTAAAGCAATTCAGTCATATGTGTTTGAACCAGAAACTGACTTTGAAGAATAACAAATGTCACAGAAAGTTCCACATTGCTAGTTGGCAGGTTTGACTGTTGAAGTTTGTTACGTATGAAATCCTGAGAGTCATTTCAAGGTGGAAATGCTCAGCTAAGGCGTTGACGGCTTTTTGCACTTATGATGTGTCTTGTAGCATACCAAAAACTCCACACAGATATGTAAACAAGGTAAAAAACTTCATTTTTGCTTCAACAACCCTTGCAACGTGACCTTCAAGGAATGTTTCTGCAGCACACACATCGAACTCTTAGTCACTGGGGCCACACGACATACCCAATAAGTTCTTTCCAACTTGATTGTTGTTTACGTCCCTCCCTCGGCTAACTGCTTACGACGTCGTCGACTCCGTCTTGTATTCTTGTGTAATTTTACAACCTCCACAATCCTGAGTGACTGTTACGAAAGCAATTTCCCCGCAAAGATCAATCCAGTGTTTTTTCTGATTAGTCCACTGATGATATGCCTTACTTGGAGCAGATGCTTGACAGATCACATCAAAGATACACAGCTAACTGCATCCAGTCTCTGCATTGGTTTATCGTTATCCTGCCACATCTTAACAGAATGTGTAGAGCTGATGTAGGAGACTGAGGAAACTGGTATGTTATCATGAGAATGCTTCTGTAAGGTCCAGAATATACCCTGTGATACTAGAAACAGAAAAAATTAGATTAAAACTAAAATAAATTGATATAATCTGAGTAATTGCTCAAGATAATACCACAAAAGGTACTTTCTACTTAATGGTAGGTGTGTCCACTGCTTCAGGAATTAGACTTTCATTGACCATAAGAAAACAGTCAACAGCTGCAGATTACTGAATAAGAAAAATAACACAAATATATTCCAGGTACTTATTTATGATTGAACTGCCTGCTGTTGGTCTGTAGTGGAGTCCAAGTACAAAGAACAAAGCAACGACTGGGAAAATAACCTGAACCTGATAACCTGACAAGTTATATAACAGGTAATGTGCTCCATTAGTTCCAACAAGGATTTCCGTATGTAATTTTCTTGCTATGAAAATAGCTTTGGGCGAGAGGTAACTTTGCTGTAACACAAAACGTGAACACATGCCAGCTCCACAGCGCTGCAGTCCTCCTCTCTCGGTGTTGCCTCATCACTCATCAGCATCCCAGACAGTACCGACAAATAAAACCACTATGCAAACAAATGTGACACGACATGTTTGTTTGTTGTGCACAAAGGTCGTGACCGGCGTTGCGGTGATTCCCGTTAATCCTTTTCTGTTCTTGTCGTCATTAATCATCTCTTCGGGAAACATGTGGACTGAGTTGGGTCTGCATCCAAAACATCAAAGATCTCTGTGTGTTGCTGCCTCCATATGAGGGAGTTGGCCTCTGCAGCACTTCTTCTTTTTTTTTTTTTAACACACTGCAAAACCATATTGCAGACTCAGTGTTAATGCGTATGTGTGAGAGAGAGACACACAGACAGTCCACCCTGCAATGTCAGTTATCTTTTGTTGTCTCCATATGAGTTACTTGGCCAAAGTTGACACGTACTAATGGTGATGACAGAGAAGTCAACATGCCAATTGCACTGGCCACCATATGGAAAGCCCCTTTGATATTCACACAGATATGCCAGAGCTCCAAGTACTGTATGTCACTGTCATATCTGTATTAGAGCGTCCAGATCTGAAACTGCTTGATGTATATACAGTAAACAGCCAAGTCTGAGTACACCGAGTTAATCTAACTCTACTTCAATGCTGTCCTATGTAAGGTGGTAAGCTACAGACAGCTACTTCTTAATCCTCCGGGATGTGCTGATGCAAGGTGTGATCATAACGTTTTTGAGACTGTGACACCATCTAGCAGCCATCTACACCAAACTAGTCTCCTTGTGCAGGCATACAATGCTCCCTCATGGCTGGTAGTGCTGACTGGAACGCTTCCCGTTATGTAAAAATGTAAAGCGTCGTCTGTGATGTTCGCTGAATTTCCCAACCTGCACCGAAACAGCTACATTTAAACCTGAATTTTGATTTTGGGAAAGAGGAAGAAGCACCAAGGAGTCAGTTCTGGTGAGTATAGTGTGGTTGAGTTACTACTGTGTTGTTAAAAAACCTGTGCTTAATCACTGTGTTGTGACCGGATGCACTTGGACGACCCACATGACATTGCTATCGACCGTTTACAACACGTCATGATGTTATAGTAGAATTCTGCTTTAACACTCCGACACTGGCAGACTACTTCTTCGTTTGCAACCAAATGAATGTTTAGGAAAAGGACAAAGGTGATCCTGGTTTGCTCCTGACCTGACATGTATTCTGCCCAGCTGTGAAAACGACTGTTTCCTCTCTTGGTGGTAGCTGCAGACACACCTCTTATCAACAGTGATGAACCTCAACATGACGTTTGCCTCATCCCAGCTGCTGATCGATGTTTTGTTGTCATCTCTACTGACTCCACAGAGAAACTGCAAAATACACACCTATCAGCGGTCACAAAAACTTGAGAAATGTGTGTAACACCCTGTTGATAGTGTGGTGTCACACAGCCCCCTGACTCATGACAGTTACTGCTTGCACATGGACAGCAGGAACAGTCCCAGAACGTTTTGATCACACCTCATCAGTATTATGGCTCCATGGAACAGAGGAATCAGCTACATCAAGATTTGGACACACATTAGTGTCAGTAGGTTTATTTAATTCTTGCTTTTGGCCTTTTCATGGCATTTGTTTTGATTATTAAAAGTCTTTTCATTTAAAGAACAAAATCATAATTCTCTGAATGTTTACACCAAGTATTTCAGAGATCAACAGCAGAAAACATGTTGGTTTCATTCTAAAAAGTAAAACAAAGTAATGTCTCCGTGATGCCCCTCAGATCTTCTCAGATTAGAGCCAACCCTGAAAATATAAATCTACATGTTTTCCATTGAAAAAAATGAGTGTTTTTCTTCATTGCGTACTTGTTGATCATCATTGGATGCTTCAGATTTTATTTTGCTGCCCTCTGTGGGGTCTCAAGCTTCATGGAGCTCAGTGGGATTCACCTTCAGTCAGAACATGTGAGGAACAACAGCGGCGGGAATCCATGAGTCAAGACATCAGCAGCTAAACAAGGGGAAGCCCAGCCTCACTGTCCTCATTACGAGCAGCAGACCGTAGTGATGAAGTGTGATGACTCCTTTTATGTGAGACCAAGTCTCATGTCTAATGACCCTATCATTACTGGAGGGTGTAAACAAGAGAAAACACTACATACAGACATGGGATTAGTCCTGGAGTAAGTGTTTGTTGTGGTTTTGAAAACCACAGGTTCATATGTGTGTTTTCTGTGTGTCTGTGCAAGTGTTTGCCATCACTGGTAGCTGAAGGCATCAGCATGGAATCAAAGTGACTCAGAGCGCATGATCGCAGGTGTTCACAGTCGCCTTGTAAAAACTTGCAAGACTTTAATTACAGACAAATGACAACTAATATCATCAATCAGCCAGATTCAGACTGAGGAAGGATGCAGTACAGGTGTTTATGTGAATGTCAAAACACATCATTCGTCTGCAGAAGAAAGAAACGTTAATTTGACAGTGGAGTTTATTGTAGATGACAGCAACACACTTATGCTGCATATATAGAACAACACGAGTTCAATGACCATGAATACAAATGTCTGTGAGGACTTTTAGTTATACAGTGAAACTTTAAAATGTTGCTTTAATGAAAGACTCCTCTGATGAAAATCATGTTTTTCACACTTTGTTAACATGTCCAGATGATGTTTTCTACAAGTTAGAAGACACATCATAAGTAAAATAAGCAGTAAGGGTCATTTCTGCCTTAAAACTGCTGTGTAAAAATGACCATCTCAAACCCTTTCAGAGTTTCATATGTAACAAACTTAAGCAACCAAACCTGGAACTTTCAGTGTCATTTATTCTTCTTCAGAATCAGTTTCTGGTTCGAACATGTATGGCTGAATTACTCCAATATCACGACAACCACTGCGTAGTGAAGAGTAGTTTTACAGTGTTTAAGCAGAGTCGTAGGCGAGCTGGTGTGCTCGAGCCGCAACTGGCAGAGGGGTGGGTGGAGAGCGGCAGTGATTATTCTAACTATATAACCTTGATTCACAGAGATGACTCTTTAGGGGTGTAATTGATGATTTTTAACACACTTAAAAGGCTCAAAAAGAATCTCTTTCATTTGTAACTTGTCTGTTTGAGTTATGATAAGACTGGAAGAGATTATGAGTCCCTGCAACAGCTGACTACTGGTCGACTACCCATCAACCTTTACAAAGCAACAATGTTTAGACTCTGCTAATTTGGCCTGCACGATGTACCGTTTCAGCATCTACACTGCATTGACAAATCTATAAGAGAAGTTTGTCTGATAGAAAACAGTTTAATTTTCAGGTAGAGCGCGATAGAAGTTTTCTTTTCTATTCACAACACAAAGAGTTTGTTGACATGCAGGATCCATTTGTGTACAGCAAAATGAGCGTGGGACAGTAGTGAAACAGCTAAAACTGCCAATATAGTGAAAGAAAAAAATGGCTGCAAAAAGAAATGCAACAGCTGCATGGAAATATCTCAAATACAGAGAGGATGATCTTGACCAAAACAGTCGGCAGCATCTTGCAATCATTAGCACAACACAAGTACAACTAATTTGTTTGACTATTTAAATCAGCACCACAAAGTTATGCATGATGACTGCAAAGCCAGATCTGAAAGCCAGTCAAAGCAAAAAACTATTTGAATGCTGTTGCCAAATGAAAAAGACTGCAAACTCATTTTTTGAGCCTTTTTACAATAATTTATTTTCTATGCAGATGCACTCCCTTAAAAAAAATCACTCTAATCATCCGAGACTGATTAATTCTCTACAGTTAAGATATTTCTTCAAGATTCCTATATTTTTTTATTTAGCCATCCATCCATCCATTATCTATACACCGCTTAATCCTCTGTAGGGTCGCGGGGGGACTGGAGCCTATCCCAGTCACCAGCCTATCACAGGGCTACATGTAGAGACAAACAAGCACACTCTCATTCACACCTACGGACAATTGAGAATAATCAGTTAACCTCAGCATGTTTTTGGACTGTGGGAGGAAGCTGGAGTACCCAGTGAGAACCCACGCTACACAGGGAGAACATGCAAACTCCACACAGAAAGATCCCAGGCGTCCTAACCGGGACGCGAACCGGGGATCTTCTAGCTGTGAGGCGACGCTGCTAACCACCAAGCTACCGTGCAGCCCTTATTTAGCCATGTATATCATAAAATATATTTATCCAGTAATATTGTGCAACCTTACCACTGCATACTAGGGGTGTAACGGTACACAAAAATCAGGGTTTGGTACATACCGTGGTACAGAAGTTATGGTTTGGTATGGTTGACCGGCACGGTTCTCAGTTAAGGGGAAAAAATTGGGGAAAAAATGGCTCGTAATTAATTCAAAACATTTGTTTATTCATAGTTCGTTGGTTTTTCCTCACAGCAGGGATAGTTACATGGTGCCTTGTAGCGACTGCAGTTATATACACGCGGAT
Source organism: Dascyllus trimaculatus (assembly GCA_024666655.1). Classification (NCBI taxonomy): domain Eukaryota; kingdom Metazoa; phylum Chordata; class Actinopteri; family Pomacentridae; genus Dascyllus; species Dascyllus trimaculatus. The sequence goes on along the minus strand of CM045460.1, from coordinate 20,400,682 downwards.
CATGTACGGAGGGGAGGGGGTACTGACAGACGGATGGACGGACGGACAACTTTACTGGTGAGTTTTTTGCCGACTCTAGTAAAGTCGTCCGTGTATCCGGAGCACAGAAATTGCTGGACCTGTCCTAGGTAGCCGGCATCATGAAGGTGATTAACCAGAGAAAATTGCCGTTTGCCGGCCCTTTGGGAGAACCCTGAGACAGGCTGATCACAGAAGCGCCAGCACAAGAATAAACGGTCCGTTGCATCCTGTGGTCCACTGGAAACTCCTACTTGTTTTTAGTTCCGCAATACTGTACAACTGTGCGACGGAGAAGGTCTGACACAACTGTGAGCACTACGAGGTTTTAAGTTTCGCAACTAAAACAATTCTGTACATTTACCATTCTGAATAGTCTGAACATTTTCGTATCGCGGTACACCTTTATATCGAACCAAACGTGCCTGCATCGAACAGTTCGATTCGTTACACCCCTACTACATACATATAAACACAGACCATATGCATGACAAAAAGCATGACATAAAACCTTTAAATCTGATATTGCATCTAATTATTTAATATTATATCTCATATGTTCTCATATTCTTAGATCTAGCAATATATAACAATTACTGATATTTAATGTAACTAATGTTCTCCAGATCTGTATGAATGACATAAAATTAATGGATAGGCCAACCAATTAAAAATGTTTTTTTCTAAATCTTACATTTGCCTACCACAAGGTGATGAGCATCCTAATGCAGCTGCTGCAGTTGATAGTACTGACTGACAGTGTTGCCATATAGATATACGAGATATACTTTTATATTTCTACTGCAGGCAAGACAATATTGAAAAACCTTTATCAATCAAATTTAAGACCTTTTTGAAGACCTGCATATATAACATGTAACATAAAGTCTCTCTAAGTAACATGGAGTTTTTTAAAGATCTGCTCTGATCACAGAGAAAACTGTAAAACAATCCTTCTTGATCTTTAAAGTGCGGTGCCCACTACTGAAGCAAGTGCTTAACAGGTTAATTCAAGTGCATTTCAAGTGCTTCAAAGTACCTTCAGCTTAACAATTTTTTGTTCTTATCTTTCCTACTGAAGGTATACCTTCCCCTCTGTATGAACTCTTTCTGCTTTGGTTTGTTTGCGTGTCTAGACAGAATGCGTTTTGCTTTGAATTGGCTCTCCATTGTGTACCTGTGTACCTGTGGATGGCTGCATGGCTTCACCACATCACAGGGCTTTGTCTGCCTCAGTTTGCTCTCTCATCAGAGACCAGACAGCAGCCTTTCAACTGCAGTCGCTGCCTCTATATACACACTAATGTGTTGTGTAGGGGAGTTGGGGTGTCTCTACCTGTCACAGGTACGTAGATATATGTAGAGGATAAAGGTACAGGTACACTGGTCACCTGCCGACTGAGCATGTGCAGAGGGGTTTGGAAAAGGAGAGGGGGGTTGTTGGTGGCACATTTAAACCTGACACCTGAAATCCTACCTTAGCACAGGGAACAAGGCAGGTGTCTGGTTCCAACTATGACCAAAGCAATGGACCAGAGTGGCGGCGGTGTGTTGGGGCCTGGTGTGGGAGGTTACAAAATCCTCTGTAACATTAGGAAGAAGCCGATGAACTTCCCATGTCTCACTCTTTCCTCTGACGTCCAACCTTCATCTGACCTTTACACAAAGCTCTTCGTGTGTGTGTGTGTGTGTGTGTGTGTGTGTGTGTGTTTATGTGTCACTAAGTGTGCATTTGTGGAAGTGTCAAGGTCAAGAGAGCACTGAAAGCTCTTTTTAAAATGAAACAAGGTGCCACACTGTGTTGTCTAAACCCGGGAGAGTCTTTGAAGAGTCTGGGAGCATTTTGGCCAAATAACCCTCAATCGCCTGTTGACACACACACACCTGGCCTCCATTTTACCTCCTGCCTGATGCAATCCTGCACACCACGGCAGGCACTCAGACGTGTCCCCTACGGAGGACTTCTCTGGATGTGTTTATGTTCGGAGACAGAAAAGTTTCAGGCAGCAAGGACAGTTTGGGTATGTGTTTCCAGTCCTGGTGCTCTGAGTCGAATGCTAATATCAGGATGTTGACATGTTACAATTAGGGTTTTTTTTTTCCAGTAGCCTAAGTTGACTGCTTTGGCCATGCAAAATTGTGATGACACACATTTCCACAGCAGGGAATAGCTGCACTGCTGTGGTCCTGCAAGCAGAACCAGCAAACTCATACTGGTCTATTCTCCAATCCTCAGTTCCTAACCTGTTCAGTTATCACTACTTTTGTAGCTCTTACCTTCTTCTTACCACTGTGTATGTGCTGGAACACTTTACATTAGAGCACTAGAGCTGTGTTATGTTACTGCTGTCCAAGCTTTATGCTGCAGGATACTTTTACCTTGAAGAATTTTCAAGAAATGAAATTCAATATTTAACCTATCACCCCAGTAAATGGCTGCTATCATTTTAAATCATTGCCATACATAAACCATGTTTCTCAAAAATGTTACATTTCAAAACAAATGTATTTTTGCGAAACAATCCCTTATTACTTGCGGAGGTAATTGTTATCTTGGTTAGCCTGAAAATGGGCAAGAAGCTTCAAACACGCTGTAAAACTTTGGTATTTTAAATCAAACCATGCTTTTGTACTAAACCTAATAAGTTATTTTCATTCCTAGACTTAACCAAGCTGTGAAAAAGCAGTTATTGTGAAAATTGTCCACCAATGCATAATATTTCCTAAACCCAACCCCATAGTTTTAGTGCAACAAGAGAAACAAAACTTAAATTCAAGAAATATGGGACCACATAGGACATGAACCCCCATCTCCTGGGTGCTGACTTGAACAAGGCTTTACTCTACCGCTTTTCAACACTAAATCATGTTCAATTTAATTTGGCTTTTATGACAAGAAAAAGCAGGGGAGTCATGATTGTCTTGGTGGCCTTCATCTTTAAACAGGAACTGCTTACTTTTATATCACAGGAGAGAAAAAGTGTTTACTCTCAAACAAAAATTGCATTTCTTTGAAAATGTAAATTAGGAGGGTCAGCCCTGTGTTCCACATGTCTTACACTTCTAAGATCCTGTTGTTAAGAAGAGAAAACGCAGATATTTCCATGCGGTTCGTCACTCCACAGCAACCGCATGTTGAAGTAGCGGTGTTGAGCTCGAGAGAGTTTGGAAGCTAGCTCTCTCCTTCAAATCGCCGGCCGCGGGATTGAGTGGCGAACCCCTAACTACCAGGGATACAAATGTGGGAACATGGGGCCTAATTTTGAAAAATATCTTAAGAATGTGGGAACATAGAGCTGTTTGAACATAGGGCTGTGGGAATATAGGGCTGTGGTAACATAGGCACGCTCCTAAATTAGGATGCAACTGTAAGAGGGCTGCATATAAAGATGCAGGAAACACTTAATTTTACAGACTTAACAAGCGCCTGTCTTCAGACAACAGTTCTACCCCAGGCTTGCTCATCCTACTATTAAACCAGCATTTGATTGGCTCTGGCACCCATTATGTCTTTTAATGATAACTACTGATTGGTCGCAGGCCTACTCTGCTTTCAACTGCGTAGTGAAATAAACAAGAAAGCCATGACAATCATCAATCATCAAAGACAATTACGTCCGTCTTCCTCTGTCTCCATCTACCCCCTTTCCCAGACCTCAAATCCTCCCCCTTCTCACTTATCTTGTGCACCTCTTTATTTTGGCTTTAAAATACTTTAAAAGTAAAAACCTACTAAGTATTTAGAAATAGGATTCCTACATGATATTCATCTCTACGAAACGTTAGGCCTAAGTCATATTAGGTGTATTTGCTCACAAGTGAAGCTGAAAGACCCTTCATGTTTTGTGTTTTTATGTCCCATGTGTCGATGTTCATGCTGTTTCTGTGGCGTTCAAGGGAGTAAGCAGAAAAAAAAAATCATTAGCATATGGTCATCATCCTTCCCTTTTCCCCCCTTTATTTCTTTCAGAAAGCTGCATGGAAGCAGCTACAATGATTAATTTATCCGTCCACTCGCTTTCTCTGAAACCAGAACTAATCCACCTGCTGCATTATTCACCCGGAAACAACACTCCCTGTCCCCACATCAATATTTCAGTGAAGACCATGCACCTCCACTGGTCTTTGTCCAAACAGTATGATGAGATACACTAGATGAGGATGTTTGAAAGGTGTACAATGGGCGGATCCAGCCAGGGGCTTTTGTTCAGAATTAACAAAGTAGAAACAGATAGATTTCTGTTGTGCTGTGAGTCATGACCAAAGTCAGCAATTCATCGCTTTAACCCCCTGAACCTCAAAAATCTGCCAGCGGTTTTGAAAGGAATGCTGCCTTTAAAAAAGTAACAGCCAGAATTACACCATTTATCAAGGCAAGCAAGTAAAAAGAATAAAAGATTCGACAGATTCCTTGATTTTTATATCATATATAGGTGGTTCAGCTGAGAAATTTATCAAATCTATGCTTCAAAGTGTGACTTTTTAACATAAACACGTTATTCTACATGTGTCATTTAAAAATACGGCAAAATAAAGTGTAAATAGTTGCTGTAAAAAATGTGCTCCTTGTCGCAATCATGAAGCCATTAATGTCACATGGCAAACATTGAAAGACTTTTCAGCTGAACTGCAGGCTGTATTTACACCGAGCATACAGGAGACGGACGGATACAAATAAAAAATGCAAACCGTCGATAGTTTGCTGAGCCACCATTTCTTACCCCAGTATTAATAACACCTATGTTTACATGTTGGTTCCAGTTTTTTTCAATCTTTGTAAAATAATTAATCCAAGAAAATCAACTTTCATTTCCTGCTTCTTTATGATTTTTCTTTCTTATAACCGTTACGTGGCACAGAAGGCATTTTAAGGTGTCTCTGCTTCTAGTCATGGTTGTACTGTTTCCACAGAGGTGCAGGACTTTATACTCCATTACAAAATGCTGACCGAAATGTAGACCGGACCAAAAACACTCGATTCAGAGGGTTGAGTTCTCATATTTAGCATAGATAAGCAATAAACACACATCTAATCATTAACTTAAAAGACAATACATTGCAATTATAAACAGCTGTAAGGACATTTAACTGTCAACAATTATAACTTCTCCTATAAAGACACTCTATATTATTGCAATAGTGTTTTACTATATTGCCATACAACATCTGCTTATACACCACCCTCCACAGATGTGTTAGAGTTTCTGACAACTGTATGACTAAATGCTAATATACGATTATATAATAGTGTGTTCTGAACAATTTGTTGGTTATAGGTTGTGTAGGGTTCACATCAAAAATCTGATCTGCATACAAAAGATACAACTGTGCACAAAACACGCATGCCTGCACACAAATTTCCCAGAAACCTTTACAAATACATTCTTACAGCATTGTGAAATATTGTTTTCGCATATACTGGTTGGGGTCAGAACGCAGAGTCAGCCATAGTCTGGCACACCTGGAGCAGGATGGGTTAAAGGCCTTGTTCAAGGGCCCAACAATGGTTGCACTGGGGTTCGATCCTCTGACCTTCTGCCACCAACCCACAACAAACGCGCACATGAGTCTCATATTCCATCCCACTACATTCCCACAAATAACCATAAACGGACAAATACATATTCTTCCTGTGTAGGATGGGGGCAGAGCATCAAACAAAAATAACTTGACAATGTGGACAAACAAGATAAATCCCAAAATGAAACAAAGTGGGCGGATATGGAGGTGTGCTTTGCTGCACACAGACAGAACATGAACTGGTCAGACGGACACTGAAGTTCACTGGTATTTATAAGCATCTATACAGAGGGGTACATAGCACAACTCTACCAACATCTTTCCAATTATAAAGACATTTGATGCTAGCACTTGTTCTGAGAGTGATGAGCCAGAATCAGGTGCACAGTGACTTTAAAATGAATAAATGAATAAATGGTTTAGATCTGAGCAAAGTTTGCATCTTAAAAAATAGATAAATGCTTATTTGTGATAATATATAATATGACGCTGCTGACCTGATTGTACATTTCATGCATACATACAGGATCCTTGTTGATAAGAACTGAAACTTAGAGAAGAATTATTTTAAAATCTGTCTTCAGTTTACTACTTCACCATCTGTGTGGCCAAATTCGTACGCATTTGTCAGAGTTTCCATACAGGTACACATGTTCCCCCATCAAGGACGCTTCTATAAATCTCCACTGTTCCATGGGAAATGGTGTTCGGATCTGTCAAGCCCTGTTATGTGCCACTGTTATAAATGAGACCTCAGATCACCGATATCGCCGACTAAGGTGTCTTCCAGTAAGCTGCCAGCCAACCGAGAGATGAGAACGAGCATCGCTACCAAAGCGAAAGCATCACCAGACTCAGAATTCCAGTGGCAGTTGTGTTTAACATTCCTGCTTTTTAGTCTCCTGCACAGGCCACACAGTAATTACTTCCATGTAGTTAGCATTATTAAAATATGGAAGCTATCCCAGCTCAGCGAAGAAGATGAAAGCTGTCAGAGGCGTATTGGGCATTATTTCAAACTTTGGGTTTACATTTCAAAACATAAACCTAATCCTAGAACCGGCACCAGCTGATATAGGGAATCACAGGGCGTAATTTAAGCCGAAAGCTGACAAATTAAGAATGAAACTGCGGACGTCTCAGATTTAATACTTGAAAATGGTCCAGTATAGACTAAAGGATACTCTCTGCTTCTTCGCTTTTAAAGGTTTCGCCTTGGCAAACCAGAAACAGTTTCGTCTATTTAAAGTCTATGAGCGCTTTGTTTCCACTGACAGTAATTCTTTATTCTAAACCACATTAAACATTAACGATGATGTTAGTTTATACCAACCTTGCCGGGCCAACACACTAATGAAGCAGCAAATACTTCCGTTTGAGGAGGTCCGCAGCCATTAATATAATCAACACCTGCTGCACACACTTCCTACGCGGCCTGTGAAGTTAATATTTCGGAGCGTTGTTTGTTTGACTGTGTGGCTCATTATGGCATCGGTGCTGCTGGTGTATATCTATATCTGTAAGGCAGATGTCAGAGGGTGACGTCTGCTCCGCAGATGCGATGTTTGGTGTCTGAAAACCAAAATATGGCAGCACTTTCCTTCAAATGTATAATTAGCTCCGTTATGACTTCATATTGAGTCATAATTTTCAGCATGACCCTACAACTATTGCTATTCATTTCCAGAGGACAGTTGTGGATGAAGAACAGCAGTCCTGCACCAGACAGCTCTCTTTGTTGTTTGTTTCCACTTGTCGTGACTCCACCTAAAGATGCTTTTAGTCTGATCACATCGTCTATTTCCAGAATTCCCTTAAGGAAAGGTTAATACACTTTTATCCAACGATCAACGGGATCAGTCCGCTGAGCCAAAAACGTGAAACCGACAAGAAAACACCCGGGTGGCTCGTATGAAGTTGCATAATTTATTTTCTAAACAATAAAACATTCCAGTGAATGACAGAAACCAGATCGTCAGGCCTTTAAACTGTGACAGTCTGGTGTTAACTGAAAGAAATGAAGAATCCGAGACAATGCAGCCTTTATGAGTTGTTTACAGCTTGAAGAGAGACTTGTTTGTGAATATGAACCTGCCCTTGTTTTTATTTTGTAAATCAGCATGAGGAGACCATCGGAAATGCTGCGGTGCGTGAATCATAAAACACCCTTAAACCAAAGCATCGGTCTTATTGTTCTGTGACACCGTCTCTGAACGTCTTTGTTTATGCGATCTAAAGGTCGCGTCTCTCTGCTCAGGAGTCTTGCATACCTTCTGAAGCTGCCTGGGAAAGAGGTGTTTACTTGTGTTTCTCTTAATGCTGCACTTAACACGCTGATCTGTGCTTGTTTTCATTTCAAGTGCATGTAGTACATTCCAGCGGAGTGACAAAAATAATGCACTTAGTGGAAAAGGCAACAAAACAGAGCTTTAAAAAGGATTCCATGCTGATTCGTTTAAAATGGTGACTTTCATGCTTCAAATTTAACAGCTCGGTCAGAAGATTGCAATCAAGGGATTATTAAGGTTGTCACTGATGGTTTGCATTCACTCTGAATTATCTATACAGCAGCCCGGCCATGACTGTAATGTATCCTTAAGTTAGCTTATCGTAAGACCTCCTTTTTTCTATAAGTGCTTTAATGTGTCTGTAATTAAAGTTAACTGCCAGGGCCATTTTTGCAGAACTAGTCTGAAGACCATAATGTGTTCAAAGCCACCAGCTCAACCGCAATGAAACAATTAGAATCACTGAGCCGAACTGCTGGTCCCTAATGGCTCTCTGCTCCCAGGCATGAGCAATCAAGACTTATCCAAGGCATGACCAGCGGAGCTAGAGGGGACCCGAGTTGGCTCATCTGGGCCGGAGTCCGTAGGGCCGCTCACGCAGCAGAAACGTGCAAAAATGAGATCAGAGCCATTTGTTTTGGGTGCTGACCCGAGATCAGCGCTTCCACTCGGCGGGACTTTGAAGTTTGGCCTCAGATTGCGAACGCCGGTTTAAGCCAAAACCACGAGACAATGAGACTGACTCATTTCTTTTGTACAAGAAGAGAAAAGAAAGATTTCGAGAAGCGTGGCCACATCTAAAAAAAAAAGATACATTCATTAACGAGGCACTACTTTTACATTCTGATCTAAATATACGAGAATTCTGACGACATAACTACAGTAAGTCACATTTTTAGTGTTTTTTAAGGCTGAAATTCAGAATCACATCTACTGTGTCATATTTTCAGAAATATTTTTTCTGTTGCTATGAAATTGACTCATACAGAAATATTCCAATCACGTGTTTCTTACTGTGGAGTAGAAAACATTTGACAATGACAATCCTCTCCACAGAGGGAAGCTTTCCTAAGTAGTTTGGAAGAGAAAAAAAAGCCCAATATGTGGTACTTCACTGCATCCAACAAATTGTTTTCTGGTGTGACAAAACATATTTTCCCCCATGGACAACCAGCCTCCAACATCTGAGTCTTGTTAGGACTGTTACACAGAACAACAAGACTGCAGGGCAAGGCAATGAAGAGATCCGTCAGAAATTGATCAGCGACTGGTTGGAGCTCAATAGTGATTTGTGCTTACGATTACAATACAGCGATGATTACAGAGTTAGAAAGCTTCAGCATAATGAAAGACGGGTCAGCGACATACACTGTGTTTGTGTGTGTGTGTGTGTGTGTTGTCAATCTACACCCCAAATTCAAGCCACAGAGCCACTGGCCAGATGTTTTCCCTCCTTTTCTCCCCCTCACTCTATCGCTTGGCATTTTTTCTGTTTCTCTTTCCCACTACTTCATTTCGTTTTGTTCCCAGAGAGTTTCCCCCTGTTTGCTTCACGAGGGCCAATTTATTCATTTATGTAGCAGCTTTGGTTCACAATTAACACAGCGTGCTCAAGTACAGCATGAGCTTCTGTATCAGTCCTAAAGGTCGACCGACAACTACACAACACATTACAAAATGAGTCGCACTGAAAATCAATGCACTTACACTATTTATTCTGCAATTGAACTTCACTTTGTATATTTAACATACTGGTTCACATGGTGGGGCTGCTCGGTGGCTCTGTTGTTAGTGTTGCCTCACAGCTAGAAGATCCCTGGTTCGTGCCCCGGTTAGGACGCCTGGGATATTTCTGTGTGGAGTGTGTGGGTTTTTACCGGGTACTCCGGCTTCCTCCCACAGTCCAAAAACATGCTGAGGTTAATTGATTATTCTAAATTGTCCGTAGGTGTGAATGAGAGTGTGCTTGTTTGTCTCTATGTGTAGCCCTGCGACAGACTGGCGACCTGTCCAGGGTGTCCCCTGCCTTCGCCCTGAGTTGACTGGGATAGACTCCAGTCCCCCCGTGACCCTACAGAGGATTAAGTGGTGTACAGATAATGGATGGATGGATGGATGGTTCACATGGTAAGACTTTAACTTTCTGCACCATAAGTATTGCACACCTTGTTTTGTTTACACAGTTTATTTCTGTACAAACTATTTCGCACTGTCTCTCGTAGATTCATATTATCTTTTTGTTCCCTAGTATGTATCGGTAGATATTCTGTAAATAGCTCAACCACAGCACTAGCACAGGAAACTAAGAATTTCATTGCATTGATAACTAGTTACTGCTGCATATGACAACAAAGCCCTTACATCTATAAACCCCTTGAATCCTCCATAAAATGCTTTAGAAGTACAGTTGTTGCATATTTTTAAGAACTGCAGTTTTCTTATTTGTCCATATAGAAATATGCCAGCTTCCTTTTTTGTGAAGTGACACATTCAAATAGTTTGTTTTGGTATTTTGCATTTAAAATCACTTCACAAAAAGCTGCTGCTATGAACTGTATGAACTCACTAGCTGTATTTCCTTTGACTTATGTTGTAACAGAGTCCTAAAATGCCACACTGCAGCCGTTTATTCTTCCACCTTCCAGTGCAACAAGTTTTTCTGTGCTCTATATGTCTTCCTCAGAAATTCTCCTCACACCAGACTCAGTATAATAAAATTAGACCCAGCTTGGCAAGACATTCACAAAAATGTATAATGCCTGAGGCGAGGATTTTCAATTACAGCATTAGCATATTGAAGAACCACACTGTAAAGTGCTGTCCGCGGTGCTGAATGTTGCCAACAGCTGACATGTAAATGGTCCTCTGGTACCTGAGTATAAGAGAATAATGTGTGTAAAGTGGAAATAAATTATTTTAATAACTGACTTATGCTTGTAAGTCATTTTATAAGCAACAAAATGAATATCTTTTGGTTGACGACATAACTTTGAGCTGGAAAACTGTAACCAATATCATTCTCATTTAATGGACCATTGAGAGAATAACTGGCAGGTACTGATGATGAACAGACTTGGTTGTGGTTGTACTTTTAAGTCCTAGAAAAAGTGAAAACACTGTTATCTGCTGCCTATTACATAAAAGTGCTAAAAATGATGGCGTGATTGATCGTCATCTCATCGTGGCACTCAGCACAGTGGTTGGTCTTTCACCAAAACACCCCGTCAAATCAATCTTTGCCATCTGCAAAGTCGGGCCCTCAGCGGGAAATAGAAGGCTGTAAAGCTGACATGAATGACAGATTGTTGGCAGCATCCAACATCTGTCTATTCTCAGTTAGAGTCCCCCCCCCGCAGAGGGAAATACCAGCTGACTATACGTGTACAGGGATTTCTTTAATATGGGTATTTCTGTGCGAATCATGAAATGAATAAATAAATAAGCAAAAACAGATTTGTTTGAAAATGTACTAATGTGCAATGAATTAACACCAAGGAAGTTAATGTTGGAAAAGTAGATAAGTCTCATTTATCTGACGCATAATGTGGACAGGAGGGAGTAGTTTTAGTGATAGTAATAGGGAAACTAATGAGAGGAGAAGGAGAAGGAGAAGGAGAAGGAGAAGGAGAAGGAGAAGAGAAGAGAAGAGAAGAGAAGAGAAGAGAAGAGAAGAGAAGAGAAGAGAAGAGAAGAGAAGAGAAGAGAAGAGAAGAGAAGAGAAGAGAAGAGCAGAAGGAGATATGGTTGTTGTCTGACAATGTGAAAAGGAAATTAAACAATGCTGAAACCAGACAGGAGACCTAGATTCTTGGAAGGTGAAACTCAGCGACACACGTAAGTTTCATCCAAAACCCAGAAAGATGCTTATCTAAAGATTATGTCCTCAGTGATTAAGGTATAGAAGCTATCTGTTAAAACAGCTGAGGCGAACATGACTCAGCTCAAAACAGGTTTTTTTGCATTTTCAAATAAGAAACGTTCAAATAAGAGACGTTGTCTAAACACTGCAGGAAAAAGAAGAAGGGACATTAGCTGATTTAGTGTTTGATTCTTAAAGTCTGTCTGATCCATTCTTAACAACAGATGGTTGTACAGGAAAGGAGTGTACTTAGGCTGAACTGTTTGACAAATATCTAATATTACAGATGTTTATTTGAAGAAAAGAAAAGCAATTTGAAACATATGAAAAAGTCTAATTTTGGCACCAGAAGGACAGAAACTCAAGTTTTACATCAGTGCTAGTATTGAAACGTTTCAAACTAAATCCTTTCCTAATCAAGAGGACACAAACATGAGAAAGATGAACCTAACAACGCCGCAGAAGAGATGCAGCGAGGGTTTTCTTTCCTGCTTTCTGACCTGCTCTGCTCAACTGGTGGGGTTTGGTCTGGGAAGGGGAGGAGACAGAGAAATGGGGGAGAGGGTGGGAAAGCGAAAACAGGGTGGGACAGATCACCCCCCCACTCCCACACACACACACATTTACATGTGCAGACACACACACATGCACATAAACGCACACGGCTCTTCAAAGCCAAGTGGTTTTAATAGACATCCAATTACACTAAGAGATGACATCTGGGGAAACTGCGGCAGATAAATAAGGTGAAAGGAAAGACAAGACTCAGTCACCTCAGAGAAACTCCAGATAACCGGCAGAGGAGCGCTGATAGAGATAGGAGAGAGAGGGAGAGGCAAAGAAAAGAGGGAGGGGGCCTAAAGGAGAGGGAGCCACACACGGGAGGAAAGAAGAGAGGCAACGCACCGCTTCAGCATTCAGACTCTGAGAGGCAAAGACAGAGGACAGACAGGGAGCCCAGCTCACTGACAGACGCACAACAAGAGAGGGGAGAAAGACGAGAGCTCCAGGGCTCAGTTACACACTCAAGTAACTTCAAACCAGCTCAGACAAAACAGCAGAAACAAAGAGAGAAAAGAAGAAGAGAAGAAGAAAGTCTGGATTCTGTGACTTCTTTTTTTTTTTTTGCCTTGCATGGATTCTCTGGACATTTTATGAGAAGCAGCATTAATCCTGTTCCTGTTTTTTATTTATTTATTTTGTACTAAGCACTTTGACAACTGTTATTTAACCTCCTGCCTTCCTGTTATCCTCCTCCCTGGACTGAAGGAGATAAATGCTCTACAGGACATGTGTGCGGAGAAGAGTTCAGTATATGAATGAACTGATAATGAGCGTTTCTTGTCTTCGGATGTGAGAACGTAGGTGTGCATTCAAACTTTGACAAGGGATTTTGAGTGAGCAGAAAGCAGCAAAGAGCGGCAGCCTTGGAAGGAGGCGAGAGGTTCTTGAGGCGAGCCCCCAGCAGTTCTCGTTGTGAGGTGATCCGAGTTATGGATGTTGACGCATTCCTGTGGCGCTTCTGAGGAATAAACAGCACCGGGGACTACAGTAGAGTCAGCCACGGCACTACAGGCACCACCACAACTAATATCCCTGATAACATCTGCTGCCAAACGTCCTGCTCCGACATACTGCAGTCACACTGTCCTGACCCCAGCCGTCCTACAGGTTTCAACACCTCCAGTCCAGTGAGGTTGTGGGTCCCCAGACAGAGGAGGTTTAGTCGGTCGGTCAGGGGGAGTTTCTCCCACTCTCATTCCCTCTCCCTGCACCCAGCTCAGCATGCCCCAGCCCCTGAGCACCTCCACAGCTCTCCCAGCTCCACTACCATGTGTAGATGGACAGTGACACAAGGTGCACCGGTCGCCTGGTTCTCCTGCTGCCCCTGCCGCAGACCTCCTTCACTCCTCCTTTCCCTCACCTTCCTGCTCCTGCTTCTCCTGCTCGGACCGTCCTCGTCCTCGCCACTGTCATCGCTAGACTCTAAAAACAACCACGATGCAGCAGGAAGGACTTCTCCCAACGTCTTCATCTCGCATCCGACACCTTCCCCATCATCCGCGCCGCTTCACGCATCCTCTGCGAGGTTGCCACGGGCAACTAACGTGTCATCGGCGTCCGCGACGGTTGTTGGCCGTCACGTGCGAAGCAGCTACAAACATCTGCAAGGAGATGTGCGCAGGAGAAAACTGTTCTCCTACCAGAAGTTCTTCCTTCGCATTGACAAGGAAGGAAACGTTAATGGCACCAAAAGTGAGGACGATCCATACAGTAAGTCATATATTTCACTGCACATACGAGTCCGTTTCACTGTTAACAGAATTAATCCATAGACGCATAGATAACTTTTTTACAGGATATTGCAGACTGTGTTATCAATCTTGCCTTGGCATCAAAGAAATCAGTTGTACCACAAGCCATTCTGTTTCTTTTTGGCAGCACTAAAAAGTGATACAAGAGTAGCCGCAAACAAAGGCCCCACTATCTGTCAATGAAAACACACCACCAAGTCCAATGGGTGTCTTCCACTTAATCTTGTGTGTTTATCTGTGGAGACTGATGTTTCTGAGTTTCCTTCCTGGCCAACCGTGCACATTAAGACAGGTGACTGGGCAGAAGAACAAATAACAGAGCTGCGTGCTTCCAGCCTTTTCACCATGTGCAGAGGGAGGCATATTTGTCTGACTACAAAGAGTTTGCAAAAGGAGAGCATGACAGTAGAAGAGTGGGAGACAAGAGGAGCAGGAGAGGAAAAAAAGACTAACAGTAAGCCAAGCAGATAAAAAAGAGAGATGATCCACTGGAACCAATTAGAAATTGCCCAGAGAAAGTTCTTCCTCTTTGAGGAAATATCTAAAACACAGCTATTACCAAACCCCTGGGGAGAACGACAAGTACACTTACTCCTTGCTGCTATTGTGCTGCAGCTATAATCGTGGTGGGCATATGCTAACTATGAGGTTTATACTGACTCAGATGTAAAGTAATAACCATGCGAGTCTTGCTCCTTTTTCTGGTTGTGCATTTTGCGGGCTGTGAAATATGTTTTTAACCTTTATTTATGCTGAGAAGGGTCACCGAGCACACATGCTCGTTTGTCAGCACCACTCAGCCTCACATTCACACAGTTACACTCTTTCACACTGGGTAGACTCCCAGTTCTTCCTCTGCTGGGCACTGGGAAACTCCGCTGGTACTGTTAGAGCAACTTTAGGAGTCTAAACTGTGGGAGATAAGAGTAGGAATGCACAAATCACAGCAAAACTCACAGACATAGTCGAAAAATAGGACTTGTGTGGCAAAAATATGCATGAACTATAGTAAAGGTTGAGTTTTTATATTCTTAAAAACCAAACTGCACTGCACTCCTTCAAATCAACAAAGCGTTCAATCTGCACTCTAGCAAATATAAATACTTTTAACAACTTGTAAGGCTCATCAAAATCTGTTATGACTGATCCAGAACAGAAATCAGCTGTTATCATTCTGTAGTCCACATCTTTATCTTCTAGTTAAACACATCTGGAAGTTCTCCAAGACCGCCACAATCCTCTGGCCCTGTGAGCAGCACAGAATAACTGCATCGCCTGGAGGCACATTGACAGTAGTTGTTGAGTGAGAACAGAACATTACTCCCACATTTACCTGCCCAGAGTTTCGCTGGCAGTTCGCTGAACTAGATGGGCGACATCCAAAGCACGGGCTAATTTCTTTAATATTATAGAACAGGCCCTCACTGCATTGTGTCTCCTGTGTGTTTTTGGATCAGCATGTCAAGTGTGTGCGTCTGGGAATGTAATCTTTTATAAATAGGACTTTGCCTCTCGCACACCTTCATACACATGTCATAGGTTTGCATGCATCTGTCTGTGGGGCTGTGGTGCTGTGGTGCTGTACAAGCCTCTCCTGCTGAGAGCACACACATACGCACACACACACACACACACACACACGCCTGAGCACAGAGAGGCCAGTCTTGCACATGGCCTCCATATGGCAAAGCCCACTTTTATTAGGGCCAGGGCCAGTGTGAATGTGTGTGTGTGTGTGTGTGTGTGTGTGTGTGTGTGTGTATGTGTGTGTGCCACTCAGACACCAAGGCTCTGCCAGACATGGCTGAAGGAATTTCAATTAGCGTCTCTTCCTCCCTCCCCTTTGCCCGCAGTCCTCTAGCGACGCACACATGCGCGTGCACTTTTAACACACATGCACAGAAGGGGCTCAACCATTAGGGTGCAACGTGTCGGGAGCTATAATGGCATCAGGTTTGGCATTAGAGCCACAATCCATCAATTTCAGCGGCTCTTGCCACTTGATTATGGTGGGAAATTGTGCGAACATGGATGCGATTTTTTTTTGCATATGATGCGTCACGTGTTTTGCACAGAATTGCTCCAGCTCAGAAGCTTTCTGGACATCTACGTTTTGAACACACTTGTTTGTTTTCCTATTCCAGATTATGACATTGCCCATTTACACTGTGATCATTTTAGAGCTGATAGAAGCAGAACAACTGCTTCAAAGCTGCACACAGACTTTTGGACAAATTAGTGCTTTGATGCAGGCCTGTGCTCATTAGAAACACATGGCTCTTTGGAGATAATGCAAAGCCAGCTTGTAACAGACTATGTCATCTAATATTCCACCATAACAAAATGCATGGAAGTTTTCTCCAGAGCAAACTCAGGTGTGTAAGTTGACCTTATTTGTCAAAAATGGGCCACTTCTTTGAGAAAACATTACATTAAAAAAAAGTGAGGGGGGCAATTGCCGTGGTTATCATGGTCTAGTAGTCTGGTAATGTTCAGGAGGTCAGATAGCAAATGAGTGTCATTAGACGGTGTCAGAGGTGATGAAGTTTTAGCTCCAGCTCAGGGGTCGAGGCTCTCCTCCACAGCCAAGCCTTTCTAATCATCTTGTCAAAGTCGAGGCCAGTACATCATTCAGGGTTTAGGCCATGTATTGTGAGTTTGTGCTGCCTGGTGCATGTCAGTGTTTGTCCATTTGCATGTGCTCAGTGTCCATCTATCCATCTCACCTCATAAGGCCCTCAGAATGAGGCGCTCCGGTCTCGGAATGGAAATCTTGCCTTGCTGCCATGTGATTAGCATCGATCCTGCCACTGACCAACAAAACTGTCCTTGTTTTCTTCCCTCCATGTTGTCCGCAGACTGTCACATCCTATTTACAAACAAATGAATACAGCCATGTAACAAATGGACATGTGTTTGCAGTTGGACCGCAGATTTGTGCTCTCGCATAGCAATAATACCATTAAACGGTGCCAACTTGAGTACACTTGGAGCTTTGGTTCTCACTGCGGCCACCCGGATTGTAAAAGCCGCTGCGTGCACTTATTGTTAGTATTAATCTCTCATTAATCAGTACAATGACATGGATGAATCCAGCAAACCACAATTTATGGAGAGCCTAATAGACGGGACATTATTCTGATTTAGTGCAGGTTTTGCATGTCCAGGCTAATTACGCATGTCTGCCCCCTCTGGTTTGACCTCTACCTATTGACCCAAGTCAGGAAGCTTTGTTAATGGAAAGGTCAGCGCTACACATAGTGCATCACTTCTGGCTGTAGTCTGCCACTGTTAGTTTGATGCAGCTGAGAGATGAAGGGGAAGACATGCAAGCATACAACACATCTGTATGTATATTGAGGAATTTATACCCAAATATTCTCCATTGTACACATTCATGTTGTCTGATAAGAGGTTTTGCTTTATGTTTTCTTGAAAACAGCCAAGATAAGGCAGATCTCTGTACTGGAATAAAGGAAAGCCACACCTGAATCTAGGAAATTTACAAAAGAAGCTGAAACATCATAACCACAGCCGCTCCACTAGTTTTGGGAAAATTGTACTATTAGGTCGGTTTTGCTGTTAGGTTACTCCTTTTACGAAAAAGCAAATTGCACCAAGACATGCGACCATCAGTCTCTCACCCCGTTAACAAATGTTGAACAAATCTGGGTTTCTCAAATTCGTACCTCCTAAAAACCACGACCATTCCTTCGTCCCCGTCCTCTGCATCCATAAACCCCCAATGACTCAGCAAAGCTGACGCAAAATGTAGCAATGACCGGCGGTCCCTGAATTTAGTTCCTTTTTTTCCAAAAACAGTTTATTGAAATTAGTCCCAGTCTTTTTCCTTTTTCTGTTTTTGGATGTCTTTATTTTTGCTGCCTTGGTCTCACTGTGTCTCCGCCTGATGAGCGTGTTTAGGGTTCTCGTGGGAAAAGGTAACAGTGTGGCCCATAAAAGAGAGTTATGAGGAGGTACTGGATGCACCCGAGGTTAGTGTCAGCGTTGCTTTTCATTTAAAGTTACTTTGACATCTTCATGGAGTCGTCTCTGCAGCGGCCATAAATAAAAGCGGTGTGCAAACGTCACTGCAGGAGCTTGTTCAGGAAATACTGAATCGAGTGCTCTTAAAGCTATCAGAGCCGAGTTTGACATCAACAATCACATTCAGCTGTACTCTGAAAACATACAATAAACCTATACTACCTCCACAACTCCTACATTTGCTCCCTCTGATCTCCCTTCCGACTGCACTAACTTTAATGTTGCTTATGGGAGCGTGAAATTAGTTAGAATCATTCACTTAATCACCTTATAACATCTTAAAAGGAACAGTCTTCCCACACAGAGGGAACTTAGTGGAAATGTTTTAGGTCTCATAAAGCACATCTTCCCTGTGATGTTTTGTTAAAATCTGAAAGTGCAGCAGGAATCTGGATCAAATCATGTCAGTTCTGAATCATTACTCCTTTGTAATCTGCAATCCTAGAAGCAAACACCGTCACTGTCCTGCAGGAACATTGCATAATACTGGTTATTTTACATATGAGTGATTTTACTTTAACGTATCGACAAAGTCCCCTTGTACATGATGAAATTACTAAATGGATAATAAAACCAAGTCAAAGCATTGATAACTTTGGAAATTTTCAAAAGCTCCAGTATGAGTTGTTACGCAATAAATTCTCTGGCCCTTGTTATGGCAAGATGTGCAGAGTTCATTGGTATTCGGCATTTTCATCTCATGACTGTTTAGTTAGTTCGCTGATGTTACTGTGATCGACTCACATTTATCACAACATCAGCTTCTAAAAAAGTACTAGCTCCCACAGCTGTCACAGACCGAAATGCAGTGTTTAAACTATTTATTTATGTTCAACTATTCAGGGAATCTATTTTTTAAAATATAAAAACCACCCATTTCTTTCCATTTATAACTGAGACATGACATTGTTACTGTTTTTACCCACAGAGGCTCATTTTCAAAGTATGTGTGTGGCGGCTCAGAAATGCAGACGCTGAAAAATGATCACAACACGCCTCCACAGTTAATAAAAGCTTCCCATCAAGATATTCCTAAAGATATTTCTTTATTGTTAAAAGTCCTGTTGTTATACTTTTGAAAGCTGAATGCTTTTTGTTGCCAAGAATCACTGAAGACAATGACAGGATCTGTCTCATTTTTCCATCACTGTTTACATATTTCCTGTCATCGCCGCCTGATATTCTCCCATAAATTCACTCCCTTGTCGATTAATGTGTCAGCTACAACCAGACTGAAATAAGAGCCAGATTTCTGCAGGCAGACCAAGTCGGTCCTGTCACAAACCCAACCAGTCAGGCACCACCTTAAACAAAAGTCTTTCAGCAGCAAATCATGTTTCTGTAAGATCTTCCGCCGCTTTGGAGCACTTCAGCTCTCTGAAGAGAAAATAGCTCCAAACATCAAGAGCCGATTACTGTCCGCAAAGGCTCTTAAGTTGGACGTTTTGGTTTTGACGGACAGCCTCTTTCTTTGTGTACGTTGTGTGGAGGATTCTTGCAAAGTACGAGGACACACATCCTGGATGGGCAGTGAAAAAAACAAGAGATAATCTGATGTCCAACTAGTTCTCAGTAACTAAACCAATTTCGAAACAACTACCCAGCTTTTATTCCCATGTACTACTACTAAGTATACAAATATGCTGAATGAATAAATCTACTTTATAGACACACTAATCTGTGAAAGTTTTGGATTTATTTGTTGCTCCAGAGTCAAATTCCTGAAGTCTAAAATCCCCACAGAGTCGATTTTATCAATACGGCCAGAATTTTACTGTCTCATGTTGCCGCTCGGCGGTCGGTTCATCTCAGCGATGTCCTAACAGCAGTCCAGCAGTTTGTTACTGTCTAAACAACAAATCACAGCAATGCTCACTTCAGAGTAAACAGTGATGGGAAAGTTGTGAGCAGCATTTACAGAACTGGAAATCGGAATATTTGCCACGTCAGTAACACACTCATCACGTCATAATGTTGTGTAATCTTAGAAAAGCTGAAGCCAGTACTACTGATTACAACTGAAGGGGAAAAAAAGCTGAAACATTAATCTAAAAGGTAAATTCAGATTCTAAAGATACAATTCTCTAATTGTTTTGGGGTTCTTCTTTGTGTTGTTTCAGTCTTATTTAAATCTTACTTTGTCCTATAAACTGGCTTAACAGGGACCCTTTTGTAGCAGAAAAACTAGCTTCTTGACAGATGTAAACTTAAAGGTAGGGTAGGCAGAAACATGAGAAAAAACTAATTGTAAGTACAGCTTCCTATTTTGCACAGTAGGCATTTGTTGCCATTGAACCAGGCTTCCTACCATCTAAAAGGACAAGCACAGGCATCTGCATTTGTACAACAGCCAAAAGGCACATCTTATCTTCAAAAAGACTTGTGATTTTCAAAAGATAGATTTCTTTAAAGTCTGAAAACAGAGCCAAGAAGAGGTGCAGCAGTCTGGTTTCCTCTCAGACCGCCTGAATTAAAAACATGCTGAAAGGTTTTTATCAATGACTCCCAAAAATTACTGCCTACCCCAGTTTTAATTTTTGGGTGTCATTAAAGCTGAAAACATTAGGGAATTTGTTGGTTGTTTGAAGCCCAAACGTCAAACTAAACTTTCAAATGTGAGGACTAACTGTGTATTTTTTTTGTCATGTGATATTAAATAGAATATCTTTGACTTTTAGACTCATTAGACACTTGAAGACAGGAAATGGTGATCGATATTTTCCCACTCTTTGGACTTTAAATATACCAGCTAGCGATTGAAATGTTTTCTTTCCAGGGAAGATACTGATATGATTTAGTAGTTTAGGAGAACGATGATCAATACTTGGGACTGGTGTGCTTATCCAGTTAAAATGAAAACACTGGTGTCTACATTTAGGTCGACACAAACGAAATTTTTAAGTTTTATTAGATATGGTTTTAGCTACTGCAACTGATTTGTTACCAACTGGCTGGATGTAGGCAGGACATCGCTTGAGACTACAGACAACATGAGGCAGTGGCATCAGAGCCAAAGCAATGCATTTTTAAAATTCCCTTATTTTATAAGGAATTTTGTGAAACAAATGTATGAAAGTCTCCCAGGCTGACAATCATTCAACCTTTAATACCAAACAGTTGACCAAGAAAATAACTCAGTCAGTTATCCTGTTAAAAAAACAATTCCAGGAACACTAAAAAGAATGAGCCACCATTATATTTATATTAAGTACATTTTGACAAGACTTCCTCTACCGGCAACTATGCTGAAGAGTGCAGCTGAAGCCTAATACTCAAAGTGTCATTTTGGTGTTGGCCTGGTGCCTGTGAACAGGCTGAATTAATGGCCAGTAAAGCAGTGGGAGGTGAAGAATAGCATCTGTGACAGATAACATGCAGGGCTGCTGCCATATAGACACCACGTGCTTTAAGAAAAGCCCCCCACCAAACACACACACACACACACACCTCATGTTCTCCTCCATACTCACCCCTAACCCCTCTGCACACACACTGCATGAAAGTGAGGCTCTTAATGGAGTCATCAAAGGTAGAGCAGAGAGCTCCGAGTCCAGAGAGGCATCTGGACAGTCTGGCTGTTTGAACAGAGCAGTAAGGAATGCCAGCTAATTACTCTGAGTGTGTGTGTGTGTGTGTGTGTGTGTGTGTGTGTGTGTGTGTAGTAAATGTATATGAGCATTAACGCATGTGCAAGGACTGACAAAGAAACTAGAAGAGGGAATGTGACAAACTGAATAATATTCGTGGTGTAAAATAACAACATTTCTAAAGCTGAAAGTCAACCGGCAGCAACTCAGACCACAACAGTTGGGCAACATCGCGCTGGCAGCTGAACTGTAAATGAAAAATGTGTGAAATGCAGACGACCGTCACAGCACTTTGCCTGAAAACATAACTCCTGCCGCGTCAGGCCTGTGAACTGTTTTGACAGAAACTGGCAGCTTTGGCACTTTATCACGTTACAAAGTCAACCGTGTTGGAGGAATCACAATTTCTCAGGTGGTTATAGTTTTTTCTTTCTTCTCTCCTTTCAATCAAATCACCATTAACATCGCTGCACAGTTCTTTTGGTTTCCTCCCAGCTGCCCTTAAACGTGTGTGACATAACTCGCTGCGGTAAAGCGATTTCAAATTACGCGAGCTGCAGTGATGAGTCGCAAGGACTCAAAAACTATCCGTCAACTGGCATTTTAAACTGCAGGTTTTCACTCAGGTTTGATTTCGGGTTTCTTTTAGGCCAGTTTTGAAATCGCAGTGCAGTTTTCTCAAGAAGGCAGCGATGTGAGTGTTCCAGTCAGAAGAGGAAATAGAAACACGATGGTGGCAAGAGAAGTAAATAACACAGTGAGCGCAGGTCAAACCAAATAGGCCTGCTAATGAAATAAATATTGGAGAAAAGGCCCATTCAATTCAGATTATTATTATTGTTTGATATGATTTACAACCCAGAAATTCGATCTGTGCTAAACACAATTTGAAAAGAAATCAGTTTACCAAAAATTCTCCGTCGAAAACTTTCAGCCATATTGAAAATCAGAAACAGGCCTCCGTTTTCTCAGAGCCAGTCAAACCAGTCAGCGCGTCGGGCTTTGATGTGGCCACCTAGCACAGGATGATACTGTTTGTCAACCACATGAGTCCAAACCAATACCTCAGTGTTCCTCCAAATGCACAATATGCTGCAGTTTCTGCTCCAACCCAATATCTTCACCAGCTCTCACCAAGCAATCTGCACCAATGAGGGATGTTTGTTCTCTCTCAGATTTCATAAAGAGCCGGAAACATTCAACTAAACACAAAGAAAAATCGTGCGAAGGAAGCGGACTAGTTCTGTGGGTTTTTTTTAATGGATTTAATTCTATTTTTTTGAATTTATATAACGAGAAAGAGCAGTGTAGTGTCATATTTATAGTTAAGATCTGATCTGAGGCCAGTGGTGGTCCATTTTTTCCCCTTTAGAATTCTTCTATTGTTTTGCTTCTTGTTTTTTTCCTGGATTTCTTTTAAGTCTATGGTGGTTGCATGGATGTAAAGTCTCATGTCACAGTGAATGCGAGACGTCGTCAGTCACTCTGCTGCTCTTTTTAAGGAGAAAAATGATCTCGGTGTTTAGACCTCAACACATGAAATCTTTTTAAGAAATACATAATGGGGTTATTTTTGCTTCATGAACATTTTATTCCTTGGATATCACATTTATGCTTCGCATCTAAAAAAAAAAAAAGAGCGAGAGAATTAGTCACTGAAGAAAAACACAGGAAAGTCAGCGGTTCATCCAAATATCGGTTATTGGACGTAGAATAAAAGAACCAACTCCATTTCTCTCGCTGAGGGGAGTTCATGACACAAACGAGTCCACCAGCGACAATATTTCACAATGCAGAGCGAGACCTCTCCTGGCTGTGAGCTCGCAGTAGACCCACTCACAGCTGGTCACCGTGTCGAGGTCACAAAGTGAACAACCGCAGTATAATCTTCAAAAAAGCCCCTGGATAAACAGTGGAAACATTTTCACAACCTCCCTTAACCTTTAGGTTCAGCTGGAGTCTCACTGACCATGTTTCCAAAGGGGCCGGCCAGGGGTCGACGGGAGGTCTGCATATATGTGTGTGTTCTCTGCGAGTGTGTGCCTGTGTGTTTTTTTAATATTCATGTGTGATTGTGCTGAGCTAGTTGCACGAATGATACTGAAGCCATAACCTAAACACCTTTACTTCAAGTGTTTTTTGTACTTTGCATCAGGCACAAAAGCATATCCATCCATCCATTATCTATACACCGTTTAATCCTCTGCAGGGTCGCGGGGGTGCTGGAGCCTATCCCACCCGGGTTCGACTCAGGCAAAGGCAGGGGACACCTTGGAGAGGGCCAAAAGCATGTCATTTTTAAAAAAGTAAACATGTGACATGCCCACCTATCCAATAAATCTGTTTTCTATGCATTAGGGCAATGCTCTCGTAATCCAGCAATATCTCTCTGCAGTATGAAGTCCAGCACAGCAACGACTAGTAACAGAGGAAACTCAAAAGTGTCTTCTGTGCAGTATGACACAGTTTTAAAGCCATGAATCTTAAAAAATAAAATAAAAAAACAAAAGTTGAATTAGCTAGATACTTAAGTCCTTAGTAGCTTTAATGTGAACAAGCCCTTTGGGACATGTATGTGATGCCTAGTCAGGTTTTAATAGTCTGACGTTGGGAGGTCAAAGCAAGGATACGATTATATGACAAAGAATAAAGCGCAACTGATGATGAAGAGAAGAAAAGAGAAAAGGGAATAAGGTACAGCAAGACAGAGACAGTAAGTACTGTTGTCATGCACACTGTGAATTTTCACAGTTTTTCAAAAGAAAACTGAAAATGCCAAAAGATGAAAAAATGGGAATGCAATGGAAAGAAAAACGGGAGGTTAATCACGGCGTACATCAAGCATAGATAAGCAGGATTTATGGCTCGGCGTTGGTGTCCATTTGCACAGCTCTACACGTACGCAGAGTAAAGGATTATGGGATTTCAACCAACGCAGAGGCTGCAAAGACACATTTTCGTGCAGCTCCCCCCAACAGTGACGCTATGCATCGGCCAAAGCTGATTGGTTGAAAGATTAGCTTGAAGTGCAAAGAGCAAACACATTCATAAGAATCATTCCACCCTCTTCTTCTGCAGTGGTTTAACAGATCTCGACAGGAGAATTAACACCAGCTGCTGTTAGTATCTAATGAAACAACCTTTAATCTTAGCCTAATGATGATCAATGGAAACATGCATTAATTCGCATTTTCTTTTTTATGTAAATTTGATTGAAACTTGTTCTACATTTGGATGGAAACCTGGTTCAGAAATAACCTCGCCTACTGAGCAAAAGTTAGGAGGGTAGAGAGACGCTGATAACAAATGATCATCCATAAAATGTAGCTTTAACATGAGGAACACAAACTCCACCAACACCAACAACCAGCCAATATTATAACCAGGACAACGAATATCAAACACTATGGCTTCAATTCATGAAAGCTGTGAACTTTTAACTGCAGATTTCATGCACACTATACATTTAACAGGGTCACAGTGGAGCTGAAGATTCGGCTACAGAACCCATTAAACATCTTAATGGTCTTTATAAAGTGGTTAATGAACAGTTTCTTCCTTGTTAGAAGGCCAGGTTGTGTTTATTTGAACTTGTAGCTCTGTCGGTGTTACAGTTTGACTGGCAAACGCCGTGTTGGCTTGCTGTTATGAAAGTTATAGTGCTGCTCTGTCAGACACAGGTGTTTGCCCTTGGTAGTCCACTAAAACTTATGATAGCGGCAAAAATCCATGCCTTTCAAATGAAGTAAACTTTGTGCTATTTGTGTTTTTACTGTTGGATCATAAAAGGCTTTTTAATTTCTTTTGCACTTAAAAGCATATACTCATAATTAAGATGTTGGGCTGAGATCCAGGTGGCACAAGGAGGGGAAAAACAGAAACATTAACAGCCTCGAGAAACCAACAAGGCAAGATGGTGAATTAGAAAATGAAATAATATAATCCAGTATTAAGGACATATACGTTACGCAACAGGTTCAACCTTATATGTGCATGTGTGACCGCAGGTTAATCACAAAAATGTGCATGCGTCTGTGACACGAGCTCAAGTCCTGTTTTTCTCCTCGCAATAAACTCTGTAGCTGCAATCTAAGCCTTTTGTTGCAGCCAGGCTTTTCAACTCACAGGCAGACGGGCTGCTTCTGGTAACTGGTAAAGGGACCATAAAAGAGCCCTGTGCTTTTGGTTTCTGACAAACCACATCAAACGGGAGGAGGGAAAAGGGTTTGAACAGGTGGACCAGCCTTTAGCGCAGCACAGCCAGATCTTATTTTTTACAGATCACAGCTCAGAAATGTCAGCTGTGGAGCAGCGCGATGGAACATTTTGAACCTGATAGATCAGCGTGGCTCAGTATGTCTGTGTGAGTAATGGACTGAGCACAGCGCGCCAGCACGATGCACTGCAAGCATGGAACATTTTTTTTTTGAAGTTTAAAAGTTTAGCAATCATTTATTGACCAAATGAGGGAACTTCAGGGACAGATAAATGCTCGGGCCAAGTACAACATTTAACAACTAACTATTAAAATAACAACATACACACACACAAACACACACACACACATGTGGAAAGTGCAAAACATCAAGTTAATTTTGCACTTTTACGACTCTAAATTTGAAACAGTCCCTCAATGCTTTTACAAAGCAATGAGAATAAAGACAAATAGCGAGACAACAATGTCACACTGTGTCCAAGTATTACATAAGGAGATGCAGTGAGAAAAAATGTCCAAAAAACACATATACCTCAATGTACAGATTTTAAAGGCGAGTATTTACTAGAGCCTGACTGATACTGGATTTTTGAGGCCGATGCCGACATTTAGAGAGCAAATAATTCCAATATTGATATTTTGGCTGTCATTCTTCATACACATATACTGGACATCTATATGTGGGAGTGATATTGAGGAGGGAAAATGATGGAGTCATTGTTCATTAACTTTCCAGCAATGCATTTTACAAACCAGTTCGTACTTATAACAGACTGTGGTGCAGAGTCCAGCGGTGTCTTCACTGTAAGATGTTCTGCTACATGTGCTGCAGACAGAGCTGAGAGTAATGCAGACTGTATGATGACACCATTTCTAATTAACCCCAATCATCTTATTTTGAACGGTTTGTCCAATAAATACATAAATAATATGCCGATACAGATTTATCTGTGACGGACCAATATCGGCTGATGTTATCAGTCAAGTCGGACTTCAGAATTTACAGCTCTGAAACACTGCACTGTGGGCAAATGCTCTCAGATGTCTCCATCTGAAGTCAGAACAAGAATTTCATTCCTCATCTCTATGACTATCATAAAATCACAATGGGGCTGCAGGATGCTGCAAATTTCTGAGAAAGGAGAGGTGAAGACAGTAAAAGGGCATCTCATAAAACGACCGATATGATTCATATGAGAAGACAGTGAGAGTCATTTACAGGATCTTTCACACTTCTAGCATGTCTTTGACACTTTTAATCACCATTTATTCCTCAGGATTTATGTTAAATGTGCAAATATGTGCATATTAATTTAAAAAATACCTACTGATATCTGTCAGTTGGTTTATTTGGCAATGCAGATTGGTGAAATAGACCTCTCAAGACTCTTCAGATTAGTGTACACTGTCTGTTTCTTACGCTGTTCCAGCTATTCCTTCAACCAGGCTCCACTTCCTCGAGGCCCCTTCAGCTAATCCTCTCAAACCTCTGATAGTTTTATGGCCTGGTGTAACTGACTTTAGGATGAGAGAAGAAAGGGCCGGCGACCACAGCTTAAACCAGTAATTGGTTCAGGCTTGAAAACTGATACGGACGCCTTGACCTCTTGCCAGTCTGGCAGCCAGAAAGCCTCTCTCCGTCCTGTCCGTGTGCCTGCCTGCTGGCCTGCCTACGCTCCCCTGGTCAGAAAAACAAACACAGAATGCAGAAATGTTTTTTCCTGGCTTACACCTTGGTCCCAGGGCATGCAGCCCACAAGCTAACCAGCAAATGAACGGGGGGCAAGAGGCCGGTCTGAGGTCTGACTGTCACATAGTGAAGGAAAAAAGAGGGAGACAAGACTGGGGTTCACTTGTGAGGAAGAAACTGAGATAATTCAGGTTTCTCTTATAATATTTTAGGATTTTTGTCATGAAAAATTACAAAAAAAAAACTTCCCTGATGAGGGCTGCAGAGCAAAAAGCCATTTTTAATGCTTTACACTAATACTACTACTAAACTTTAAATTTACAAAGCAAAAATAACAAGCTTGTGTTGGTTCTAGCCTATGAAATATAAAGAATTTCTGCTGCTGTCTTGTATATACATTTAAACTACTTGACAGATGGAGCAAACAAGAAAATCAAAGGGTCTGGAAAACTGTCAAGGGCCTTATGTTGTACAACAAATAGTCCGGGCAATGTCTAATATCAGCAAAATAAAGTGCAATAGAAAAGAAAGACACCACAATGGTCAAGAATGCAGCAATATGTAAGAACAAAGGTTTGACATATTTGTTTTTCTGTCTCTGCAACAGGTATTCTGGAGATCAAATCAGTGGATGTGGGGGTGGTGGCCATCAGGGGCCTCAGCAGTAACCACTACCTGGCAATCAGGAAGAACGGAGTTCTGTACGGAGCGGTGAGTAGCAGTTTTAACTCTGTTTGATGCTGACCTGCTGCTTTTATATGCAAAATCTTTGTGGAAGAACACTTCTGCAGTTCTGTCACGGTTCAGTTCAACGGCTGATGATGTCAAAATACATGAATCAAAGGTTTTAGAAGAGAAAAGTGATGACTGTGGCTTTGAAGTTTCTTGAATGCTTTCCAAAACAATGGACAAGGGTGCAAGACTCACTATTCCAGAAACAGGAACCAAAGTTTTCGTCAATGTGAGCTCTCCTCTCTGCTGCCTACCTCTCCATTCAGAAACCGGGAACACAATCCTTCAGTTTCTCTATTCTGCTTCGATCCCTCTGGGGAGAGCAGCCCTTGTTTCATCTGTTTTCTCTCTCTTTCTCCCTCCTTTTCTTCATCTCATTCTCTCCCTCCTTTTTTTCCCCCCTTTCCTCTTTTCCTTACTCTGAAAGACCCGATTTTCAGCGTGTCTCTCTGGAGCCGCACCACAGATGAAATGACACACGGTAGAAAAGAAAGGAAAAAAAAAAAAGCGGCGTTTTGTTGCATGGCCTGAAACAGAATTCCCATGACGTCTTCTGCTCAGTGCAACACAAGCCATAGCAGCGCGGCGGTGAAGGGCTGGCGTTCGATTACACTTGATGGGCTTACACAGTGACTTCTTTATCCAGTCCTAATCAATTGAAATCATTGTTTGGTTGTATCGCCAGATTAGGACACGTTCCCTGTTTTTACAATGAATTTTATCAATGACGAGGAGTGGCTTTTAACAGCTGTTGCTCCAATAAATGTAAAGATTTTCCAGCATTTAACTGCAGATTGAGCAAGTGCATCACTGAGTAAAATGTCATTATTATTTTACATAATTTACAACCATAATTTGAGGTTAATTAAAAGGCAGCCAGCAAACACACACACACACGGTTTAATCATACTGAGCGCCAGTGTAAGTTAAAGAGCTGCACAGTGTTTGTAAAATATTTTCATTTTGCTTCGGGAACATTCAGTTTTACTTCTGGAACTAATTTGAACCGCTGTGGCCAGATACAGAGAGAGAGAGAGAGACCGAGAGAGAGAGATACTGAGCCTGAGTGTGTGTGTTTGTGAGTGTGGGGCGACTACATTTTTGCTTGTGAGTATCAACTGCATCCAGTTAACTGGCTGTTTAAGTGACGCTAGCCTTAAGCACAAGGGCAGCTTCCAGTAAACTGACAAACGCTGCTCTCTCAGATCATTTTCTCTTCGTTTACCAGTGGGTGGTCACCGCGGTAATGCAAGCCACAAACTGAGTGTCATGATGCCCTTTTGCTGGCAACGAGCCTGAACCTTTAGGATGTCGCATCTTATATTAAACCCCTCTGCCCCCTGTCCATCCACCGGCCTATAACCCCTCCGGATCACTGACAAACAAACAGCATTCAAAACAATTCAATGTCCCTTTTTTTACAATTGGCCTTGATTACGCTGGGGATCGCTCTCAAGCATTGGCTGACCATTTGTTGACCTGTGCTGTCTCAAGAAGTAAAGTGTCTGTGTGCTGTTGCTGGGCTCTGACAGCGTCCAAAAGAACAACTCAAACATTAGAAAGCACAAACATAAGTAAGAGAAAGCTACAAGACAACAACAGTCAAAGCCCTGAGATGTGACTGCTATTTTGTTGTTCAAATTAATCATTAACATGAATCATAAAACTGAGGCCCCATCCACACGACGCCAAAAGAGTTTCAAAAATGTTCTCCATTAAGACGGAGCTGTTTCAGTAAATGTGTCCGTCCACATGAATTCACTTGATACGCCTGAAAACGATGTAAAACACATGCCAGGCCCTGTTGGTGGCGCTATAACATGAACATGAAATGCAGAAGGAGTATATTTTGCTGTAATAGCGATAACAGGGTGACGAGCTTCAGCAGTAGACACGCAACACTGTACGGCGCCATCGTTGTCATTTTCTCAGTTTGGTGCATGCGCATTTATCGAGAGGTGGAGCTATGAAGCAAGCGTGTCAGAAAAAGAAGAGGATAGGACGTAAAAGCGGTGCCGCGTAAACAGTATTTTCGGATCTTTGCACACTGGGACCTAGGTTCACAAATGATTGTTTTCAGACCCCCAAAACGCCGGCTTCGTGTGGATGACAGATGGGTTTGATGAACTATTTGTGCGTTCAGGCCTGGGCTCGTCCTAATAATGTAAAATATCAAGAGAAGGAACAGATGACAAGAAGTTTAAGTTTGGGATCCAACTGGGCTCCATTCACTCTCTCAACCCTCAAAACCTGCCAAAAATCTTTAAAACTACACCATTTATCAGAACAAGAAACTGCAGCAACAGAAATAACGGCCATATTTTCAACTTTAGGGTAGTTCCTGCACTATGTCACTGTGATGTGCCAACTCGCTGGGAAAATAATCCAAATCTAAGGTTAAAGTTGTGATATTTCATCAAAGTCGCTGTCTTTCTTTTAAATGAACTATCTGCACTGATCAGATTCTGTCAAAAACTGAAAACTTCTCTGCACAATCAAGAAGCCACGTTCGACTGAGCTGCAACCAACGGTCACTTGAAAAAAATATCCAGGGACTTTTCGGCTGATCTCGGCTGAACTGCAGGCTGTGCCTACACAGAGCAGAGAGGAGACGAGTGTGGAAGTTTAAAATGTAATTAGTAAAATATGTATAGAATGTAGAGTCACAATATTTTTCCAGTAAGAGGTCAATCAAATGCAAATTTCACTTTAATATGATTCATAGCGTCATACCTTTTATGGCATTTTTGAGGTCTCTCCACTCCTAACCATGGTTTCCATAGAGGTGCACGGCTTCGTCTTGCAGTGAAAATATGTGCCCACACACATAGAAACTGCTTGGGGTTCAGAGGATTTAAAGAATGCTTAAACTGTACAGCTGTGGCTATGCAATATAAAAAGCCGTCTGTCTTAGGAATTAATTACATTAAGTTTACAAGGGGCAACAAAATTCGACTCTGACTAATGCACAGATCTCATGCAGCATCAGTCAAGTGCAGAAACAGACCCACATGTGCAGCAGTCTATGTGAATCTGCTTCCAACGGCATTCAGTTTAATCATGTTGTTGTTTTTTAATTGTTAGGTCAAAACAATCATCCCAGCATTTCCTTTCAACCTAGAATGTTTGGATAAAAACGTTAGAAACAGTCAGTGTAACAGAAGATAAAGAAGAGCAGTGAATCAGTGAGAAGCTAGACGCAGAGATTGTTTGACTTTTTGAATAACAGACTTTCAAAATGCTTTCAGATACATTTTGAGAGGAGACTAATCAGGGAGTCCACCAATTGTTTTAACTACGCTTGTGTGCAGTCACACATAACATTTATCTGTTGCAGCCCAGCAATAATTAATTCCTCATTCACATAGTCGGCACCACATTTTGGCAAGACGGCTGGGTTTTAAGTCACTGCCCACATGTTAGAAAAAATAAGGAACACTGAATATGATCTACAGTCTTTTCAATACTGCTGCAGTTTATGTTTGCATACTGTGCATCACTTTAACGCTCCGTGTTTCTCCTCCACAGAGGGACTTTGGTCCGGACTGTCGACTAATTGAACGCATCGAGGAGAACAAGTACAACACCTACGCTTCAGCTGAGTGGCGCAACAAGAAGAAGTACATGTTTGTGGGACTGAACGCCAACGGAAAGCCGATGAAGGGAAAGAGGACACGGAGAAAAAACACAGCCACTCACTTCCTGCCCATTGTGGTACAACCACGATGATCGGACAAGTCAGCCAAGAAAGAAGCTCTGCAGACTGCAGGGTGTCGGACTTTTCTGGAGTTACAGTGATGGCTACATTGGACAGATCTGAATCTGATCTGTATGATGCACTGAGGAGGAAAAGAAAGGAAACCTATAGACTTTTTCTCTCTGTTGGATAAAGACATTTCTATTTTTAAAGAAAGAAAGAAATAAGATATATCGGTATACAATGTATATATTATTTTCTGTTTTAAGTTATAAAGTACACTGGCACAGTAAAAAATATGAAAAAGAAATGACTTCTGTGCCAAAATGTGATTCAGTAACTCACATTTCTAGATTTGTGTACATGTGAAGTGCGTGACTGGGACGAGATTAAATGACAAAAGATGTAAGAAAAGTGCGGGAAGTGGAGGAAGTATTAATATTATCAGGAAGCTGAGTGATGGAGGAGGAGAAGAAAAGACGAGAAAGCCTGGAAAGACAAAGATTGCAGAGCCGAAACAGTGTAGTCAAGAAAGCACCAAAACAGCAGCAAGTCTAACACTATCATGTTTTTTCTCTTTAAATTTATTTATTTTGTATAATATTTAACAAAAAAGAACAAAAACATAAAAAAGGACAAATGATTGTTCTTTTTTTTACCATTTATGCTTCTCTTTTTGAATACTAATCATTTAAACCTGAATAAATATAAAGAATATATTTGTCTTTAACTTGTTTGACTGACTTTGATTTCTTTTTGAATATTTTCACGGTTCACTCATTGGTTGGTCTTTTGTAAAATCACACTTGCAACACTTGCAATTATTTTACCCACTGAACTCCAAAACCTGGCGGAAGGTTTGAGGCACATGGTTTTGTTTTTTTTTCCTTTAAAAATCTTCAAAATTACACCAGCAACTGTAGAAACAAACTGAAACCAACAATCTTTCAACTATCATGAGTAACTTCCGGTCGCATCTGGAAAAAGAACAACTAAATCTCACTAATAAGAATCAGGATACCTCATCACTTTGTTCTAGTCTCATTTAAGAATTTGCCAAGAAGAAACTGTATGCAGTAACTAAATTATACAAAAATGTAGGGACTTCCAGCTGAACTGCAGGCGGTGTTTACGCAGAGCAGATAGGAGACAAGTATGAAAACAAATTAAATCAAGTTGTAATATATCTATATAGTATGCAGAACCAGCATTTCCCCCATTAGTAGCTGCTGTGCATGTTAATTACAGGCTTTTTCCATTTTTTTAATGTGAATAACGAAAGAAATTCTACTTTCATTTTTTCGTTTTTTTATCAATTCTGGCATTGAAACAGTGTTCTTCTGCACAAAACACATTATTTTTGAGTTCTCTCTACTTGTCCTGTTTCCGTAGAGGTGCTGGATTTTGTGGTGCACTAAAAAAATGAGCCCACAGTAAATAAAAATGTGACAGGAACAATAAACATTCAGACACTGTTAAAAGTTCAGAGGCTGATTTAACTAGATACTGAGGCATCAATATACTAATAGTACAGGCTATATGAGCACATGCTGTTAATGCAGTGATTAGACTCTGTTAACTGATTACTCAACAATTACAAGGAGGAAAAAACACTGTGCTCAAGTGTAATATGCATTTAGTAGGGATGAGAGAAGATAAATACTTAAACTTTATTAAGTAATCATAAATCATGGTCTACTTACTAGGATTAACTACACCTGCATCCATCAGTGAGTGGAATTTTCAACAGGTCCATCTGCTACTAAAGACCCCGATATCCTTTTGAGTTCATTTCAAATAATAATCTTAATTTATGAAGCACTAACAAGCCTTTTCTGCAGCTTTCAATCACATGTAATGGTCTTCATTGGCGGATGGACGTTGAAGCAGGCAAAGTGATGAACACTGTGTGTGGCTGAAAGCTTCAGAGCCAATAAACCCATCATGAGTTAACCCTCTGAACCATCGTTTCTGGGTGTTTTTGCCCCTTTTACTTGCTCCTACAGCTGTAGGCTAATTAAACCACTTCCAATATTAGGTCTTGCACCTTAATGAAAACAGCACAACCATGTAGAGAGAACTCAAGAATGTGTTATGTGTAGTATAACACAGATATAACGCCCTTATTTTAAAAAGTTGCACATCTTTTGTTACTAAAAACTACTAAAAAAAACAGGAATCAACATGGACATCATTTTTCCAAGTGCAAGTCCATGTGTCATGAATACAGGAAGAAAATGATGACTTAAAATATTATAGATATTTTTACATTTTAAATGTGTTTCCATACTCGTCTCCCCTGCTCTGTGTAAACACAGCCTGCAGTTCATCCTAGTTCAGCAATAAAGTCCCTGAATTTTTGCCATGTAGCTGCTGGTCGCAGCTGAGTCACTAGTGGTTTTACTTTTACAGTTCCGAGAGTTTCCAGAGTTTTTTATGGAATCTGGTTTCTGCAGAAGGTTCTATAGTTGGCAAATTTTAAAATCAGACCTGTAGAATGAAGTTATTTTAGTGAATTACCCGGTTTTTAGCTTAGATTGGTTAGTTTCTCCCAGTGAATCCACAAGTTACACAGGATACATTTGAAAATTGGACATTTCTTCCTGTTTTTACTGTTTCTTGCTATAAAAAAATGGTGTAATTTTGGAGATTTTTTAAAAACAGTATGCCTTTCAAACAGACCACCAGGTACTGAGGTTCTGAAGGTTAATATGAATTACCTTCAAACATCAAGAGTGACTTTTCATGCCTAGGTGAGGCTATATTTTTCCAACTTAAAAACATCATAATCATCTTTCTGACTAAAGAGAGTTTGTAACAAGCAGTGTGGTGCTTTAAAAAGCAAAGGCGTGAACCAGGAATCTGCAAGAAATTAGGTTTCTGAAAGGAGCCAAGCAGACGACCTGGCTGATTAGTTCAGGGGTTTTCATTTCTCGCTGCAAAATCCTCTCCCTTACAAGTACACATGGCAAACATGGCTTCCTGGAGGATAAACACTGTCTTTTATGTGATAACAACAAAGACAAAACAGGCTTAAGAAATGGCCGACGTGCGCGTTCACACACACACGGGCGGCTGTGTAAAGAAGTGTGTGCATCAGTGTGGTCTAAGCAGCTGGGAAAAGCCTCCTCCTTGACCCTACGTGTCTGAAACCTGTTGCTGTACCCCCCGAGACAGAAAGACACATGGAGCAGGGCATATGGTATAACGTAAATATCACTCCTTTGTTTATCACCTGATTCTAATTAACTATGATGTCATGTTTTCTTTATTCCTCTTTTGCTTTTTCCCTCTCTTTTTCTTTGACTCGGTCTCCGGTGTTGTTGCCGTCTGGACCCTGCGATTTCCCATCTCCGCTGCATTCGCGTATTATGTTTTTTCCCCCCACTGTTTTTAAAACTTTTGCCATGTCTCGCTAAAGTTCACGTAGATTCCAGCGCATAGCGGGATCAAACGTGGAACAAGGTTATCGGAGAAACGCAGAAAGTCTCCCTCTGCTCAGGGCTGCAGCAGTTGTAATTTGTTCATTGCATCCATCACTTTCAACTCTCTGCCATCTGTTTCTCTGCGAGTGTGTGTGGAAGTAAGTTAATTTCCGAGTATGATGGAATCCACCAGAGATGGTCCATCCCGCTGTGTTTATTACAAAAAGGTCCTCGATCCTCTTATTGTGCTCAGGAATCCTCAGTGTCTAACACTCATGTCAAAACGTGAGTAAGTATGATGCATCAGAGGGAGATTCAGATTTCCTTTCATCCTCCCAGGGCATCTAGTCCTTTGTTTATATGATTACTTGGGTGTTCTGTAAACGACATATCAAGTACAATTACTTTGAAATGTGTTCAAGACACTGATACCCCCTCCTCTTTCCCCCTGTTCTCCCTCCCTCATAAAGTTCAAGGGCTGGCATTCCTAGCCCAAGATGTCTTTATTATTTGGTGGTGCAGCTTCAGAGATGTAAAACATCCCATTTAAGCCCTTATTGGAACACGGAGTGAAACTAAGATGTATGAAACAAATTTGTCCACTTGTTCATTCAGAAGAAGCTGGAATCAAGTGCGCATACATAACATGTGTAGACCCTCTTGGAGGAGCTTGATGTATTTTTATTGCGACTTTAACATGACTTAATGCGCTCTTGCCTTTACCCATAATGCATAACAAGGCCAGACTTTAAAACCAGGGCATTTATTCAAGACAGATGTTTCACACTGATTATCAATCCCAATGATACCCGAGTTTCAGCCGCATCGAGCCACGAGTTCCCGTTTCTGCAGTGCGCTCTAACATGTTTCTAAAAAGTGTTTGCTGTGTCATTTTTTAGTGTTGTGCTTGGGTATGTTTGGTTAGTGTTTGGTTTGTTGAGGCATGTGGCGAGGCTCAGTATGCGGTTTCTGTTTTGACTACATCAGGATCTATCGGACCTGTGTCGGACCTCAAATGAAACGTACACCATCGGCTTCACACGTTCACAGCTCCTCTGTTTGCTCAGAGAGTCTTGTGGCTGCGCTACCTGACCGCAGCAGCAGCTGTGAATATTTTACATCCTGGTGAGAGGGGGAGAGAGAGCCAGAGAGACAGAGGAGGGGATAGAGAGAGAGAGAGAGAGAGAGGGAGAGAGGGAGGCTGCAAGAAGCTCTGAATCGGAGAAAGACGTGGTGGTTTGGAGGAGAGGTGAATAACTGAAAGAACCACAGTCCTGGGGGCATTTACAGCAGTCGAGGGTGGAGCGGGGGGAGCGCGAGAAAGAAAGGGAGGAGGGGGAGATGTTTGCTGAGGGGAGGCAGTTTGAACGGGATGCCAAAGGGTGAGAGGAGGGGGTGAGTGGGGAAGAGGAAAAAGGGGTGATGGGGGCGATTAAAGAAGTTGCCAGAAAATTTAGGGGAGGGGGGTGGGGGGTGACTTGAAGGGGTATTTGCAGAAGTAAAGAGGGTTGGGGGGGCAAAGGGGGCTTAGGGGCAATCACTGGAAGCAGACCAAGGGAGTTCCTGGAACCCAGAAGGTGAACCAGGAGTCCTCCTCCTCTCATGTTCAGCTCATTTTACCTAATTTCTTTTTTTTTTTACACCAATCAGTCCTACTTTGTCTTTCTTATCGCCGCTGACACATAACACCTTTTCCCCTGACATTAAAGCTCAATGAATCAGTAGTTTGTATATGAATGAATCAAACGGCTATGCACCAAAACTTATCACCAAACTGTGACACTTCAAAGAGCTTAGTTTATCTCACTGTCCTAAACATTTGCTGCAGCGTCACTGTCACTCTCATTCAACAAGCTTTTAAAGGAAGAAAAAACCTCTAATAAACAAACAGCAGATGAACAAATGTTACTGCAATGCAATTAAATGCTGAAGAAAGTGGAACATTTACAGCCACATATTCTTCTTAGGTGGCGGAGACCAAAACAAAGCTAAAAGTGAGTGTCTTCACACAGCTAGCAATATGTTCTGTGTATGTGTACCTACCCTGTTGAAGCTCTGCATAAAGGAAACCAACAAATAGGCTTAGAACAATCTACTAAACACGATTCAAGTGTGTCCCGTGCACTTAAATGCGTGTGCACATAGGACTGGGGGTAAGAGATAATGGGGAGAAAGTAGGCAAAGGGAGCTAGAGGGACAGTAAGTCTGCCATGTGCTATCTAAATGTGCTTTCTTCACATTCACAGATTATAACATAAAATAGTAATTTCAATATCCTCACTCCCTCTGTGGCGAAAAATCATAACAGTCTTTAATCACAGACACAAATTTAAGTGGCAAAATGGTAAATAGTCTACACTTATATAGCGCCTTTTTCTACCTTAGTGGTATCCAAAGCGCTTTACAATGTGTTTTTCATTCACTCATTCACACACCAACGGCAACAGAGCTAACATGCAAGGCCATGCTAGCAACTCGGGGTTCAGTGTCTTGCCCAAGGAAACTTCGGCATGTGGAGGGACCGGGAATCGAACCGCCAACCTTGCGATCAGTGGACAACCCGCTCTACCACCTGAGCCACAGCCTACCCTAAGTGGAAGTCCTTAGCTCATTTTAGACAGATCAACATCTGTTTATGTAATGTGGACACTACTACTACAATAAACATCTTCCAAAGCCTTTTGTTACCTTGGAGTGAGCCACAATCTGATAAGCTGCTTTTTGAGTTACCATTGATGAGGCTAAAGTTCAACAACAAAACACAGCCTTCAGTTCTGCTGCCTCAGTTTGATCTTTTTTTTAAACTATCCAACATGAGTCAAAGTTATGGAAGTGCAATAATAAGTAATCTAAAGCTATTTTAATATGTAACTAAAGAAAAGCAAGTTTTACAAGAACTAAAAATTTATTTAGCCGCTGTCACAGGTAGAATAAAATAATAAGAATTGTATGATTAAGTAAGTACTGATTTTGCTAGATGAGATTCGTGCCACCAAATGAATAAAATTAGCAGGTGTCCATGTTAAGATGTTTGTATTCAGAAACTATGACTGTACTAAGCCTGCTGTTCTTCATTTTTTAAGTCATGAATCTGGCAGGTTGCACTCTGCTCTTTACTGATGGTGAGGCCAACCCTTTTCCTTCATCCTTAGACTTTACCACTATCTAGTCTTGGGCTTCTTTTTGTTTTTTGTTCGACATGTCCATGCTATCTGACACTTAAATATGGTTTTGTTTGAAAGCATGTCGAAATCTGTTTAAGTTATTTGCAAATGTCGAAGCATAATAATGAGCTACAAATATTTAGGTGTTCTTGCTAGTCTGGTGTAAACAGACCTACAGACCTGTGAGTTTAAATACAGAAATAAGCATAATTCCATCTCATTTGTAAATGTGCTTTAACACGCACTGTCGCATCCAGTGGTTCACCCCCTGCCTGCCCCCTTGATACACAAACACACACAGAGTTTTCGGTCTCTATTCTGGTTCAGAGGTGACCTGTACCTGGAGCGCAGCCTCAGCTCCAGCTCCATCTTAACATCTCCTGAGGGCTTCAAGTTTCCTGCAACAGGTGGCTCAAACATTTGCCTTGGCCTGCACTGAGGTGAGGCCTCTGTTTATCGATTCGGAAAGAGTGCGGAGAGTCAGGAGGAGGGGAAGACCGAAATAAAAAGACGGAAAAAAAATGTATAAACTTTGAGCATGTCAGCAAGAGCAAGAAGCATTCAGGAAAACTCCTCCTGACACAAGAGTCCCTAAAATGTGACTCACTCAAGGAGCTTGTTTCATCTTAATCCACCGGCTACACGGAGATAAAAACAAGAATGTAAACATGTATTTTGTATTAATATTTAAGTCAAGGCTTTGATAAATCGATGAAACATTTTCCAGAGCCGCAGCCAGAACAAGGTCAGATTATTCTCCAGTTGTCTCATCTTCTATATCGGCCTCACTTAATCCATTTTATTTCTACTTTCTCTCCTCTGCTCTGCTTTACTTCTCCTCTCCTTTCCTCACTGTTACTCCTCCACCCCCTGCTCTCCAGAGGAATATGCCTGCAGCCTAAATGAAAATATATTTGTTGTTTTTGTTGGCCTTCTCCCCTCAAACTCCACTAGCGTGATTCAGCCTCAGACCCAGGGTCGCTGGAAGCGGCTATGGCAGCAGAAAGCCTCTATTAGTCCTTGATCACTGGCTGCCTGACAGCAGAGTCAACATGCAGGGCATTAGGGCCTGACATGGGATCAAATAAAGACTAATTTATTGGCTGCTTGTATACGGTTCAACCACATTAACCATTGCCTTTCCCGGTTTTGTTTTTTAATAATTAAATTTGCTGGAATTAATAAACGGCTTGATTAAATTAACAAGAGGGGTAGTTATTTTTACAACAGCAAAACAAGAGAAGACAGATTTTTTTATATTGGCTGCT
Organism: Dascyllus trimaculatus; assembly: GCA_024666655.1. Taxonomy (NCBI): domain Eukaryota; kingdom Metazoa; phylum Chordata; class Actinopteri; family Pomacentridae; genus Dascyllus; species Dascyllus trimaculatus. The sequence goes on along the minus strand of CM045460.1, from coordinate 20,360,856 downwards.
TGAAGAAAACAGTAAAATGACATAAATGGCAAAATAACAGCCTGTCATGGAATTCTTGCATTGTTGCCATTCATAGCTGGTATTAAAATTAAAAACTAATAATTTGAAACCTGACATTTTTGTGAATATTGGTTCAGTTTTTCCACTGGAAGGCATTCGCTGATGTAGAAGAGGATTTGGGCGAATGTCATGTTTACATTGCAGAGGAAAGATTTTGGTACATAGAATTCGAAGCTGTTATGACAGACAATACCTTTAACATCTGCTACTGATTCATGTGGATCCGCATGTAGAAAAGTGTCATCAAACAGATTAAAATCACAATCATTCTCACTCACACTTTGTTCTTCACTGCACAGACCTCCAAGCCTGATGTGGAGGTGTTTGTAGGATGGATTAAATCAATTTAGACACCTCAATACTGAACAGTCACAAAGTGATACCAGCAAGACCATAAAAGGTATTTGTAAAACTGTCTCTGGCCTTCATCATGTACCACATGAACAAAGTCCCTCAGTATCAAACAAAAATGTATCTTATGGTTGCAACAAACGTTCTTTCCAAGGCCTGAACCTGGGAAATCCAATTAGGAGGTTTTCAGAGCTGTAAACCTTACAGAATTAGTGGCAAATGGGCCAAGTAAAAACTTTAACTGAGGATAACACCACCGAATAGTCAGCTATAAAGGAAGGATGCACGATATTTGCCAAAATCCAACATGCTGATTGTGGACGTAAGCACATTATTTCTTTCACAAAATTGCAGAGAACACCATGTCTCTTTTGTAGTGGAATTAACAAACTGTTATGTCCACTCTTATCCTGATGGCCCACTAGCTGATGCAGAAACAAACTATTACTATTTAAACAGACACATTTACTGGACAAATTAGGAAAATTACTGCAACTTCAATGCAAAACATGTTGTTTTCATTTTTATGTATTATTTTCAAACAAAAGTGTATATTTTTAACAAGCATTATCTGCTGGTCAATGTTGATTTTCAGCTAATGGAGATATTATATTTTAAAGCCTTTCAGGGCCTTGGATCAACTTTTTAAACCGGTTGCCCTGGTGCGTCTAACTTTTAAATTTAGGTACATTTGAAACTTTTTACTGCCACTTTTAGTGCTAAATAATGCATGGCACGTGTCAGTTCTCATGTTAAATGAAATGATTGCAAACCGGAATAAACATGTAGATAAGTGCTTTGTAGATTTAACCCACATTTTCCATAAAGATGGTCTGGGACTTAAAGTCAGTGATCGCTTTGGTAGTTTGGTGGTATCTTTTCCTTGGCCCTATTATAAATATCTTTTTTAATGTTTCAATACAGAACATGTTCCAACAGCAAAAGCTCTGCTCTTAGCCACGCTTTGGCCGTACTCTTTGCAATAAATACAATGCATAGTGTTCGCTGTTTCGTCATATCTCCATGTTTCCCACAGTTTAGGAGTTTACTTGTGGTGGCTGGTGAGTAGTGTGATTGATTTGTATGCAGAAACCCGTTCAGGTTAAAAGGGGAGAATTGAATCTAGGTTGTTTTCTGAAGCTACAATTTACAGGGGCCTCCCAAACACCTATGTAGACGGTCGATGCTAAAATTTACAGATGCTCCCGAATCGCCTCAACATGCATCAGTAGGAGCTACTCGGCGGCTGTGCACAGGAAGGCCTTTTAATCCTCACTTAGTTACTGTTGATAAGCTACTTAAAAAGGTGTGTGGCCAAAAAAAGAGTTAAGAACAGTAAATAAGGAGCTCTGTAAGATTTACTAAAACTTACACACACAAATTATTGGTCGGATATGTCACTAAAAACCAAAATGGCTGCAATCTGGAGCCCAGCCTCTATCTGCCAATACCAATGATGATATGCTTGTTTGCCCTTAATATAAAGTGCTAGTTTATATCTAAAACCATCTTATCTATATTGAGGTCAGTATGCTTTTACAGGTGTGTTTGATGGATGGTTAAACCCCCAAACTCCATACCTCAACATCAAAATGTATAAATCTGACTGTTAGCTGTTCGGTTGCCGTTACTCTTGAAATATCTGCAATCATTAATGACATATAAAAAACTCAAAGCAGTCCCTGAAATATGTGATGTCATGTTGCAACCCAAAAACAACACTATTGGTATTTAAAAGTCCACAAACTGGTTGAGATTCTTTTACATGCAGATGGTTAGTCATCGCCCAAACCTCTAATATTTCCAGCATTTATGTCTTCTCCAAAAACTGTTTTTCACTTTGCTCTTTGATGTTGACCCAAATCAGTGCTTTCAAAAACATTTTATATTATTAAACTAAGAATGTGCAGCGCAGTGTGGAAACATGTTTCCTCTGAGGGCGTTCGCGTTCTTTGCTTGTTTGTTTTCTTGATTTCTTCTTCTAACATATGTAGCTGTGAGAATTAAAGCGACCCCATAATCTTCCTCTGGTGAGACTGTGGGTAGTATGAGCGGCTTGTGGCCGGGGTTGGTGTGTTGTATGTGGTGAGGGTCAAGTAAAGTAAGGACAGACTGGATGTGCTGAACATGAGGTGAGGTGGTAAAAGGAGTGAGCGGGTTTTTTGTGGTGGTGTGGGGAGATTACTGTGGTGCAGGCCTACAGGAGGGTTGTGGTAGCGGAGAGCTATTTTAGGGGCCTCAGCATGTGTGTGCGTGTTTTGGATCTCATTTATTCTGAGTTATATGGAGTAAGGGGTGTAAAATATAACTACTTATGCAACTGTTCGTGTAAAGTGAAATAAATGTTCTGTTTTAAATTCGCTACAGCATCTTAAATATCTTTAGGCCATCTATTTTCAATTCAAAACCTGCTCGCATAGACTCTTTTTATTGGTTTCCTTTCTAAGTTTGAAATTCCCCCCGCTTTGTTGATGTGTTCAATGATTTTCTTTCCATTTCTGAACAAACAGTGATCATTTGGAGTCAAAAAATGTAACTCTAGCTTATGTTACCTAATGTAATATAATTCCCTGTCACATACTTTCATAATAATTACATCATGTTTGAGAATCTCTATTACTTATAAATGCTTGTGAGAGTAAGAGTCAGAGTTATTAAGTGATTTTTCTTTTTTCAGTTTGCTCTCAGTTGCCCCTCCTCTCGCTAAGCTCTCTCTGGCTGTTGCTACAATTGAGCTCATTCTTGGAGACTCTTGAACTACTTCATGACACACAAGCCAAGAAAATCAACACATCTGAAAAAAAGAGCCTCAAATACACAGTCTTGAAAGCTGTCATGCATGAGCATTTACACAGGCTGTTGGGCTCAACTGTACCTCGGTTCCAGATTCAGCGTGATGCTGTGTCTTAGGTGGGTTTAAAGTCAGAGTAAAAAATAGTCTGAGTGTCTAGACACAGTGTTCGATGGTGTGGTAATAAACAGGACGAAGGGTCAGTGTGGGTGAAGATGTCATAGTGGAACCTAAAGTCTGAACTGTCGAGATGAATTCCTTTCAAAGTTAAAACTGCTATTATGTCATGAATAAACCATGCTCCTCTGCATGACTGCCTAAAGTTTGCTCCTTGTTAGAAGTACAGAGGTGCAAACAGATGAAGAGTAAAAAGGTGAGACATCTTAATTTATAGTTACTACAGGTATATTTGCAGTCGCATGAAAACTAACCTTAGCATCCATAATGGGGTAAAACAATCCCACATAAAACATATCAAAGTAACAAATGTGGAGGATGAAAAGGACAAAAAGACAAAAACAAGAATAAAAAATGTTGGAAAACAGCCCAGTCATATCCGACCAGTGAATCTTTTTCATGCTCATACTCTCAAAAGCTGTTTTGCAGCCAAGTCACAACCAATTGAAACACCCGCAGACCAACTGAGTGAGAACGGTCACAACAAAAACACCCGTGGACCGCACTGCGGCAGCCAAATGTCAGATTAAACATACCCTAGGCGTGATTTTAAAAACTAAGGAACACATTTCTGTTGTCTGTCAAAAAACCCAACACATCCCCAGCCTCAAACAGTTTGTCAAGCATCTGCATGAATCTCACAGGTGACTTAATTTGATCTCAAAACAGTGGAATTTTGGAAAAGTGAGACGTTTGCACCTCCTGAAGTAACTAAAGGCAGTTTATGCCATTCAAGATCACTGCACTGAAACACACTTTCCTTTTATTAATTATTTCATAATGGTATTTTCAACTAAACTTCTTTAGATTTGGTAGAAATTTTAGATCTTAACCTCTAAAGTTTACAGAATGTTCTCAACTGAGGGCTTTACAAAAATCTGGGTCAGACATAGTCTCAACGTAACCTGCTTGGAACCAGATTAACAAAGCAGTGACCATAATTACATGATCTGTTGCAGCACAAACCAACATCGTGAGACCAACAGGTCAGTGTTAAGCTTTAAGTTTACTTGCAAACCCACTAATCGCACATGATGAGACGGAACATGGCCCTGAGAAAATAACTTCACTCGTTTCTCTCCCCTCCTCTCTTTCTTCAGTCCTGCTTTGGAATAAAACAATGCCTGCTTCATTTCAACCGAGCTCCTGCTGGGCCCCACAACAGGCTAATCATGGAGAAGATGAGTCCTGTGATGATTCCGTTGTGGTGTGTGGGAACGCACACATGTGTGCAGACGCATGATGTGGTCTCAACAGCACAGAGCTAAGAGGAACCTTGATGAGGTTTTCACTGATGCACTTAGCCTTTCAGCACAGCAGAAGATGTCCCATTGATGTCATAGTTTGCACGTGCTCCATGCTAGTGTATCATCACTGGTCTGCATCTTCAACTGATCTCCATTATAAGACAGATTCAAGATGCTCAGAGCAACACTGGCGCATACAAGACCTTTATAGGAGTCCAAAGCAGTAATTTATGAGGAAAATATGTTTTGGGGATTCCAAACTAGATTTGTTTATACGGACATGATAATCCAATGGCAAACTGCTGATCAAAAGCAGCCAACTAAATGTACTTGATGAATTATAAACAAACAACAGCCATCCTTTCATAGGTGAGACACGCACTGACTTGCAACTCTAAACTTTCATCTTGATACGGTTTGGATTTTAGTTTGCACTCATCAAAATCTGATCTGCATCAGTTCATTACAAAAGAAAACCAAGGCAACATGAGAGGGAGAGAATAACGCAGTGTAGCTTAGTTTATCATCTAACAAACGATAACAGTCCAGCAGAGGCAATGTGATGATGTCTCAATGGTAAGAGCACCCTCAGCGTACATATTACAGTTTAAAAAAAAATCTTGTGGCAAATGTGAAACACATGTTGGCTCCATATGAAAGTAATAAACAGCTTCTGGCCCCATGTCCCCAATTCCAGCCGTCATACAGGGCGAGCGTAGATAATAGCAACAATGACTGTCCAAAACACATTTAATTATTTAGCATGGTGCTTTCAAGCCCCCAAGGTTATGTGAGACACAATCACTCACTGCTAATCACACAGTTTGAAATTCTAATCAAGGTCATGTGTGAAAGTTTAGAGTAATTTCAGTAATGAGTTGAATTTCTATGATATGACTGTGGGAAGTTGACCATCATCCCAGAACATTGGATAACGTAATTTTCTGACACTGGATATTTCTTGTTGTTTGGTAAAGTGATGCTCGGAAACTATGATCATTTATTAGTAGTTTTTCTATTTTTAACGCCAGACAGACTTGTACATAAGAGTATTGATTATATATTTTCAGTCCATAGCCAGTTTGATCGTTGATAACAGTAGCTACACGGTGTCCTTAGCAGACATCGACTGGCTGGTGCCCTTTGGGTGTCCCCACCGTCTGGCAGCCCGATTCACACATAGACACACAAATTATTACAGCTACAGCTTTAACAAATAAAACAAAAGACAAACCGTTCTTCACAACATTCTTGTTCTTATTTTTCTAGACACTGTAGACAACAGCACCAGACATTAACTTCAAAACTGAAGTTTAAAACAAAAGGAAAAGCCCTTCCTGAAAAAAATTTGCCTTTATTAGACTGTCAAAAATGATGGCCAGCTAATGGGAACCGCAGGTCACTGGAGACTTTGCGGCCTGAGTCTAATGCAGTCAGCCTCACAAGCTTTTTTCCTGTGGAGAAAACAGTGGTTATGGAAGAACAAGACTAGGATGGGCAACCACAATGTCACTCACAGCGCTGTGCCCAGACTCTGTGTGGGTACATGTGTGCAAAACGGCATTTCTGCATGGACATCTGTGGGCATCTGCAATATGTGTGCATTATTTTGCCTCTAATCCGTCATTTCGAGCAGCAGCGGGACATCCAACCACCCCGCTGTTTGATCACTATAGCAGTATGAGGACAGTGGTGGTTTGGACTGGCATTCTCGTCTGTCCCCTCAGGTCACCCACAGATCCAGATGTGAGATAGCTCGTAGCCCCACAGTGACTCTGGTGGCGTCTGCTGGGGACCTCCAGCAGTTCAAAGTGTTTTCAGTTTGCAGCTGCTGAATTTGGCGGGAAGCATTATTTTGCTGGAATTAGTTAACCTCTGCTGTGCTTGTGTGTCAGAGTCAATTTTTTTCTAAAGCATGTGTGTATGTGTATGTGTGTCTTTGTGTGTGTGTGTGTGTCCCATAAAGGATGTCAGACTATTTCATAAAGGGCTCCTAAATGCTGTGCTGCTGCCGAGCGTTTGTTTAGAGAGAAAACAAGCCGAATGAGACAGAGGAAAGAGACTCTTCAATTTCCTTATCTCTGATTCTCTCTGGTAACTGTCCAATATTCTTTGGTGTGTGTGTGTGTGTGTTTTGTGTGTTTGCACTCTGTCTTCTCCTGCAGAGTCCAGTCTGTGCAACCTGCATTCACAAGCAGACTCTTTTGCTTTGCTTTCCGTAGTAACAACCTCCATATGGCAGGCGTTACGAAGCTGGGCTTTTTCTTGCATGAAATGGATCAGATAGAAACAATGACGACACACACAGGTATTGATACCATTATATTAATGCAAACACTGGCCAATGTACAATAAAGTACAAGGAGATACAAACACGCAATTAACATTCATGAGCACACGTGCAAAAAATGCACATTCCCACACAGACACAGGCATTCACTAACCCCTGCTTGCAGGTTCCACTTCCATGTGTCTTTGATAAGAAGAATCAACCCCTTAGTGTGTCTTACTGCTAGGCCATCCAACCCTCCTTGTTTATACTGCAATGACTCTTCTGTAAGACACTACAATGAACTGAGAGGAAAAAAAAGCATTGTAAACTTTTACAGTCGTATGTCAACTATAATAAATTATGAAGAAGGTTCTCTCAAAACTAACATGAACATACATAAAAAAAAGTGTTTTGTATTTAGATACATCATCAGAATTTATGTTTTACAATTTAGCTATAACCAGGAAGTCTCAGTGCAGTGGGAGGCCTCTTTTGAAACGAAGACCTGCTAAAGAGAACTGAAATAAAGGTATTTACCACTGATTTTGACACTCTTAATCCTCTGTGCAATAAGAAGGGGTTTGAACATAAAAATATCAATAATAAAGCAGCAAATGGCCATCCACTAAATAAAGATATAATGTAGTAACGGTATTCCTAGCCGAGAATGAAGCCACACTTCCTGTGCTTGTGTTGCAATCCAAACATCTCTGTTCTTTGTTTTGGGAGTCGCTCTGGCCACACGTGGATGTTGGTGCATGTGAGTCCCTCCCCTTGAAACCGTTGGCTTTCCCCGCGCTTATAAACAGATCAACAGTGCCCTAAAACATATGTTTCATTACAGGTCAGTGTGATAGTCTCTCCTTCTATTTCAAGGCTTTCTTCTGCATCTCCTTCTCTGCTCATATCTTTTGAGTTTGCTTCTAGTTTTTTTCAGTGTTGCTCCAGTCCGATGGACCATAGAAACAGACACACACAGAGCAGAGTGAAGTGAAAATGACACTACTCCAGTTGAAAACAACTTATTTGGGCCATTCAATGTGTTTTACAGTGCTAGCATGTGCAAATAGTTGTGGCTGAATGTTTTCTGTGTACACAGTCTTTCTGCTGGTAAATGAAAGTGTGGCTGACATGCCTTTTGTTTTGTTCTGGTCTGAGATACTCTAGTGACATTCATTGATTCTGAATGTTGCACACAGAACCATTTTATTTTCTTCTATGGACGGTGAAGCGGTAGCAGCATAGCGAGATGAAGTGAAACCCCACTGACGTTTATGATTGCTATTAAAATATAATTCTGTTTTTCATTTCATGTGTTTAGATAAATACAGTAATTCTCTGAAAAATTATCAAATATTGCTGTTTTCTCAATAAACAACATTTCCCATCATTCGAAACATCCGAGTTCAACAGAAAAGATGAGTCATCGAACAAGTAGACCGGTTGGTTAGTCCAGATACGTCTTTAAGAACAGCATGGAAGAGAGAAACGAAGACTGTACAAGTGGTTTAACTTTAGAGATTAATGATAATATTAATGCACTGGTTTTATATAGCACTTTTCTAGGCACTCAAAGACGCTTTGCATTGCATTATTCATTCACTCCATACTCAATGGTGGTAAGCTATGTATGGAGCCACAGCTGCCCTGGGGTAGACTGACCACCACCAACCACTCACTAGATTATGGCTAGAAAGTGGCAAAAAATGTCTATCTGATCATCACACAAAATACATCTGATCTCACTCAAAACTCAATCCCCATTGTCTCACCATCCAACTTCCTTGCCATCTTTTCAGTCTACTCCTCTTCTCCGTGCCCTCCTCATCACTTCCCCATCCGGTTCATGCTGCTCTGCCTGCAGCTGCCCTCACCCTGACATCTTACTGGCTCTCTCTCCCTTTCTTTCTGTCTCCTGCTGTTTTACTAGCAGAGCTCTTCCAGCCAGACGCACTCTATATTCAGAGTTTATCTTACCTTGGCTTTAAAACTCAGGTCCTCTACATGATTAAAAAGAGTCAGGGACTGAGAACAGACTTCAAAAGTGGGGGGATGAGGCACCTCAGGGAAAGGGGGACCAAGGCAGGAGGGACAGACTTAGTGTTTAATGATGATGATGGTATGTTTATTATCAAGTGTGTATTTACTTGCTGCACTGATGCAATTTGCTATCATGGCCAAACCTCCCTCACTGTCTTCGTGTGCTGCAACAAACTTTTATTGCCATTCTAGAATACATGCTGTCTTATCTATCACCCTAATGAAAGTACTACTCCTCATGTCATTCTTGAAATCGTTTTATGTCTTTATTGATGTCTGGGATCTTAATGGGTCACAGTTGGCCTCCTCCATGCAACAGCTGTCTGGCCGCAAGCCTTAGTACTGTGATCTGTGCACTTCTAAATCCCAGGATTTCCAACAAATTGACACAGTACACTCAGACCTGCAGTACATTAACACAAAACTAAGGGCAGATTTGAATTTGCCATTGCCTACAAAAGGTATTTTTTGGCTCTGAGAAACGCTTTTAGACGATGTGGCATAACCTAATGTCTGGTTACTACAAGGTGCAATCACAACCTTGTCAGGCTGTTGTTGGTGCCATACCTGGAACATGTCATGGTCAGGATATCAACAGCAGCCTGTTTTGTGACCGCTGGTAGGTGCCCATTTGCCATTTCTCCATCAAGAGCAAACTGGAACAGGGAATAAAACATCACACTCTGTGACGGTCAACAACCTTCATGCTGAGGGTCAACACTGGTTACAAGAAGTGGGTCTGCAGCTAGCACTAAGAGAAGAAACAACAATCTTCACAGTGCTAGAGCCTGCAAGTCAGGTCAAGAGTGCACCAGGAACATGTTCCTTGTTTTCTTTTACATACGCGTGAATGTGCACCAATAATTGGTACCACAGGGTTGAGTTCTACTGTAATGTCCTGAGGTGTGTGTGTGTGTATGGGAGAACATTTGATGCAAAAGACCTGAACTATGGCAAAATGACATGTGCTCCATTTATAGCTCGGTGATTACGCACTGTATTTTTGACCACAGCAACAAATCATCACTCTCCACCTGCTCTATTCACAACATTTGGCTTCCTCATCTTATTTCGTCAGTATCCATCGCAGATGATGCTTGACGTGTTTACGTAAGGGGATTTCCAGGGAACATTACAAGCACTTGAGAGGCACTGGGAACGCTGTTATCACTGTACAAGAAGATTACTTCAACATGGGTGGAGGCCTAATTTAAAAAATGTTTTTTGATTCATATACATACATATAGTCTCAGAACTTATTTGACATTGTATTGAAAAGGTTACGATAAGATACTAAACCATGTCAGCAGGATGCTACTACACAAAATATGAATGTTTTAGTCTGTTTTATATCACTGCTCTACAAATTACATTGAATTTTTTCTGGTAAATTAGTTTGTACGAGAGTTTTAAAACACTCCTGATTCAATTTAACTGCAGTGATCTATAAATAGATGTGCAAGGACGGCCAGAGAAAAACTGCAGGATTGTGTTATTTACGGTGCGGGAGGTACCCTCAGGGGGGTTTCCCCCTTTGAATTGTATGTGGCCACAAACCTTGAGGTGTCTTTGACCTATAATTAAACAAAGCTGGGTGAATGAAAAGTCCAGGCATCACCGCCACACTGAAACTCCCCACAGGGTTGTGATGTGGTCTTGCCCCTAATTCCTGTTTGAACACAAGCTAAAAGTTGTGCAGGCAAAATGGAAGCAAAGCTGACAATGGGAGTAACAGATGAATCCCACAGTGACAGCCGAAGCTTCGTTTATGCGCTGCACTATGATTGCTCTACACACTGCCATGTAAAATGTTGCAGTATGGATTCAGCATGAAAATTTGGTCAATATTTTCTGCTCAAGTTTGATGCATCCCTGAATATTTTATGAAAGATGTGAGTAAGAGGTACTGGCATACTCATTTGCTTCCAGAAGTAAACAATCACTCTTCTTCACACCATGTGGCTTATACAAATTCATCATATGAACGTAAAGAGGTTCCTGCTCAAGGACACGCTTTATTTCAACAAGTTGTGGGTCATGTCCTGCAACACTTTGGCTCACATACTGTATATATACAGATATCTACTGTAGTAAATACCTCATTGAAACTGCAGATATTCAACAGCTGCATGTTTAGCTCAAAATGATTAAAAGGCTTTACAATGCATCCATCCGCATGTGATTAATGAGGGCCAGGGGCCTGATTAGGGATCATCTTCAAACATTGAAATCCAAATCCTGTCTAGTGCACCAGAGGACACACACACCCGCACACACACCCACTGTTAATAGGTAAACAGGGATATTTGTTGGCTGAATATGACAGCGGTAATATGCAAACATAGAGAACCATCTGGCCGATGTCATGCTAATTGGTAGAAGCCAAGAATACTTCTTCTTGTGATGATTCACCTCATGCATCCGCTTATGTGTGCACCCACCTGCATTTGTTTAAATGAAACTTTATATCTGATATCAAGTGATGGCTCGCTCTATACATGTGGGACTGAAACGAAAAGGAGGGTTTCACAACAAGACTTTATTACTTGGAGAGAGTGAAGATGTGTAAATCTGGCGAAGTTGTTGTGTTCAAAGAATATAAATATTCTGTTTAACATTGACAAAGAGGGTAAACTGACCTGCACCGAAACCATGACATCTAATGTGAATGACACACAGCTGTATATTCAAATGCTGTTTTCAGTTAGTTGGTTAGTTTTTAATTCAGCATCAAAACAGATTGGAAAAATAAATGGGAAAGTGGTGTACTCATATCTGAGGCAAACCATGACATGTTTTTAGGAAAGACCTGAGCCTTTCAAACCTATAATCCAATAATCCACAACGAAGCACTATACAATACAAACTGTGAACGCACTTGTTACTGACTTTTGATTTGTGGTCTATAATCTCAATCTGCATGTGATTATTTCCAACATAGGATGTCCATTCTGTTGTATTCTCCTGTGTAAAAAAGAATGGACAGAATTTTAACTAAATATTACATGCTGCATTAGTATTTTTCTTCAGTACAATTCCGAACTTGAAACCAGGTTTTCCACAAGCTTAACCAACTCTATATGACTGTAACTGCATTCTGTGTATGGCTGCAATTATAGTTGTTATGATTCATCTGCTGAATATTTTCTTAAACAATAAAAAAAATCTACAAAGTTGTAAAAAACAACAAGAGTAACAACATGAAATGCCTTGTGTCCTTTGACCAACAGGCCAGACCCTAAAAAATTCAGTTTACAATGTTATAAACCACTTGATTTAATTAATGAATAAACTTTCTCTTTCGGTTTTAACATAATTTGTGCATTTCTGACATAAGCTTACATAACAGAGGAACAGGTCATTCTGGATCTGCTATTGTTTGCTTTTTAGTTTTGTCTGTCTTTTCTGCATCCCACCCTACATATACATACCACAGGCCACAAAGCAGCCATGTATTTCCTGAAGTTGTCAGTATTTACACAGTTGCAGTTTTGACATGACACATGAGAGACAGAAGCAAAGCGTGGAAAACTACAAACACCAGCGTATCATCCAAATGTGAAGCATCTTACAGAGCTCAGCCCGGAGCCTTGGACCAACCTGCTCATCAAAGACAGAGGGGGAATTACCCTCTGCCTGGCGAACACATACACCCATATACAAACACACACTTTCAGGCAAAGACACACACAGGTCTAATGAGTCCCAGCTGGGAATGGTTGCGTGATACAGCAAGACAACAATTAATGTGGAGAGGAGGCAGGACATGTTGACCCACTAAACAAAAGGAGAAAGAAAGTAAAAGAGGGAGGCGCAAAGATGGAGGGAAGGTGAGAGAGATTAGGCAGAAGAACGAGACAGACTGATCAAAGTACATAAACCAGACAACAACAACAACCACCAACGGCTGTAATATTACACTTAAGTCAACACTATATTATTTGAAATAATACTTTATAGAACCATAAAGAACTACCGCATATAGTCGCATCCCTCAGCAGCTGAACCATGTAAGTCGATGTGAGTTAAATCATTCCTGACAAGCGCCATACTGAACAGAAAAGCCACTCTAAACAGATTTACCATGTGTTATTCTGAAGATCCTACACAGCTCAGATAGTCATTGTGAACAGGGATACGTCTCTCACAAGCCTGCAGCCAGGGAAATTAAGAAAGAACTGAAGGCTGAATGGAAGGGTGTTTGAACTTTACTTTTCATCCTTTCTTTCGCTGTAGTGTTGACATCTCTAAACCAGAGAATGTGCCCATATCCTTGTGAAAAAAAAATCCTCAGTACTGTCACTGCCTGTGAAGTCAGTTTTTCATTATCTGTCAAAGGAGCAAATGTTGACTTTAACTTACAAAGTTTGCAAGTCTTGACTTAACATTACACACAGAAGGTTTGTGGGAATTTGATTTTGGTGTGTTTAACCTCCGTCTGTCAGGTCCAAGTGAAGAAAAGCTACAGTATGCTGCTCACAAGATGTTCACAAGTGGAAATACTGGAACCAATCTTAAACAGTTCTTTCCCTTTTTGACACTTTGCATTCAATTATTTGTCTATGTTACATTTACAAAAGTATAGGAAAACAATTTGAATTCATAAGGCCCTGAACAACTGAAAAGCAGCCGTTAATCCAAATTCCCATGTCCTGCTTGGTCACAAAAAGAAAGAAATAGTCGGCGAGACCAGTGTAACACCAAATACTATGTCACTGCTCATGTCCCAAAGCCCTATATATCTCTTTCCACATCTCTCTATCTTGCAATCTGTACAAGTTCTGTAGGAATGTCCTCTGGGCTTCCCTCCAAACTGGCCTGGGAAGAATAAAAAGGAATTCATTTCCATGTCTCCGCAGGATATGTGTCAGGGTAAATCCATTATTCTCACTGAGAGGACTATGTGTTGATGTCTGACTGGCAAACAGCTCAATAAAGGGAAACATGAGAATGAAAACCTCACACTACAATAAGGCATTGTAAAAGACGCTCTGCAGTGTTTTTATGTCAGATTGTGTTTATTGATTACACTTCAAAGTTGTCAGAAAATAATTTTTCAGCTTGACTGAGTGATACCCATCCAACATGCAGGTTTGTCACCCGCTGATCGTGGCTGAATGATTCACCAGATAATCAGGTTTTGGTTTCCTTACAATATAATCATGTAATTGGCACCACACTTGGCAGACTGGCTGATACTAGGAAAAAATATACAGAGATAAACTGTGATATTTAGTTTTTCTGCGAGACACTACGTTGCCAAAAGTATTGGGACGTCTGCCTTTATACGCACATGAAATTTAATGACATCCCATTCTTAATCCGTAGGGTTTAATATGGAGTTGGCCCACCCTCTGTAGCTATCACAGCCTCAACTCTTCTGGGAAGCCTTTCCACAAGGTTTAGGATTGTGTTTATGGGAATTTTTGACCATTATTCCAGAAGTGCATTTGTGAGGTCAGGCACTGATGTTGGACCAGAAGGCCTGGCTCTCAGTCTCCACTCTAATTCATCCCAAAGGTGTTCTATTGGGTTGAGGTCAGGACTCTGTACAGGCCAGTCAAGTTCCTCCAAACCAGACTGGCTCACCCATGTCTTTATTGACCTTGCTTTGTGCACTGGTGCGCAGTCATGTTGGAACAGGAAGGGGCCATCCCCAAACTGTTCCCACAAAGTAGGGAGCATTAAATTGTCCAAAATGTCTTGGTATGCTGAAGCATTAAGAGTTCCTTTCACTGGAACTAAGGGGCCAAGCCCAACCCCTGAAAACAACCCCACACCATAATCCCCCCTCCACCAAACTTTACACTTGGCACAATGCAGTCAGGCAAGTACAGTTCTCCTGTCAACCGCCAAACCCAGACTCATCCATTGGATTGCCAGACAGAGGAGCGTGATTCATCACTCCATAGAACACGTCTCCACTGCTCTAGAGTCTAGTGGCGGCGTGCTTTACACCACTGCATCAGACACTTTGCATTGCACTTGGTGATATCAGGCTTGGATGAAGCTGCTCCATGAAGCGAACTGTTCTTGAACTAAGCTGAAGGCCACACCTAGTTTGGAGCTCTCCAGCTCTTGACTCTGCAGAAAGTTGGTGATTTCTGCGTATGTTGTGCCTCAGCATCCACTGACCCCACTCTGTGATTTTACATGGCCTATCACTTTGTGGTTGAGTTGCCGTTGTTACTAATTGCTCCCACTTTGTTACAATACCACTAACAGCAGACCGTGGAATATTTAGTATTGAGGAAATTTGAAAATGACTGGACTTATTGCACAGGTGGCAACCTATAACTGCCACGATTCACTGAGCTCCTGAGAGCGATCAACTCTTTCTTTCTCTTTCTTTGTTGAAGCAGTCTAGGTGTTTGATTTTTATACACCTGTGGCCATGGAAGTGATTGGAACACCTGAACTCAATTATTTGGAGGGACATCCCAATACTTTTGGCAATATAGTGTGTATATGTATTGGGATATGGGAAAAAAACACTGGAATTTTTGTCAAATGACTATTTGGATAGAATTAATCATTCTAAAATGGATGGGGTGGAAAATATAGAAGCTTGGAAACCATTTGGGACCTCTCTCATGTAGTGTTACACTGGCAAAAGAATCCAGAAGAGCTTTTAGTTTCATATTGGCTTTGCACTCAGCAACTGAATGTCAATGCAGACAGAGTATCTGTTATTTGTCTCACATTATCCTTTCTGTAGCCAAAATATTTCTATACTACTGACGAGGACTGCACGATTATGACCAATCACAATTATTTTGATCAATAGAAATGTTCTATATTAGGGACCGACAAATATTAAAACACTGTTTTAATGGTTATTTTAAATGTTCCATTGCCTGTGCAGCCTTAGAACTGATGCTGTGTTTCTGTTTTGTTTCTAAATCTTCCTTTTCTGTTTCCAGTCTGCAGAAAAAAACCCAACAGCAATTGTTCCTCTCGCGTACAGAGGAGGGGATGTTCACAGACGAGTCAACTGTCAGTTGGTGTATGTGATGGAGAGCCAGGCGAAGCTCTACAATGATTTAAATAGTAATAAAATATCACTACATGGTTGATAGTGTGATAGGCTGCCACACATAAATCAGTGTATGGGGAAACACGGATCTGACGCCAACAGACTCTTACACCTCCATGAATTTATTGGCAACCGCTGGTTGTTGGACTGATGGTGGCCAGTTGGACAACTTCAACATATCGCCAAACCTTAAATGACACTTAATTGACTCCATAGACTAATCAAAAAATCTTTTTTAAGGCTATATATAGTCTACAACTGCATACAGATCTATAGCTGCAGGCAGAAAAGAGCAAACAAGGCTACATGTGTGAACCATAATTTAGAGATGGCAGAAAAAACTTTTTCCAGACTGAAGGAGCTGCGAGAAAAGACTTGGTGACATCATTGTACTACAGAGAAAAAGAGCTGAAACAACAGTTTTGTAGGGATTTTGGCCTCCAGGAAAGTCTTACTGTGGAAGTTATGCTATAGACTTTCCATCAAAACTTCGGCAGATCAGCACCAAGTCTGGTTGTCTTATATGAAAAATAAATGAAAGAATTGCAAATATGTTAACTTGTTCAAGAGACAGCATCACTGTCTGACCCATTTATCTTCTCTTGCTCTCTTATGGATGTACACTTGTGATAGACATATGTTTCTCCTTTTACCCATTCTGAGCGAGTAAAACACCCAGGGCACTAATAATAACAGTAAATACTTTAATGTAGTGCTGCGTTGCACCTGTCAGCAGGTGAAAGCATAGCTGGCTGAGATAAATACTTGCCTAGTTTTCACTGCAGACTCTGTAAAACAAACAAATAATGCAATAATCACCTCCCCACAAACATTTTTAGAGGTGAACTCAACCACACAACAGCAGCTGGTCAGAGCTGGCCTAAACACACACGCACACACACGTGTACATATAATGATACACACAGCAGGGAGACTCATAAATACATAGATTGTGTGTGATTCTGCATGGTTTCTTACCCTCCATGCACACACACACACACACAAACACACACATATGCACGCGCACACACAAGCACACACACACTTCCAGATTTGGCCACCCAACACTCATCTAGCTAATAAAGCTTTTGGGTCGCAGCCCAGAGAGAGGCTTGGTTTGTGGGGCTGTGCAGAGTAAACAGAGCTTTAAAAACAATAACAAGTCACTTGTGAAAGATTTTAAGTTTGCGGCGGCTCTGTGAACTAATAAACTTTGTATTAGCAGGTGACTTTATTGGGACCTCGGGGGAAATGTGCAGAGGTGTTTGCTTTTGAAAATACAACAGGAATCAGACGGTTTGGTGTCACTGAATACTTAAAGATGACAAACACATACATGCATAAACAGATGCAACAGGGTTTTTTTTTTCCCTGAGTAGAGTAGTTTTTGGCGCCACCCATGGAGATTTTAACCAGCACCAAAGGAAAATCACCAGCGGCAAAATGATAAGAATCAAAAATGCCTTTTTTATTTTTAGCCAGTTTAGCAAATTACTTTAGCATAATAGATGTTTTTGTTTATCAAATGGTGAGAAGTAACAGGAAAATGGAGATATCTCTGTCAAATAAACTAACACTTTACTGTATGCAGGCTCATCGCCTTCATCACAAGCACAGACAGACTCACACTTTTGATTTTCCCTCCAAAGAAGTTGATCGAATTTAAAGTCCTTAAAAGTTGGTTTGGTTTTTTTGTGATGAGAATGCTGTAAGGCCACAGCTTATTGTAGACAAGTTAATCTGGACAGATCACAAATCTAAATGTAAAATACTGAGGCCTCCTCCTGCTGTACACACACACAGAAAGTTACCAAGTTCCAACAAATTCTAATTTACACAGTGTTTCCCTTATATCCAGACATCGGGCCTCCAGTATTCGCCCAAGATGACCTCTGATACCGCTTTAAGATTTGTCATTGTTGATGTGTAAAAACACCCAACATGTATCCACACATAATGAATATTACTTACCATTAGAGGTGTAACAATAAACCGAACCAAACTGAACCTCTCGGTACAGGCACTTTTGGTTCGGAGTTTCCAGTGGACCCCTCCTCCTGCCGGCGCTTCTGTGACGTATGGCTAGCTAATGGGATGGCTAATGCTAACGGCAAGAAGCCAAAGCTGGAAGAC
Organism: Dascyllus trimaculatus; assembly: GCA_024666655.1. Classification (NCBI taxonomy): domain Eukaryota; kingdom Metazoa; phylum Chordata; class Actinopteri; family Pomacentridae; genus Dascyllus; species Dascyllus trimaculatus. Next base: position 20,342,749 of record CM045460.1, on the reverse strand, counting down.
GCTCCATCATCGTTAAACTCACCCGTTTGGGATCACTTCGGTTTCTCCGGTAAAGTATGAAAAACGAGCAAAACAAGTTGACAAGACCAAAGCCATAAGGCATTCTAAACATGTGAAAAGGTATGGTGTTTATCATTTGTCATAACTCTGGTTTTACTTGGCCTATCAACAGATTTCAAAAACTGGTAGATAGTTTGAAAACTGTCCTTCTGACACAAGTTGAAACGACGCTGCGTCTTGCTGCTACATCATCTTAAATTGGTCATATCACTGTGACACGCCGGCGTGTCCGTCGACTCCAGACGGTTTCATACCGAAACAAACCAAAACGAACCATAACTTCCGCACCGAGGTACGAACCGAAACATGATTTTTGTGTACCGCTACACCCCTACTTACCATGGGTTGTATTTTTACACCATTTTGTATTCAACAGGACAATAGCATAGTTTAGTGACAGGCACGTATCACATCAGTAGGACAGTCAATTTTACAAACACTAGGAACAACAGATTTTGGACTCGAATTGAATATTCAATATTTACCACATTCAGACTTAAATTCAAATCTTCAATAGAAGCACGGAAACAAGCGCACACAGCCATGTTTTGTTCCGCCAAAGTTCAGGTCACCCCACCTCACCACAGTCTCCACAGACAAGGGGAGAGATGAAATAATGTTCACACTGACAAAGAAAAAACACACTCTCCATCCAAAGAATGAGCTGGGAAAACAGGCGAACGGCGAAGCTAGTGAGGTGGAAAAGTATTCCTCACACAAAGAATCAGCACAAAAGGCCAGGCACGCTGGAGACTGGAAGATGTAGCCACAAAATCCTGGCCCTGAAAGCCACACAAAAAACAATAACTGTTGATCTTTGGAGGCTAGAAAAAATATCCCTCCGATGCATTTTAATGCAAAGTAGTAAAATTAGAATGTCTGTCGAGAAATATCTGCTGTCTTTTTCCTAATCCGAGAGAGCAGTGCCAGTATTAATACACCTTTTAGAACACGGAGGCAATGTTATTTCATCTGGATATTGAGTATCTGTGTGTGTGTGTGTGAGTGTTTGCATGTGTAAAATTACATCTACGAACAGCCGAAATGACCCCGAAAAGCCAAGTCTAAAAACCACACACACAATGGAATCTGTACTATGTTTGTTTTGTTTTGTTTAATTCCAGACCCCCAGTATGAGGCCTGACAGAGCGGTGAAACGGGAGCTGAACGAGGGCCAGACACAGCCAGGAAAGAGACCAGAAAGTACTCACTCACACCTTCCTAAATCTCCACGAGATGTACATCATGTCTTATTTACACTGGTCTTGAAAGCATCTCTCAGCACAGCTTTCCTCAACAGACCACTGAAGCAGGGCTACACTAAAGGAGGTCATTTAAGGGTCTTCTGATGGCTCTTTGTACTGTAGAATTGATAACATTTACACCAGCAGCAACACTTGAAAAGCCATTAATCAACTACTGACTCAGATGCTGTATGTTGGTCGTTGCCCAACATTTCCCGTTAGCTTCTGCTATCTATGTGTTTTCATTTTCAAAATCCCCCTCACTACAAGAAACAACAACAAACTCTAAGCCGTCACTGCACACTAAAATGGAAAATCTGGATGAAGATTTAGATTGTGCAGTAAGGCAGCCCTTAGTTATTTATGCTAACTTACTGACTAATTCGCAGGGACACCATTACTACATCCTGGGCTTAGCGTTGCCCAAGACGACTGCGGTTGGTTTAAAGATAAACCAAGAAGCCAGAGCATGTGAGGCTTGTCATCGGCATTGTAGACTTAGAAATTCTCCGCATTGGCATTGATTGCTTATTTCACTTGTGATATGTATATAAGAAACACCATATGTACATGTCAACAAGGTAAGTAGCAACCTTCACAGAACCAGACACACTAGTATATCCTTTAGATTATTTAAACAACTTAATAATCTTAATGATACAGTTAAATTTCCATTCACTAGACCTTTATAAGGGAAAATGTCTTTAAAAGCTTCAAGAACACTCGAAAAACATCTCATCTCTACACTATGATTACAGCTGTTTACAACATGAACGCTAAAGACACAGTTTCACAAGATACACTTTGGAATGACTACTGGAGATAATTGCACCTGTATTTATGTGAAATGTTCTCAAAACCATGCCAAATGCAGAAAGAACAAATTCAGATGAACAGCTCTGTACTGCTTTCATGAAGGAGCAACTTGGCTATGAGTTGAATCTTATTCATTCAGCTTACTGTATTTTTTCTGCTTTGGTGACAAGTTAATGCAAACATCTTTAATATCAGAACCCCAGCAGCTCTCAGGGTTTCTTTTGCAAATTAACTTATGTAAAAGGCTTCACAAACAATGCCGATTTAGATTTTATTCGAACGACATGATCCCTGGTCACTGATGGGAGAGAGAAATCATCTGTGCTTTTCCACATCCAAACAGACAGGCAGGTAATTTTAGACTGCGGGAGAACAAATTGGCCTCTTTCACCCACTCAAGTCAATCAAGAGAGTAAGGGGGGAATGGAGAAAGAGACAGACGGACAGAGGGGGAAGGGGGCAAACACTGAACAAAACAGAGGAAAGAGGGTAACAGATATTAAAAAGAAACCTGTGTTAAAGACAAAGTAATAGAAAATGGTAAATGGCAAAAAACGGAAAGAAAACTAATGAAGGGATAAAAAGAAAATCTGCTTCTACATTCTCCCACTGGTGGTCCATGTTCCCACTGCTGCCTCTCTTGATTTAATTGCCCGGGTAGGAGTGAGATCAGAGCAACAGTTCAGCAGTAGGCTTCTATCAGACTTGAGAAACAATAACAAATAAGAAATTAAAGAGTTGAGAGAGAGGAAGAAAAAAACAAGGGACGAGAGAATAAAGGACTGGAAACCGGTGACGCATGAGGAAAAGGCAGATAAAAGCATACATTTGGAAAACAGGGAGGAAGACTAAGTGCAAAAGCATGACAGAAAGAAAGAGGAGGACGGAGGAAAAGGAACAGAAACAAGTGGAGCTGGTGGTCCATTTCCTTGTTTTCGGCTATATTTAATTACCTAAGTAGGAGTAAGTTCAGTAGATCAGTAGTAGGAGTAGCAGGCCTTCATCAAAGCAGCAGTCACTGCTTATTAGAATATTATTACAGAACAGCAGCAGCCAGCCAGTGGGCTGATTACTGACTGGGTCCAATGGGAGGCCTCATTTGACTGGAATGTACGGAGGCTGAAATGGAGAACAGGGATAAACACAGAAATACCATTTATAGACTAGGTGTTTTAATATGCTCGTATAAAAACTGTGTGTGCGCAGGAGAGAGCCTCAAAGAGCAGCCTCTCTTTGTCATTACACAGTGGTTTTTCTACTTTTTTCATTAATCTCTTGCATATACATGTGTATTTTTTCATTTTCTCCAACCTCCAAAGATCTTGTGAAGAGTCAATACATCCTAAAACCCGACCAACATTTTCTCACGATAGCAGCAACAATTTAACACATCTTTTCAGCTATTACATTTAATTGATTATACAAATTTCCAAAAGCAAGCTATGCAGATAATCAAACAGCTGCTGTTGCTGTTTGTGGAATATGTTTAGGTTTGTTTAACGGCATGAGAAGAAATATATGAGAATGAACACAAAAACGGCACAACATATAAAATGAATCCAAAAATGCATGAAACCAAAGATGCAATTCAAGTACATCAAATCATAGTTTAGTCAGTGACCATATCTTTGTGTAATTCATTCATTATGGATGTTGCATACGTCTTGATGATAGTATGGAATGTTAAATGCAGGGATGGCTTGAATTAAACCAGCATGAGAAATATGGCACAATGCACATATGGTGTATTACTTTATATTTATGTACCAAAAACAGATGTTCGCTGAAATCAGGGGATGAGAAGACATAAATGCATGCTAAAATAATTTTACTCAACCTCCCTGCTTCTTTAGTTGAATTAAAACAACTGTGTACAAGAACAGTAAATAAGTAATAGACTAGTAAAATGATATATAGACCCCTGAATCCAGATACATAAACTTGCTGATCCAGTCTATGAACACCAATTCTATGATGAAACACAAGCACAACAGCATGCTGGGCAATTAGCATTACCTACGGGAATTCAGATCACATCTCCTCCACCAATCAGGACCAAGGCTGAGCTCAGGTTGATTGGTTGGTTGCGTGGGTGAAATTAGGCAAAGCGCTGGCTGATATTTATCCTCAGATTTGATATGGCTGGTTGATATGGCGCTCTTGTACACAACACACAAACATGGAAGTGGAAGCGCACACAAGTTTGAAGCCGCCGCAACACAGACCAACACATTACACATCTCCGAGCTCACGCACACACAGAGACACACACACACGCCTAGTGTGGTCCGACCGACGACCACCGTGACTGAACGAGACCCAAACACAAACCACAGGCATCCAGTCATTCCCGACTGAGAAAATATTCATGTAAAAGTTTGATTTGGTAAAATGCGTAACATGTGTGGACACAAATTTAATACACTGGGCAGTGCGGACGAAAAATTTATCTCTACATATTAATACCATGCAGATGCATTTATGTTTGTGTAAAAAATAACAATACATAAAAGCTTGCATCTTGGGAAAATTATGCTAGCTTTTGTTCTCCTTTACATCTAAAAAAAAAATGACCTCAGACTAATGGGATCAAGCCTAACTATTCCAAAGCGACACAATACAAGGACATGCATTTTCGTATTTCTTATTTTGTGTTTATTCATTTTGGTTCCAGACTTTTTGGGTCTGCAATGTGGTTTTTGGGTAGTTGAGTCAAATAGCTTCCTTGCTGAGTTGGATATCCACTATTTGGCATATCTGCACTAATTCAACTAATGAGTTGGAATCCCATTTCTGCCAATAACCACGACCATGCCGGCTGGTGTGGTGTGGATGATGTTTAGAGAATTGTGTCTGTGATATCCGTTTGTGTTGTATCACTTTACTGAACTGACACAATGAAGAATAAGCTAAAACCTGAATCAAATGTATGCCTGCCAACAGACTCAACCCCTCTACTTTTTTCCCGTCCCTGTGCCTTCATTTTCTGTCTCGTACAGAACATACGTACCAAATACGAGGTGGCAGCGAGTGCATGTGTGTAAAGGCGTGGAGCGAGTCAAGGTTGGCCTAATTGGAGGTTGTTTGAATGTCTGGGAAAACGCACAAATGATGGAGGTAAGAGGAAAATGAAGGGAAGGGAGGGAGCAGGTGGCCTCCTTCATCTGGACCACAGCTGTTACGCAGCATGACTCACACACTCCTACCTTGACCAAAAAGATATACACAAACTCGCACACAGGCATGCATGAATACGAAAAAGCGTATGCGGACATGTGTGTTCAAAGACGCATTGGTGATTGTACATCACTAAACACCCTCGGGACATCTTGAATCAGACCATAAGCACCTCTGTGTGACCCATGGGCGCTTGCTTTGATGCTGCAGACAGTATATAAAGTTATTGAGTTAAGGATATATACATCTTCATGTCATGTTTTTACTTTTGCAGCAAATTCACCTTACTATGCAACACGTTTTACATACATTTCTCTTAATTTCTGTGAATTACCAAACAGACTTGACACAACTTTAATATATCCTACATGATTATTATTTTTTTTGTATGTAGTGACATTTACACTACAAACTGTGTTGCTTTATATGTTAAATATTCAGCCATTGTTTTTGCCTATAATTATCCTAAACAGGAAATTTTCAGATCCTTAAGCCACTCAGAAATGCAAAAGGCTCTCATTTTTCCTGTAAGGGTCATTTTCTGTCACTGACTTTTTTCAGTGAGGCTTAACAGGCAGCTGGCAGCGTCGTTCTTTTCTCTTTCTGTGGTTCACTTATGAGCTACAGGTTATTTTGCAGTATGTGTGTGCTTACATGTGGAGGGGACACGGGGGTGCTTGCCCTTCAGGGCGTAGTTAAGGTCCTTTAGAGCTCGAGCTTTTTTTCCCTCTCATTTCACTTTGATTCCTGGAACTCTTAACATTGCACATGCATGAGCACACACACACACACACACACACACACACACACTTAACTAGACATGGGCGCTTTACTGACAACAAGTTGGGCAACAGCTCAAACGCTGCATTCAATTAAACCGGCAAGTGACACCCCACCTCAGCCCCCGCCTCCTCTGGATCACTACTATGTGAATGCTGCTTAGATCTTAATCAAATTTGGAGCATGATGAATTCAAGAAGGCATACAAAACTCTTAATTTCATGGTGAAATTAATTATGCTGTGAGGTTTTCTTTGACAGGAACTTGAGCTGGAGATTTGTAAGTCTTGCCAAAAGTGTGTGCTCATTTCAAACCGAAGAATTAAGCGTTTATTTTTCTCTCCCAATTTATAGCTACGATAAGAAAAAATGTATTTGACTGCCTCAAGGTTCATTGTATATTACCTCTCTGAACCCCAAAACCCAACATGTTAAAAAAAACAAACACCAAAATGACATTATTTATCAGAACCACAAACTGTAACAACAAAATGAATCAGAATTTCAACGTCCCAACGGTCCTGGAACTAATCGTCTGTGACCAAATCCAAGGTTTTTCATATTATTATTATTAAATCACATTATTGAAAATGTAAAATACACATCCATAAAAAAATCACCAAAAATAAACTGTTTTCTTTATTCTGATTCTGTAAAAACATTATTTTATTTGATCCGTCTGTGTTTGCTCTGTTGGACATATGAAAAGACCTTTAAGTATTGCAGCGTCAGAGCTGACTCAGTTTCCTGTCTGTCTTTATAGTTAATTGCTCTGATCAAAGACGTTACTCTATAGATTCTGCCTGTCAACACATATCACTGTCAGTATTTTTTGTTACCTTTTCACTAAAGCTTCTTCATTTGATTTTTTTATTGAGGCAATCCCTCTAAAATAACCACACGTCGTTCATATTCAGTGATTTTCTTTCATTCCATCTGTAGGGAGTGTTGTCAGTAAGCCTGCACTGATGCAGACTCAGTGTTGGAGGGCTTTATAACTCCCACTTATTGCTGATTGGTTTGTTTCTCAGTGTTGCGGTCTCTCCACGCAAACATGCAAATGTAGTGAGCATGTGTCCAGTTACAGTTTTGGGGCTGAGGAGTGAATCACAGGAATATCTTTTTCTCAGTGGACATCACTGGCTCACGACCATTTAACCAATTTTCTCAATTAATCCACCTAATTTTAAAATGCAGTTTTGTTTGTTAGTTTTGATGAACTGTATGTCAGTTCATAAAGCAGCACAATATAAAATGACAAACTGTACAGTCCAAAATGACAGCAATACTTTCTGAAAAGGAGGAACTATTATTTAAGTTCATGATGCAGCTCCAGTTTCTATTAAACTCCTTAAAGTGAAAAGGTTCAGCCTGCATGGTAGCCTACACAAAAATCACGTTTCTGTACGTACCTCAGTACAGAAGTAACGGTTCGGTACCATACGGAACCGTCTGGAGTTGACAGACACACCGGCATGTCAAAATAACGTGAGCCATGATTTAAGATGATGTAGCAGCAAGACGCAGCGTCGTTTCAACTTGTGTCAGAAGTACAGATTTCAAACTATCTACCAATTCTTTTTAAATGTGTTGATAGGCCAAGTAAAACCAGAGTTATGACAAATAATAAACACCATACTTTTTCACACGTTTGAAGCGCCTTACTGCTTTCGTCTTGTCCACTTGTTTTATTCTTTTTCATACTGAAGTGATCCCAAACTGGTGGTTTTAATGATGACGGAGCGTCTTCCAGCTCTGGCTTCTTGCTGTTAGCATCAGCCATCCCATTCTCTAGCCATACGTCACAGAAGCGCCGGCAGGAGAAAAAAAATGATCTGTCACATCCTGGAGTCCACTGGAAACTCCTACTTGTTTTTAGTTCCGCAATACTGTGCAACTGTGAGACGGAGAAGGTCTGCCACAACTGTGGGCACTACAAGGTTCACAATTAAAACAGTTCTGTACATTGGTCATTCTTAATGGTCTTAAAATTTTCGTACCGCGGTACACCTCTGTAACAAACCGAAAGTGCCTGTACCAAACGGTTCGGTTTGATCAGTGTATTGTTACACCCCTAATCTATACCAAGTGAAAGATGGACGCTGAATATTTTAGAACCATGGAGCACCTAAAGACACTCCTCCTTTCCCTACTGGGTAATGTTTTTCTGACTTTGTTCATAGCTTTGAACTGAGAATATCGGCAAATTCACAGAACTGCAGATTGTCTTTAACTCTTGTATATGGTGAGTTTGTCAGATATTTGTCAGGATTCTAGCAGTGCAGAGCAGCAGCTTGGAAATCTCAATCTTTTTCAGTCACCATTTCACTATTTTGTTGTTTCACAGTGTAAACGGACAAATACGTAAATGAGAACAGCTTTGTTGGGGATTCAGCTGTATTGGTTTTCTCTTCAGGTTTTCGCGCATAGTGCTGGAGCTGCACCGGTGTGACTTAAACTCTTCACAGTGTCTATAACAACCCATTGTTTGGTGATAATGAAAAAAAAATACTTTTGAAGCATTGGGTATTTAGAAACTTTTGCATTCATCCAAATTGGACTCTGCTGCAGCCATCATTATCCAAAAGTTAAACGCTGACAGCAGCTGACCAATGACAGGAGCCAAAAACACATGACAACAATTACAATTACATGTGTAATAAGGGACTGAAACATTTGTTAATGTGGTCCAATAAAGCATTTTACAGTTTTCACACATCTATTTTTGAAATGTGAAACACTTGCACTGCTGAGCCCTGTAAAAAAATGTGAATAATCAGTTAATCTTCATGTGCTACCAGAGAAATGTACGCATAACCTGACCTGCTGTTACCGGAATTTGATTTCCCCATATGGCTCCAGATCATACACCGATGATGCAGGATGATATCACCCAAACAGTTCAGGGTGAGTTACCTGTCAGTCTGCATGACTTCACGGTTTGTTTGTGAAAAGTCAGTGTGAATATGAATCAGACAGGAACTAAAATGGAACAAGGGATCATTTTTCTTCTCTTGGTCTGGATCAAACGAACCGAACTACGAGTGTAAAAACACCCTCAGAGCACGAGCATCGAAAGAATAAGACAAGTGACAAAATCCATGAATGTTAGGTTTTTTATGTTGCACTATCAATATTGTTTTGGACATTGCTGTGGAGGGAGGGAGGGAGGAGGAGTGCAGCTGTCTCTGTTTGCTCTGGGTTGGACGGTACAATGTCAGACTTTAAAATCAGTTTTAGTATTTGCTTTTGGTGAACAGGATAAGTCTTCGATGTCTAAGTTAATGCAGTGTCTTCCAAAAAAACATGTTGAGTTTTTAGTGTAAAATGGGTCAGAGTTCCTTCCAGACCTCTTCTGAAGATTCTTTTCCTTCACTAGACTTTTTGTCTACTTTTTTTTTTAGTCTTACTTTTCTACATTCTTCATGGCTTGTTGAGATTCCACGTCTTGGATTTTGTGGTCTCCCTTTGCCATGATGGTTATTTGACTGAACCTTGGCATCGCTCATATTCTGAATTCCTAACATGCCCCTTTCATGGCTAGAGCAATGGAAAATGATTGCATTTTCCATTGTTACAGAGAGCCAACCGACGCTTGTTTTGAACCGAGTTTGGCGCTAGATCTAATCAGAAATATTGTGTGGGTTTTCCCTGTTTTGAACCAGGGCAGGATTTTAATATAGTTTCAATACTTTTATTTTCTTTTATAGCAATTGAAGCACTATTTCCTGTCTTATTGGTAAATGTGGCAACACAGACCAAAACAGAAAGTTCATTAAAAACACCATACTCACTGCCCTGACTGTCAAGTTCCAATTATAAGTTAGAAGATGTTGATAAAGGCTGGATCACTGCCTGATTTTAATGAAACTTGCATCTTGCATCTTACTGATCTGCCAAATGGATGACTTCTAGTGCTCAACAACAAAAAAAAAAAAGCAAACAGAAAGCGTATATATAGAAGAGCACAAGTCTAGCGTGCAGACAAATCTGTATGGCAGCATAAAGATATGAACAAGAAAGCATGTATATAACAGTATAATACAGACTTGGCAGCCAAACACTCCAACTAAGCCTGGACATTGTTAAGTTATATACAAAGACATAGAGGAACACAAACAAGCCAGAACAGAAACAGCACCATAAAGAATGTATAGATGCAGAACAGAGAGCCATTATCCTTAAAATGTCACGCATACTTGTTTTGGATAAAAGAGAAACACTACTTTGCATAGGCTTTTTGTTTTCTTTTAAGAGAAAAAGCACCAGCTGCTGCATCTTCATAAAGACTCTGCTTTGCTGTTTGGTTTTAGAGAAACCATCCTAAATGTCAACAGTCAAGTCTTTGTACTGAGATAACAATCTTGACTTAGAAAAAACTTAGACAATGCTGATGAAGTGACTTTAAAAAGCCAGACTCCATGACAGTTACTTAGGTAGGTATTAGATCAGCGGTTCTCAAACCTTCACTGTATTAACAACTGTTATCAATATGGAGCGAATCTCTGGCTCTGTACCTTTGAATGCAATAGAGCATACAGTGTTGCACTCAGGTTGACAGCCTTTATCATGACAATAACCTCCACATTTTGTGACTCCGAGCAACGTTCTGCATAACTAGTTAGCCAGCAGTTTGCTGAGTGGCAGCATCATGAGTTGACAGAGTACAAGAAATTGTAGCAACACTGTCCCCTGTCTCCACAAAATTACATTTCCGTACAGCTAAACCGCAATCTCAGTTAGGTTTTTGGGGAAATTATTGTCTGCCAAAGAGCAAGTGAAAACTTGAAGTAATCAACAAAGTGAAAACAAAACTCAAATTTAAGAATAATGGTCCCAACAAAAACAAACAGACAAACATGGCTGAACATCCTGTCTTCCAGACTTTGTGGCTCTTTTCGAAGTCATAGATGTGAAAATACATTTGCTGCAGTTTAGGTGTTTAAGAACATCATATTGTGGCAACTGGGCTGAACCCTGAGGTGACAAAAGCCAAAATATATTAATATTTCCATTGGTTCAAAATGACTGAGTGTATTTCTTTCATTTCACATCGGAGCACAAGTGGTGTATATGTGTAATGCCCTTCATGAGGCAGCACAGCTTTAGCAGTTACTGAAATAGTTAAGGAGGAGTCAGATGGTCACTGAACTCCCTGAACTCTGTCTGGAGAGGAAAAGTCTGACTGATCTTACAACACCAGATGCTTTTTGCTTTCAGTATCCAGTATTATAGTTGGAGGCCATACATCTCCATGCTGGAGGCCATGGAGATGTATGTATGTTGGGCGATATGGGAAAAATTTTCCAACTGGCCACCGTCAGTATAACAACTGGTGACTGCTGATATGTTCACAGAGAAGGACTCAGTGTTTATAAAACATTTATTTGTGGCAGCCCACTACAATAACAACACTGACCACCACTTATTGATTTTCTATTTGTTCCTATTTAAAATGGGAAAAATCTTATTTTATTGTAGAGCTGCATCTTGTTTTCTCTCTGCCTCACAAACACATTGACAACAGACACGTCTGTGAACAGTCTCTCTATCAAAACACACTCCAGTGGAAAGATTGTTGTTCCCCAAAGAACAGAATCAATCTGAGTAAGTAAGTAAATTTTATTTGTATAGCGCCTTTCGCAGACCAGGGTCACAAGGCGCTTTACAGTTACAATAAAAACAATAACAGTAAAACAATAATAACAAATGAATGGTTTGTATCATGAACACATCTGTTCAAATTCGTCCAAAACTAATGCTTTCAAGGTATTTCTGTTAATGCAATACTGTAAATCTTGGACACCCAGCTCGTCAATTAAATTATTAACATGTAAGTAAGCTGTGTTGCAGTACCTTTAGAAATTCTCGGCTCCCAAACATGGATGGGAGACCTGTGGGTTTAGGCTGTGTTCTTTTCTCTTCTCTGGGGCAGTGAACAGAAAACACATTTGGATAATTGCTGTACTTAAATTTGGCCTTATCTACATAATTTATGGTTGACTACAGTGACTTTGTCAACTTTGTTCACACTACGGCTGCAAGTAAACATTATTTTCTTTGTTAGTAAATCTGTTGATTATTTTTGGATTAGTTGTTTGGTCTTAAAAATGTCAGAAAATGGTGAAAAATGTCCGTCAGCCCACATTGATGCCCTCAATGCTTTGTTTTTTCTGTAATCCAAAGCTTTTCAAACGATTGTCAAAGAAGACCAAAGAAACCTGAAAATATTTACATTTCAAAAGCTGGAGTCAGAGAGCTTAGATATTATTCTCTAAAATAATAACCAATTAATTGATTATCAAGAAACTTGACTTTATTATAATAACTGACAACTAATTGATTACTTGGTTAATCGCTGTAGCTCTGACATGTACTTGAAAGTGGCTGCTGCTGAGAGACTTCTCACAGATACAGTTTCTCCATCTGCCAACTCCAGTTAGCTAAATTCTCAAGGAGAGAAACAAACTTTAAACAATAATTGCCCCAAAGAAACCACTGACAGATGACAGGAGCAGAAATAGTTAATCAGGCCATCAGCTTTGCCTAAGAAAAATTCCTGAAACCTAACTCTAGTACTAACATCTTAACATTTCTCAAATTCCAGTTCCAGAAACATAATGTTGAAACCAGTATTGTGCAAAGAGAAAAAAACAGACTCGACTTAAAAATAGTGAAGAAACCATTTGTTTTCAACTTGAGCTTAAGGCCAAATGCTGCTCTGACCTTGTTTTGTTAATAGAAGCCATTGTAATCTTTATGATCTGAAACATTGCTGCATCTCCGACACTTTTATCAAGACAAATTACACTATTGTTCTAGATAAGGCTCCTTTATTTAGGCCTGGCATCAGGTTTTGCATTAGATAACAACAGTTGCCTCCCTTCTGTTGTTATCCCCTTCCCAGAATAGTAAAGGTGCCTGAAATCACTGTTACAGACAGTTTTATCAATATTGATATAATCTCAAACCAAACAGTACTGGAATGGAAAGTTTTCCCCTTCCAGCCTCTTTCTGTCCCTTCACTTCTCCCTTTTTACTCATCAAAATGAAACTGGCACAAACTCAAAGGGGCAGGACTTTTGAACAAAACAGAAAAGACCGATAAATTGGAATTTTATTGTTTTTACTGGAATACTGGTTTTTGGTATGTCCTGCATCTGCATTTGTTTTGTCACGACTTTTCTGAGACATCTCCCCAGTTATGTCACTCCTCTCTGCTCCACATTTCCCACATCCCTCTCCATCTATCTCCTCTTTGTCATTTACCACATTTCCATCTTTCCCTCTCCCCTCTCCATCTCCCTTACAATATCTCTCCCACCCATCCTTTTCTCCATCACTCCCACAGACCCATCAGAGCTTTTCTGAGTCCAGGCTTGTGTATCCATTAGTCAGTGTTATCTTTATGTCAACAGTTCCTCTCAAATATTTACAATAGTCCCTGGTGGGGAGTCATCCAGCCAGGGGTGGGATGATTCACCCTTTGTTAACACAATCACCCCAAAGTAACTCTGTGCCACTTAGAAACACATAAGTAAAAACATGTTTTCTACACTGAAGCACTGACCTTTAAGTCTATTACCGGCAGGAGAGATCAAGCTGGAAAGTTAAGGAAGAGTTATAGTCACCTGTGTGTGAATGTGCATCTTTTTTATGCTTCACAATCTTATAAATCATTATTTGGCATGCAATCTGTCTTTAAAAGGGGTTAAACAGATTGCACCATTAAAGATGCTATATGTATTTTATTTTGAAAGTTCAGCTGCTGCTAAAGAGTTAGCCTTCGCCAGTTGTATCTCCGGCTTTCGTAACGGCAGGCTGGCCAGGTCGCTGTTGTGTTGGTCCTTGAAATCATTCAGCTGCTGCTCCAGTGAGTCTTTTTTCTCCCACGGCCAGACTTCAAATCCACTGTATGAGACTGCAGCTGGTGATGGGAGGCTTAGTTCTTGTTCTGGCCTCCAGGAGATCCACTGTAAGATAAATGGCCACTCCAACCAGAACAGCAGCAGGTGGAGAACTGGTTTAACTTACTTATTTATGTTGCTGCATGTTTTATTTTCTTACTCGGCTTCAGTGTACTGTAAGTTTCTATAAAGGTTGACTGTGCAACACTTTCTGTGATGATAGCCGACTTTAACTGTTATCCAAGATGGTGGAGTTTGACACAAATAAAAATAAGTATTAAGGAAGGCATGGACTCGTGCACCTCAGGACCTGCACCAACCAATACTGATTACTGTTAATTAAAACAGTCCAATAACTCATATTTGGAACTGATACATATTAAGAGCATGTGATAGAAAGGAACCTTAACTATGTTACTTCATTAATAATTACTACTATAACTGAATAGAAATCGGAGTAAAGGAGTCAGAGTGTCACATGATGCTATGACGCTCCCCTCCTTTGACTGAGACCGTTTGATGAGATCAGTAACAGTTTGTCTCCTGCAGTTACGTCGGTTGCTCCTCTCTGCTTTCTTAATCTTTCTTTTCAAGCAGAGGAACACCGCGCTAGACCAAATAGCGATGGGAGTTTGTTATTGCAAGCAAATGTTTTCGCCATGTGCTTTCACTTTCAAAGCGGTTTGCATCTAATGGATTTAATTGAAACTATCAAACATATGATGTGTCGATCACTGGTACATGTTGGTATTATTTTACCATCCAGACCTACTATAGACAGACAGTTCAATCTATATATGTCAGAAAACTAGATATGGTTAATTACTGCAACATTAGAATCACATCAGCAATCCATACATTCATTGTATTCCAGTGGTTCACAATCTCACATACAGGATCTCCAGCAAGATCTGTCAGGTGGTTGTCAAGATACAGAAGAAGGGGGAAATCCCTTGGCAAAACAAACACTCAGATTCTTTGATCTTCACTTTTTTATTGTTATTACTGGATGATTTACAAAGTATTCACAGGCATGGGTGAGACGGAGGCGTTCACTCTTCGGTTAAACATAAGCAGACTGAAACGATGAGAAGCAAACAAACACTGCTTGAATTTAAAAGATAGAGAGCGCTATTGTGGACCAAAGGTAATTTAAGGTTGGACCCTATAGTTTTAAGTGATGTTTTTCAGTTGGTTTATCAAAGTGTTATGCACAGGATGTCTATTTTTCAAGCAATACCGAACTTCAACGTCAACATTAAACCAAATACAGTGACATTCTCCCTGAACCAACACTGGTGACTGCATTTACCCACGATGCATCACTAACACTTCAGGCAGCAACAGTAGCTGAGGCAAGAAAACAAAACTAAACATACACTTGAGATATATACTAGCCATGGCACATAGGCCACCCCCGGTTAACCACAGACATGCTGCACGTGTACACGGTGTAACACTTGCATTCGGGGACACCCACTGACAACATACACAAAGGTCTAAATCTATATGCAAATCAACACGTGTCACACAAGCAAACGTGAGCCTGTGCCTGAACACATATATACAGAAGCAAACATGCAAGCCACGAAAAGTACATTCTGTGTGAGTCACCAGTAAACTCTGATAGATAAACAAGATGTTGGAGGCAGCGAGTTTATTTGACATTTCTGTCTGTCTCCTTCACTTTGTGGTGTCTCTCTTGGCTCATCTTTAACCGTGACCTCCTGCTGTATTTGTTTTAGAGGTGGGACTCTAAAGCCGTTCAAAGAAACACTCGCACAGATGGACGCACTGTAGGCACATACAAAAACACGGGCCTTGTTTTATTGTCAGATCTCGAGCATAAAAAATGAAGGTCAACTGGTGCTTGAACCTAAAGTCTTGTTTCTTCTAAAACTGTAAATTCCATCTTAAGCTTTTCTGGATCTGGAACTGACGATTAGAGAGACAAGCATGTGATCAGAAGCTTGGAAAAAATAATGTCCCATATTAAATTCTCTTTATAGTTTTGGCTATTACACTACTGGTAGAATCAGTTTTTATGACAGATCATAAAAGCTTGCAGATCATGCAAACTGACAGCTGGGACATGCGCACGTTGTTTTTGGAGGTCTCCAAGAACATATAAGATCTTGTCATGCATAATTAAAGAGATTAGTACAATATCAAAGTACGGGGTTTGTAAAGTTACAAGCCGGTTCTCATGTAAGCTGCTACATTAACAGAATCATGGACCTCAGAACAAACTTTTTTGGCTAGAAAATGCATCTTATATAACTGGATTCATGAATCAAGCTGTATAGTTCCCTCTTCTCTGAATTTCAGCCAGCAGGCCATACCATCTCTTCCTAAAGAAACAGAAGGCACATCAGCCTATCCAATGCATCTGCTATCACTCTCGCGACTGATGGGTGGACATCTAAGTTTTCTGACAAAATGCTGCAACTTAATGGGCTTTATGGTTTTTTTAAACTACGGTTGAAGTGCAGGTTATATTCTAAATGCTGCACTATAATAGATTTTGATTTATGATTTATTTGAGAGAATTGATATTTTGATGTACTGACAGAAGGAAAAAGAATTTGGTTCAGTTTTGTGTAATCTATTTCATGTTTACAAAAAACATAATAAACCATAACCTCAAAATCAAGGTGATTTTTGTGTACCATTACACCCTTAAAGAGTGATATCGGGCAGCCTCAGAGAAAGAAAATGGTGATCGAAGCAATTTATTTTTAAATTCACGTTGCAGATATCAAATTGTGAGTCATTTACATCAGTGCAAAATTAGGGTATGCAAAAACTACTATTCCTCTTCATGCGATGTTGACTAATAGCATGTTTTACACGCAACAAACACATGCCGCCATGTGACAAACGGAGAAATTGGTTGCACCAGTGCTACCAGTGGAAAAGTTATTCCGTAGCTTAAAACAAGGCTTTTACGTCTCCATCTGATAATAGTTAACTGTATAAAATAGGTTGAAATGTGACTACTAATAAATGATATACTGATGATGGGAAGGTGGAAATGTAAATCAGCTGCTCTGTCAACTTTTCATTACCTTTAGTACAGTGCATGGAAGAGACCACAGAAACACATGAAGACAGATTGAAGTGAAAGTTTGTATTTTATATCACTGTCATCATGAAGTCATCAGTTCAGTTTTGATGATGATGCACGGTCCTGGGTAGTCTTTCAGCTCATGCTGCCCTGGTAGTAAACCTTATACCTCCACAGACTACAGGGTAATCAAGGAACACCCACACATGAGCGTGAACCCGCACACAAACACATGCCAAACGCACTCATGCTCCTGGCCTGAAGCTGGCATTTGCAGGCCAGGGTGTGAGGGGTAACATTTCAAAACACACCGCCAGCTCTGCTAAAAAACAAAGATGAAGAACCCTGAGAGGGACACACACACACACACACACACACACATCTGTACCAGAAAAGTGTAAAAAACATATTAAATTCCAGGTGTGTGGAAATTTTGGACTAAACATCCTGAACTAATGTGAGCAGATGAAGGAAAAATTATCTGGCAGCAAATAGTAAACATCAGCCTTGCCCATTAGTTATTAGACTTTATTGATAGTCCTAACAGTTACAAATAGCTGACTGCACTCCATAAACTAGAACATAAGTTTGGAAATATTAACACACAAGTGTGAGCCAATGTACAGTCTGACATTCCTTTAATTTCACTCTTACTTCAGATTTAAAATGTGTTTTTCAAAGGCTTGGAGTTTGCACACTGTTCATCAAATCTTGGCTCTGTCAGTCTTTGTATTGTACATCAATTTTATGATCGCGTACTGTGTAATATCATGTTCCTGTTTGTTACCCAAGTTCTGAGTCGTAATCTTGAGAATATTATCAACAAAGTCACGCCTATTTTGTTTCTAGTTTTTGGAGAGGCTTGCTCACGTTGACATATGTAGACTGAATTTCCCAAAAGTAAGATTTGAGGTGGACTTTGGGCTTTAGTTGTCACTAGTTTTGTTACTTTTGAGATGTGATACCAAGTCAAATTCAAATTACGTCTGTTCTTGGCCTTACAATGGCAGTGTTGCATCTAACTGTGTATGGACGCATGTTTACTTGCTTCCTATGTCTCTATACTACATGCTGTGTGCATTGTGGATGGTTTACATGAAGGCTGAGCTTAATGCAAGCTTTACTAATAAATTCATTTTTGTGGGCTCACTGACCACTTCTGCTAAATCTCATTTCTCTATGAAGTCAAGCTGAAAAGATGAGGTAGCTTTAGTCACAAGAACTACAACATCAAGAAGGATTGATTGTGGTCTCTGGGTTCAGTCTATCACCAGCAAAGACAGTGGAGAAAATTCCTCAGTCCGGTGCATATTTTATCAGGCACCAAGACAAACCACACTCAAAATCAAACTAAAATGACCACCCATTATGCTACAGCAGCATTTCTGATCATGAGAGGGGCTTCAACTGGCTGGAAAATAATGAAAATACTTTTAAGGCTTCTGTGTGTAGTAAGATGCAGATTTACAAGATTTATAATCAGGCTTTCTCACCATACATCAAAATGCAAAAAGGCCCAGGTTTACTTATTATAAAGCTGGACGACATGGCTCTCTCTGGACCAAGAAAAGCTCAATCAGTTTAATGACTGATTGATGTTCTTTGTTTAGTATGTTTAAATGACACCATTTGTTAATCAACACTAAACAGCTACTGCAATCTGATGAAGAGCCTATGAGGAGTCAAGGGATGGACAACATTTTATGTTATGCTCCCAATAGTTGTCAACACACTTCACTCAGAACCAACAGGAACCTCATGGAGGCACTAGTGAAAAGATGAGCTGATCACTAATGTCAGTGGTGTTCATCAGGGCTGGCGTTGATCAAAGATATTCCTCATCAACAACACATCAAACATTTTTACTGGCAGTTTCAATAACTGAAATCTGCTAATGGCCCTAGATGGAAAGTAATTTTATTATCAAAGCCAGTTGGCTCAATAATTAACATTTTAAATCATAAACTTTCTGTTTAGACAGCTTTCAAGCCCTCTCACAGCTTAGATATGGTGCACATGATGTGATATTTTCACAAATCACATTGAACAAAACAAACTTTCTGACCAGAGGCATTGAAAATTAGCAGGCACACTTCTCTTTGAACCTGCTACACTGAATTAAAATTGTGATTAAACAGAGCGATTGCAGACAGGAAAGAAAAGTTGGGAACAAAAGTCAGAAACAACGACAGAAGTGTAATTAGGCGTAATAAAATAAACAAGTTCTGTTCTTTATGTCTTTGTACAACTTTGCACTCCACTGCTCTTTCTCAACATGTCTACTACAACAGCTGAGGAACATCTCATTCCAATGCTGCAACACAGACACAAATCCTAATACACATATGCATTTGCACACCAACACACGCACACTTTCAAACTCACTCACATGCACGGACACACACAGGCAGGTCGTGGCCTCTTATTAATATTTCCTATTCTGGAGTGTTCTTTTGGCAGGCTGTGCTGTGCTGCTGCAGTGTGTGGCCTGGCTGCACAAACACATCAGAGTTTCACCAAAAGCTCTCTAAATTAAGTTTTATTGCCATTCCAGGAGGTGACTCATTGGACTGCCACACTAATGAGGGGTTCCCCTACTTCTATCCTATTTTTCTCCCTCTTCGTTTATTTCTGTATGGTGCTGTGTCTGTCTTTGAGCCTTCCTTTCTCTTAGTCATCATCATCATCATCACCATCATGCCTTCTGTCAGTACCACACAGCGTAATGTAATTTTTCCAAAAGCATGGTGTGATTACATCAACATTGGTCGTTTGCGCAAATTCTCAGCAGACCTATGTTTACTTTTTTCTGACAGGTGACATATTTCAGTCACGTTAAAGAATGACTGTCCTCTACAGGGAAGTACCGCAACATTATACGACCACAAAACCTGCAAGGGGGAGGTCCGAGTGGATGGAAAGTATCTCACTTCAGTACAGGAGACTATAAGTTATATCGCCCCTATTTTTCTACTGATGAATTGGTGACAAATAGTCAAAGGTGACACACAATTTAAATACAACTTCAACTGCAGTAGACTGGAGATAAGCCTCTGGGAAAATGGGATTAAATCGTGAGTGTAGCGTTAGTCTCAGTTCATCTACTCAGCCATACTGACTTGTTTGTTTAGCAAGACAAAATGTATGACTGATCACCTTAATTTAACAAATACTACGCCACAAAAAGTTTGAGAACTAGACTGGATAGCGCCAATGAAGTGAAAACGAAAATATAAACCAGAAAAGAGACTTTTCAGTTGGAAGTCCTCATTAATAAAGAGAGCAATAAGACTTATGTTGGGCTCTGTTGTCTGGCTGGACCACAAGTCTGTTGTAGCTACATAATAATATTCCACTTGTGCCTTGGGTTGTTCATACAGCTCTGGGATGACAAGAGTGCCACGTTTAAAACTCTCTTTGTCAACTGGTTAATTAGTGTCACGTTTTTTGTGAGGTGAAAGGTTATCGCATCAGGGATTTCTCCATGCTGTTTGGAATTTTTCTCATCTGGCTTAACTCTGGCAGTAACAGCGAGAGTAGTTTTTGTTTTGGATGGCATTCAGATCTGGCGTCGCTCTCTTCATACAGAGGTTTGAGGTGCTGATTTAAATGGTAGAACTAATTATCTGTCAGGAAACTGCCGACAAAATACCTGTTCTTGGTCGACACAATCCTCACTGTGGCTGAAATATTTCCAACCAATGTTGGTTTCAACCAAATCTTCCTTTTCGGTGTTTCTTTCCTGTTCCTCGCTCATTTACCTTTGTGTCTTTTACATGAAGTTTAAAAACCTCAGTGCATGCAAGAACATGGCAATCAGAATGAATTGTGTTTTAAGCCAGAAATTTTTTGTAGTCATGGAAAATGCCAACCGTGTGAGTTTTATCTGTGTATCAAGCTGCATGATGCGTTTTATTTAATATATTTTGTTTAACCATATCAATTAAATCGTGCTCAATACTTTTTTTCTCACTAGTTGAATCTTAAATTTCCTTTTAATCAAAAGAATAATTAGATGTTAGGAACAACCCACCTAAAACGTGATGCATCTTTTATCACATTATTCATCTTTAGCTGACAGCTCAAACTTTTTTCCTCTCCTGGTTTGAGAGAGGAACAAACCAAACAGCAGCAAAAGTCAAATTTATCATCAGTTTAAGTCATGGAATTAAAGTTAGTTAACAACAGATGATATGAAGTGTTGTTTGTCCTTTAACCAGGCAACCAGCTATAATGGGAAGCTGCTGCCTAACGTGTCAGAACACACACAAATACGCCTGCATACTATGAATTTCATCTGCATGTGTGCAAAATACTTTCCCTTTAGAGTCCTGCGTAAATGCGCTACCTACGCATTTTTGCTTCTCTTTGCCACTGAAGCTGGAGACGTAGGGAAACCAAGACTTCACAATTCTTACAAAAGGAGGCTTTTTAAATAAAGTTTGGGCATGGATCAACAAACAACAATGTTAAGAGACAATCTGCATTGCATTTAATGCAAAGAAACAACTCTGAAAACATCTGGTAAGCACAATATCTCTTCTATCGGAGAGACTAATTTAAAATCAGTTTCTTGTCTGGCACCATGTAACCGCTGTTATTTTTCTCAGCTTGTAATCTGTTCATCGTGTCACAGTCTGTCATTTATTATTCGTGTCGTCTCCGTTGGCAGGGCACTGATCCCTCTGTGTTAATACTCTCTGTTTGCAGTCAGTCTAAACTGTCAAAGAAAATTTATTTATACACTGAGTAAAGGAGTTCTTGTCTGTTACCACCGTGTAGTGTGATAATTAATGGGGGTATTGGGACATCAAATGACGTCTTCAAACCTAGTTCAAGCACTGAGCTGGTGTAGTAAATAAATTTGCCTGTCTGTACAAGTGAAGCTATCAAGGCCTTCATCTTACTCTTTGTTGCTGCTGTTGTTGATTCCACCAGAGCTGCATTCAACTGCACACTCTGTCTCTCCATGGTTTCCAATACTATTAAATTCTCTTAGTATTTCTTGTTGTTGACCATAAATTTAAAAAAAATAATTTAGCAAGAGACGGTGTAATAAATCTCCTCTGCATGGAACTCAGTTCAAGAGGCATTTTTGTTGCTAGCATTTTTGAATATTCTCACTTATCACAATAAATCTCAGACGGATAAAATTGAAACAGATAAATTAAGATGAAATAAAGCACTTTCTAATGTACTTGACAATATTTTGCAAAAACAGTTATTTTCTGCTTGGGAACACCTATAAACAAATAAATCACTATAATATACAGTGTGTGTGGAAGCATGAATCTCCTCAGAAAGAATGAAAGTGAAAGATTGTTGTGGGTTTCAGAAACTCAAGAAAGGACAAAACAATCCTTTACTGTCTGCTCTTGGTCTGTCTTTTCATTGTTCTTCTCTGCTGGCACAGAATTTTTAATATCTGGTTCATCCCTCACACATGTGCATGAAATATCCACAACCACAAGTTTTTTTTCTCAGCTTTGAAAACACCTGACTCATACGGCCTGAGGAATGATGTGGGTATCACAAGAGTTTCCATCTTTGCCACCATCAACATCATCAGAGACCTACATTATAATATCACAGATGGCACAGCTGGCGTGATGAGGATGTCCGGTTTGGGAGTCTTAGACTTGCATCTCAGTTTTTTTGCAGATCCTGTGGTTCTTATAGCTTCATCGGACCGTGACCTTCAGCACACAGTGGGTTGGTTTGAAGCTGAGTGTAAATAGTAAGGATGAGAGTCAGAACCTCGAAGTCTGACAACATAGTTCTCTGCCTGAAACTGGTGGATTCCCAGTGGGTTGAGGGCAACTTGCTGTGAAGGAGTTGTTCACGAGGAATGGGAATATGGAGCAAAAGATGGACAGAAGGATTGGGGCAGCATTAGCCGTAATGCAGGTGTAGCACTGGACTAGCATCATGATTTACCTGTCCATCTATGTTCCAGCCCTCACCAATGTCCATGAGCTCTGGGTGATGACCAAAAGAATAAGATCGCAGATACAAGCAGATACAAGCTCAGCCCTGGAGATTCAGTCAGGGGCTCCGGCATCCAGAGGAGCTCAAAGTGGATTTGCTGCTTATTCATGTTGAAAGGAGCCAGTTGAGGTGATTGGGGCATCTAACCAATTCCTTTAGAGGCTTTCTTGGAACATCTAACTTTTAGGAGACCCCAGGGTAGGGAAAAAACTCACCACATATCTCATCTAACCTCTGCATTCCTTGGGATCTCCCAACAGGAGCTGGAAAACATTGCTGGGTATAGGGACATCTGGAATGACCTGCTCAGCCCGCTCCTTACGCAGTCCAACTCCAGATAAATGGAAGAAAACTGGGTGAATGGTGAAGTGGGCTGAGACACTTATTTAGTGTCTTAGTCAACCAACTGAACAAACCCAAAAAATAATCAGTATTTTATCAAATACGACAAAAAACAGTAAATATTCACATTTTCACAAGCAAAATAGTAGCCAGGTTATACATTGAGATGTCAGGAGGAGAACATGTGCAAAAAAATTCAAAGGCAACAGAAGCAAGGAAGACATATTTTGGCCACACACTCATAATGGGTAATTAATTTTACCCAGTAGTGAAATTGTTGTTCAAAAAGTGTGTAGACTAAATGAGAGGCTGCCGTAGCATGTTCTGTGTAAAACACCCCTATCAGCCCGAAATATCAGCATGTCAACACATTGGTATCTCTGTGGCTAACATGTTTCATCAGATACCCACTCAAACTGTGTGATCAAACACTTCATGCCAGCCACTGATCACTGAATGGGCCACCATACAGCTGGGGAGCGTTCAAAGACACTCAGGTAGGTAGGCAAGTGCAGTATGCTGGCTGCTGCTGTTTCCCTCTCATGCAACAACCCAAACCGACATGCACATAAACCTGCACACACACACACACACACACACACACACACACACAGGTAACCTCACACAAGTGGCACATTCCTTCGGTGACACAGTCCGGCCCAAAAAGGGGGCTCAGGTGTTTCTGCCTTTTGTAGTCTTACAAACACCAAGAAAGAGACAGAAAGTGAGTGAGACAGAAAGAGAAAGGGAGGGGAAAGATATGATGTTTTCCTTTCTCTGCCTCGGCTGTGAAACCCCATCCTGCTTTCATTCCTTCTTTCATTGTGTCAGTCTTGCTTTTGTGTGCACTGCTGATGAGGCCCTCTTGACACTGAAGAGGTTATCCAGCTGATACCTGACTCCCATTGAAGATGCTTTTCTCTCAAAAACACACACACACACACACTCACATGCACACATCCACTATCCTCTTTTCTTTAGTTTTCCTACACACAAGCCTCTGTCTCTCAATTTCTTCCTTTCTTCTTTGTCCCGAGCCTTTTAGTCACCTCACTGCCACCCTAACACAGATACACATCAGATACCACAGAAGAAGTGTCGGGAAACACTCGCATCATCCTCAGGAGGGGGAGTCTTGACTCCTGTTGTCATAATCTTATGCTCTCTCAGCTTGAAGAGAGGTAAACCTGCTAACAAGCCGACCACTCACAAGATGCCACACTAAGATTCTGAGGGATTCAAGCTCCATACCTTCCACTTATTGGTTGTTTCTTTGGTGGCTCACGCGGAAAGCTCTAAAATTCAGATGGAAGATAACTCAGATGACAGACCCAAGTGGCCACCCTGTCACGACAGAGTGTCATCAGTCAAAATAAAGCTGTGTTTTTACAGTGTAGGGCTGATGAGACAGTAGTGTGTGTGCACCAAATCAGAAAGCATGGTGGCATGATGGAACATTTTAAATTTAAGCCCTCAGCATTTTTTTTTACAATAACAAATGTCTGTAGATTTTTGCTTCTTTCAATTTTGCAAAAGCACAGTGCACATCTGAATCTTTTTTTAATCATCGCTCATCTAACAAACGAAAGGGAATCTACTAAATAGCAATAAATTGTTTAGTTAAGGCCTGTGAAAATTTTACTTTTTTTACAGTGTGCCTTGATCACAAGTGCCGCCTTGCTAATTGGAGCGACAGTAATGATGAATGATTTTACGGATTGGTTTTACTTGCATGTACTCACATATCGGCAATAAGTCAAATCAGTCGTTTAAACCCCTCAACCAGTCGACAGGTGTTATTGTTTTTCCAGGTACAGACATGTTTAAATCCATTACTATCCACTGGTCTGTCTTGCATCATTTTTTAATTGTTTTTTGTTTGTCAAATCACATTGTATTAAGGCTGTCAGACTGGATATTTGGACGAAGCTAAAGTTAAAATAATGCAACATGTTGATCACCTGCTAACTTTCACACAAGACATAAGTCTAAACACTGAGTAAAAAGTGATGGAAGGCACAAGAGAAGGAAAATTTATGCTCTCCCACTTCAAGCAACCCGTTATTGTGACAGCTTACGGGGAAAACAAATAAATTTCATACTGACGGACACCACACTGGCATTGCAGACATACTTTGAAGGATTTCCTTCCCAGTGTTTGTGCCTGACAGCCACAGCGATACTACATCAGCTTCAAAGCCTCCTCGGTGTTTCCCATCTTGATTTGCATAGGTTGGGTTTCCTAACCATTCAGTGTAAATACAATTTGTTTCTTTTTACGTTTCTTTTTTTTTACCGCTACAACTCTCGACTAGCCACAAGACAATAACAAACTGAAGCTAAGCGGTCTGGGAAGATGTTTCAATAAACATTTTGTTCCTCTGAACTTTGTGATGCCTCTACTTTAATGGCACATATGTACAAACACACGGATGCACAGATACACACACGCAGAAACCATTTGAAATGATCCCCGCCTCACTTCAGAGAAAATCCCATCCCCTCACTTCTTACCACTACATTAACCACCCCTCACCTCTTTTCACCCCCGCCTCACTCCCCTTCTTCTCCCATCCTTCCATCCCAACCTCTCAACAATTTACATCCAGAGGTTGAGGAGCAGCTGGACAATAAAAGCAGCTTAAAAGGACACTCTCCCACAGTGTTTATGTTAGCCAGCTCTGAGCAGCAATCAAACTGAGGAGTAAAGAGGCCAGTTGTTTTGGTCGCCGGCCAGGTTTGTGTGTCCACATCTATCTCTGGGCCGTCACAGCCCAAACGACTTCAGGATAGTCTGGGGCAAACACTGTGTATCCACGGGACGATGTGTCCAAGAGGCCTGGATCTGGGGGCTTTTAAAAAGCCGCTCAATAACACAGTTTCTCCAAACAATCTGTTAGGACAATCAGATTAGACATTAAGAGAGGGAACATGCACAAGATCGAGGATGAAAGAGATTCCTCTGGTCCATCTTACCAACGACTGATGATACACTATCACTCTACCTGCAGATGTAAAGAGACTGCAGTCACAGATTAGCAAAGTGCACCTCCTGTTTGATATGGCTCAGAACCGGTACTGGAGAAATACTTTACTTGGCACTTAAAAATAGATGGCAAAAGTTCTACTTGCAAAGAAACTGGTTCTTTGTATTTCTTGTTATGTAACCTTCATTTAGCTAATTTGCAAGTACTGAGAGTGTAAGGTAGTAGATAACCTTCTGATTTCAAGCTGTTGTATAATGTTTTATTACTGTTTACTCTGCTTATTTGTATTTGTTCACAGCTTTAATTTAAGTTTGTTTTATCCTACATCCGTTTGTCCGTACGCTTGTTTATTCTTTTTTGGTAACTTTATGGGGTTCATTTACGGGACAGTAGAACACGAGTAGAAACTATAGTGTCATTTAACCATACCACATTTAGAAGGAAAAAAAGCTGTACTTAAGAAGATGAACAAAGCAATAAAAGACAGACAGGGTGACAAAAATAGAGGAAAACCCTGAATATGCTTGACCTCTAAAGTGACTCACTGTGGGGACATTTTACTGATATGGTTTGGGTATAGATTTGTCCCCTTAGAAGAAAGAATAACTGAAAATCAACACAAAGTTGTTCTGAGATTGAGACTCTCTATTGACTGTATCCCATCCATAGGGGTCATAAAGTGGTTTAATGAAATAAAAATGATGTGAATCATATGCTATGACTTTCACAGTCACCAGATGTCAACCTCACTAAACACCCATGAGTGATTTTGGACCAACATGTCAGACAGCGCTCCTTAATCGCCATCATCAAAACACCAGATAAGGGATTATCTTCTGGAACAATGGTGTTGCATCCCTCCAGTAAAGGCCCAAAGATTTGGAGAATCAGTGCCTTAGGGGAGTTGAAGCTGTTCTAAACGGCACATGGTGGTCCAAGAAGTTACTAAGACACTTTAAACTGTCACATATAATTTGTCATCTACTTTTGCAAGATACATTCCTAAATATTTGCCATTTGACCAGGATCTAAAACTTAAAAGCATAATAAAAACAGTACATTTGTTTGAGCCAGAATATAGCAAGTGATAACATGGATTAATTAGCCTGCCCAAGGGGTTACAAGAACACATTTCTTTGATTTGATGCTTAATAAGTCTTCCTGCGGTGAGTTCTGGCTGTATGTCTGTATTGCATGTAAGAAAAGTAGCACATACAGTCAGTAGTTAATGTTTAGACTCACAATTAGTTGGAGGACATGTTGAACAGATTAGTTGGAGAGGTTTCATGTCGTAGTACAGCTACACACATCAGCGTCATCTGTGGCGGGACCATGGGGGACCCGTCTAGAAATCTCTTCAATCACACATAGTTTCATCCACATGCCTCTCAACAAGGATTACTTCATGCTCACAAGGGAATCTACACACACACACACACACAGTTAACAAGCGTCTGTAGGTCTTGCAGATAGTTTTTGAGCGCTGCAGGGTCTGAGGTTAGCGCTCATCACACAATCAAACACACTGCAGAGACCTGAGCCTGTCTGGGTAGCATATGTGCTTCTTCAGCTGACTGTGATGAGATGAGATGTTGCAATAGCGCTGAAACACTTGTTTGTCTATATTTCAAGGGATTTAAGAGCGGAGTGGGTTCTGTCAGTCACCTGATGGGGAACAAGTGTTTTTTTAAATGTGAATGTAGAAAGTGTACACAGCTAAAATTTGACCTCTTGGCTTTTGAAATCATCACTGCTTGCTAACACAGACAGAAACAAAGGAGTGACAACAGTTCACACCTCCCAGTGTGAAGCTTATTCCCAAACACAGTGCAGCCAGATGCTTCTACAATCCACCTGAGGATCCTACGGAGCAGCTTCAGCACAATCAGGGCTTCTTTTCACTATCTGACTTCACTGAGCCTTTCTTGCAAGAAGAACGAAATACAAACCTTGGTAAGAAATTTCAAAATATGACACAACAGAACAACATCTGCTACAGCAAAGCAACAGCACACTGTGTTCATGTGAAAGCTAAGCTCAACATGACTGCCCCACCATTAAGGCACGATCAGGCTATAAATACAAAAGTGTAATCAATTTAAATAATGTGTTGCATATGTGTTCTTTTGGGAGTTTCAGTCATACTTTTTCATCAACAACACTGACAGAATTACAGCAAGTAAGGAACAAATATTACAACATAATTCAAACCGGTGAGGAGGCTTATTGCAAATATTATAAGAGCAACAAGTAGAAGGCCTTAGTGCTTTAATCTGTAGGTAGTAAAATAAGATAGGTGAAACTTACTCAGGTGTTTAAGAATTGTGTATTGCTAATCTGAAAGTTAGGCCTGGGTTTGTGATCCTGTGCGTCACAAAAGCCATGCTGAGTTCAAATGAAGCAAACAGGTAAATAATCATCAAGCGCTGTGTCAAAACCTAAAGTCAAACTAAAGTCTCTGCATTATTTTAACTGCTCTATACATTAGATTATAACCAATCCAGTTATTTCACCTGTTTGAAAGGCTTTAGAGGTCCAGTTCAACTCATAAAATTCAGTTTTCCATTTGTCAAAAAGTAACTGGAGCCTATACATTGTGACTGAAATATTATTAATGCGTCAAAATGACTTCATGAGAGTTATATTTTAAAGAACATTACATTTAGGATAACTGCAGAAGTGATCATTTCTTTATTTCACATATTAAACCCATTTCTACATGATGTTACTTACAGTTCAGCTTCCAAATACAAATAAAACACCACCTAAACATCTAAACAGTACTATAGAATCACATAATTTTAAATGTCATGTCTGATTATGCTTTCAGCTACAAACATTTCTGAAGTCTTGGGAAAAGTTTTGCAAAATAGTATAACCGCAGACATAAAGTGCTGCATATCTGCATGCTATGACTGTTAGATCCTGATAAAAGCAGCTGTATCAGTATACAATCAGGACAACACAGCTTTAACAAAAAGCAATTAAGTGTTGGCACAATACCTGTGTGGAGTAACCATAACCTCCACTACACTGAACCAAAGGCAACCAGTCAAAACAAGAGCAACACCACAGCATAAAGCTCAGTATACTCAAACATGAATTCATGAAACCAACACAAAGCATCACAACAGGCAGCTCAAACATCCAAAATAAAACCGTTAGAGCACAGCAATTCACGGTAGCAGCATTAGCAGCTAATTTCAGCTAACAGCTTCTTACCTTATTGAAAGTAAAGCAGATCCTGAGTCGTAAATAAATCCTCTGAAGAAAGACGGCAGGTGACGAAAATTAAGGTAGACCTCAGTTAATAGTGGGGAAAATATTTTTTTGAAGAAAGTCGTAAAGCTACTTTGTGAAGTGCTACATTAGCATTAGCATTAGCTGCTGCAGGTGAGACGTGGCGACATTGCCCTGTTTGTAATTAGCTGACCTTAGTGGGCGGAGCAATGGAGGTTTAAATTAACTGCCCTTTTCAAGAAGGTATACAGGTTTTTTCTTTATTTTTCTTTTTTTTAATTTAACCTATATTTACATAAATAAATAAAAATAAGTGATGTGATATGAATCGTTGCCCTTTCTGGGAATCGAACCGCCGACTTTGCAAGCCAGTTACACTTTCTTTCAGTCACCTCACACAGTGTTTATCTTCTGCTTGAAAAACAGTTAATATAGCCTATTAATAGATGCACAATGTGTTGCATGACAAAGTATAATTCTGGCCTTCTGCTCCACCATCTCTCATTTGCTTTAAACTTAATTTTTCCTCATAGCATATGTATATTTACAAGAATATTTGTAAAAATTTTAGCTTAATGTGTCACATTCTTTCAGAGATACCTTTATTTTTATTTTTTTTTATTTTATTAAAGCAGTGGCCCAGCAACAAAGGCCATCCCAGGCAGGAAATGCATCCCATCATACTCAAAAACTGCTCAGGAAAGGCTCGAAGTACACGACCAAGAGCCTCGTCTTGGCCCCCAGATCCACCCTGCAATCCACACAGCACCCAAGAGATCTACGACACGATACTCAGGTGGGCCAGAGCTGTTTTGGCAGCATGGAGGGGGGCGGGGGGCAAAACAACACAAGGTGGGGCAGTTTAATGTTGTTACTCACTGGTGCAGCACTGAAGTGAAAATATCTGAATACTTGACACATGTATATGCATGCTCACTGACCTTATCAAGCATGGAATCCACATGCTCATCACCGAACAGATTCATCAAAACACACCCTAGCTGTAAATAATTACTCCACATCAAATCGCATGCAAGAGCAGAGAAAACAAACCATGTTCCCTGCAAGGAGGCAGAATGGAGGCTTATTGTGTCTGGAACATGCTGGCTGTCCTTCAGCGCTGTGAGTAAATACTGGCAGTGTGACAATGGGATGATCTGAGCTGAGGATGCTGTCACCTCAGCACTTATCAGCTCATGTATCTTCATGGTCTGTCTCTCACACACACACTCACGCCACAGATACACTCCGAGAGACGCAAACTTTCATAAGTAAGTGACTGCAAGAGGTAAATACATGAAGACAGATGGATAAATATTCGCATTCAAGAGGAAAACAAGCTGGACAGATGATGCACAAGTAATAAATGACGTGCACATTAGGACACGCAGATTCCCACACGGTAGTTTCTCAGCTTTTATCGCGGCATCTCGCCTCTGCTGTGGGAGTGACAGTTCTCCTCAGATCTCCTCAAGCCTGAGAGCAGATAACAGCCCGTCTGAGTGCTACTTGTTACAGGATGAAGCCACCCTCATCGCACACACATGCAATCCCCGACGCCCATAAATCTATCTACACTCTAATCTCCTCTATCTCTGTGGGCACCACTCCCCTCCTAAGTACCTCCAGTCCGCTCTCCGCTGATGAATAGCAAATCAAGTGCGGCTTGTCGGCGAAGATGTCACACAAACTGATATTTACATTGCAGTCATTGTCACAGCCCTCATCACAGACTCATGCGATCCCATTCTGTAACTAAGAAAAGCCTTTGAGGTTATAGAGGTGGCTTTTCCTGCCCATCTTCTCCCCACTAACCCTCTCCGGGGCAGAGCTAGGCATGCAACAGGCATTTTTCTTGTTTAAAAAACAGAAGAAATGCTTGTTGCATGACACTGGTTGTATGATGGCAAACCGCCTCCCAGCTGTGTTTCGATGGCTTAATTATGCGACTGTCTTTAACTAATTATCCTCATGAAAACCATGTGTTAAAGCTGCACTGTTATCTTGAACTTCTTCAGCATTTAATTTCCATTTCATTTTATTTTGGAAACAGCAACATGGCATTCAGCAGCAACTCCTGAGTGCACTATTAACTAGAATGCACTCACGCCAGATACCTTCAGAAACATGGCAGATAGCCCTGTGACCTTGACCTTTGACCTCTTGATCCCAAAATTAATGGATGACCAGGGTAGGTCAAGATCAACATCTGTGCTGAGTTTGACTATCCTATCTGTATTTGTTATCGAGTTATGGTGTGGTCGTAGCCACCCACCCACATACATAAAGACAGATAGACAGAGGGCAGTAAGTTCAAGGTGAAAGGTCAAGTTCAAGGCCAAGAGGTGCAATGTGGTAGTCCTACCCTTAGATATACCAAAGTTCATCATTGCAAGCTTATATAGTAGACTATAAGGGGATTTTGCACTAAGTAGCCCTGCAACCTTGACCTTTGACCTTTTGACCCAAAAATTAATGGGTGACCAGGGTAGGTCAAGATCAACATCTGTGCCAAGTTTGACTATCCTATCTGTATTTGTTCTAAAGTTATGGTGTGGTCGTAGCCACCCACCCACATACATACAGACAGATAGACAGAGGGCAGTAAGTTCAAGGTCAAAGGTCAAGTTTAAGGCCAAGAGGTGCAATGTGGTAGTCCTACCTTTAGATATACCAAAGTTCATCATTGCAAGTTTGTATAGGAGACTATAAGGGGATTTTGCACTAAGTAGCCCTGCGACTTTGACCTTTGACCTTTTGACCCAAAAATTAATGGGGGACAAGGGTAGGTCAAGATCAACATCTGTGCTGAGTTTGATTATCCTATCTGTATTTGTTCTCGAGTTATGGTGTGGACATAGCCACCCACCCACATACATACAGACAGATAGACAGAGGCCAGTAAGTTCAAGGTGAAAGGTCAAGTTCAAGGCCAAGAAGTGCAATGTGGTAGTCCTACCTTTAGATATACCAAAGTTCATCATTGCAAGCTTATATAGTAGATTATAGGGGGATTTTGCACTAAGTAGCCCTGCAACCTTGACCTTTGACCTTTTGACCCAAAAATTAATGGGTGACCAGGGTAGATCAAGATCAACATCTGTGCTGAGTTTGATTCTCTGTATTTGTTATTGAGTTATGGTGCAGACATACACACTCACACCGACATACATACATACATACAGACAGACAGATGACAGTGACCGCCCTACCTACGGTCGACTCCGTCGGCGTGGGTAATAAATATTTATTTTATTTTTTTGCGATTTTGAATATATTAGTAGCTTTCCTGACCAGCAAACATGCAGTTTTAAGTCCTATTTGCCTCACATCTCCAGCTAAACCTCTTCTGCGTCAAGTGTTTACATTATTTTGCCTACTTTCTGTAAAGCAGCTCTGCAGAGATGAAGTACGTGAGGAGATGTGGATTAAACTCCTTCCCCTCATGATCACTTCATCCAGGTAATTGCAGCAAATATTTGAGTTTTCAACTCCAGCTGTAGAAAATTGGGCCGGTAACATTAACCTCAAAGCTGTGGTAGACCTCAAGGAAAACCTTGCAGATCAACATGTTTACTGTTTGGGAATTCAATTGCACCTTTCACCTTTAAGAGTTTGTCAGGGAAGAAATGACACCTTCAGGCAACACTTAGTGTAAATACAGGTTTATTAGGGATGAAAATGTTCCATGATAAACAAAAGAGGGGGGAAAAACAAATTCACAGTACATTTCATCATTTCATCTCCCTAACGTGGCGCACTGATTCTTCAAAATCCCATTGTTGCTCTGCACAAATATGACGTCTCTTTACAAAAATACTCTCCTTAAGAAGAAAAAAAGGGCACAAGGGGGCTTTTTGTCAAAATTATTTAAAAAATCCTTCTCCCTTAATTTGTCAATACCTCAAAAATGGCAACAAGCTACAAACATCTCGATCATGTAGTCATGAAGACTGCATTTGTGTGTGGAAAAATGACATGTAACAACAATAACCAGCGTCTCAAGCACTAACGACATCCACAGCTCTACACTTGCAAAACGTAAGAGTAAACGGAGGTCTGGTGGTTAAAAACGAACACAAAACAGAAGGCTGTTGGTCCTGGCTTTGGATACGGTGAGAGGTGACTGGCTGAGTTGGTAAATGACTGGTGTGGTCCTGCGGTGCGTACAGTAAGAGGTGATTGGTCAGATGAAGGTCCTGTGGAAAGGTGTTGGTCGTTTTATGGAGAGGTAGGACAGTTGTCATGGTCGATGTATCAGGTCCCAGGATGAAACTACAACTAGTTACAGTACTTTTACAGATTACGAAGTGAAGAAGACTGCTGACCAGTCACCTCCTGAACTATTGATCCTCCAACTATGTACCAATATACATCCTAATTCAACTATTAATTGTAAAAGAAATACACAAATGGCAGCAATGCAACCTTAACTAAAACCTAAAATTCAGTGGACCAAGTTCCTGTACGTTTAGTTTGGTTAACTTAGCGGAATACAGTGGAAGCTGTTGTCATTTGTTAGCGATCTTTCTTGAACTACACAAGTCAGACAATCTATATTTGTGCCGTAGTTTCTAACCAGATTGAGTTTGCAAGGGGACGGGCTGGCACATGTGTATGGCAAATGTTAGGTTTTAACAAAATTAAGAGAAGAAAAAAATGGCAATGTCAGTTCAGAAATGCTTACTTCAGAATAACAAGCAATTCATATATTCTGAAATGTGGCAACAATTTCAATTTAAATAACTGCATTGTTGTTGAGACTCTTTACACAACAGTCAGGCTGCCATCTGGCTCTACTTTACAAACAGTGATCCTTCATTTCCCCGTAGAGCAATAATGAGGACACACATTGGAGTGGATGAGCCACATTCACTTAAAAAAAACCCTTCTTTACCATTAAGGCCAAAAGCTTGCATCTCATGTACTGTAATATCTGAACCACACAGGGTGAAAGAACACACCTGGTCCAAAAACATCATAAAATCCATTCAGCCATCAGAGTTACAAGAGTGTTTGTTTGTAAGAGCAGGACAGCTGCGGTCTCACACGTAAAGGTCAGATCCATTCGGTTTATTGCATTATGGGCCCGATAAAAGACGCCTGAATGGATTTTTAACTGCTTTTGGATCCAAGTGTGCAGTTGAGGCATTGGTGGAGGTCACAAGACACATATAAGTGAAAAGGAAAAAAAAGCAAATAGCATGACGACACACAGACATCTTCTAAGTTTAGGTAACTATTAGCCAAATACAAAAATCTCTCAATACAGTATAAAACTGGAACTGAAAGAACTTTACAAAAATGTAATACTATTCTGCTTTTTTTCCTCCAACTTATACAGAAAAAAATGAGCAAGTAGACCTATCCGAGGGAACACCATAGAAGCTTACTATAACAAAATCAAACCCTGGAGAAAAAGGGGGCGGTAACTCTTTACAGTGTGGAAAAGATGTTAGTGCTCAAGTCTCTTACCTCTTTCTCTGGTGACTCATCAGCAGAGTATTTTATCCCAATTCATCTAGTATTTTCTTTTACCTATTGACTATTTCCTAAAACATTTTAACAGTGAAATTTAACATATCTAACACTTTAAAGCATCTACACTTCTGATTGCTGTTTTACATTAACATACGTGTCTAAAATGAAGACGGTCAGCTGCTCCCCAGATTACGCAGAGCACATGCAGATGGTTGACGCGCCCTTCCTTTAATATCTAGAAATAAAAGAAGCGTCAAATGGAACTAATAAATCTACAGTGTGTGCATTATTTGGCTCTTGCTGCACAAGCCTTGCAACTAACTTCCTTTTATTTCTAGATAACAGAAAGGGTTTGCCAAAAACCTTTTATCCAAGTTATCATCTTTGCTCATTTGGCTGAGCTGCAATTGGACAAAGATGATCTCAACGCCGCAGTACTTTTGGAAAATCTGGTTGTCGTCCTCCGTCCCCTCTCCATGTGTGCTCTCAGTGGAGGTGTCTCTCTGAGCCACATTACTGGCTCTGGGACTCGCGGACCTTGGCTTGCAGGGCATCACAAGTCTTCTTAGCGTCGCCTAGCAACATCGCAGTGTTGGGTTTGTAGAAGATGGGGTTGTCAACAGCTGCGTATCCCACACCCAGGGAGCGTTTCATCACGACCACCTAGACGGGAGGAGATGCACACACACGCTGATTAGTATCTAATTGGACAAAGAAGAGATGACAACCTGAAGAAGAAGAAGGAGCAGCTTGGTAGAAAGAGCTCTGGAGAAATGCAGCTTCTGTCAAAGCTCTTCCAAGTTCTGTAAATCAAACAGAAATTTTCCTTCGCCCTTGCCAGTCCCTCCTCACCAAACAATGTCTGTTGAACTTGGACGTAGACATAAAGTGAAGTGATGGATAATTTTTTTTTTCCATACAACTGAGATGTTTGAAATTGTGCTTTTAATCTTTTTGTGAATTTCCTCTTGGCTTGTGTATTGACATATTTTACAACTTTGTTTTCATTTAAGTAAATTAAATTCCAAAAACGACAAAATCCTAACCTTTCTTGAAGACGTATATTACTTAAGTTTAACCCAAGCATAACTACAAGTAGTGCATGATGTATGGGATAGTTGGGCACGTATAAATCACAGTATAAATGTGAGTGTGTGTGTGCGGTTAAGTAGAACGTCCTCTTTGATTTCTCCCGGGGAAAGTGTGTGGAAACTAGTGGGAGCGCTGCACAAATCCCACATCTCTGAGCAGTGCCAGTGGGATGCTCTGAATGTTGTCATTCCACACCGACACACTCACCACTAATGGGATCAGGATGGGACTGCACCTGGAACTGTAACAGTGTGTGTGAGTATGTGTGTTGGTGTGTGAGTGTGTGTGTGTGAATGTGGGATGGCATCTCTTTAGGTTTGTGTGCATCATCAGACGGAGGCCCCCCCCTCTGTGGGTGTGGACAGTCCAGTTGTTGTAAAATCTTCCATTCCTCTTCATCTCGTTGGGCTTCGGGACAAATCTCATTATCACACACGCATTCGCCAGATGTCTCACCTGCTTCGACTTCCAGACCTCCAGCACGGGCATGCCGGCGATGATGGAGTTGGGGTCTTCCTGGGCGGCCGAGTTCACCGTGTCGTTGGCGCCGATCACCAGGACCAGGTCCGTCTCTGGATGGGACGCACAACAAATAAAAATTTATCAACTGCATCTCTTCCTTTTTCATTTCTGCAATCTAACATTTTTTTGTCAAACCATTGATGGCACTTTATTAGGTTTGTCTTTAAACCCAGTTAAGTTAAGGTTCTGCAATGAATGCCACAACTCATTTTGTCACTCCTGTGCTACGTCCTAAAACGACAATCTTTTAGTTACGGTCAAAACAAAATAAATGCCAAATTCAAACTGATCTGATCGTGTCAATCCTGTTTTTGGATGATAATGCTCACAAGTTACACCTCACTGATTCAGAGATGGCATGGGAGATGATTGTTACAAGAAGATAACAAAAACAGGTTTATAAGAAAATTAATAATGTCAAAGAAATCCAACTCGATCAGACAGATTTGTGGAAAAGCTTGTACTCTAAGTTTCTGCAACAAGTGCTTTTCAAGTTACTAGTAAAGATATAAAAGTAGTTGTGTTGCAGTAATTGTGTCATCTACTGTATCTATGAAACTAATCATAAGCTTTATCTTTTCACCTTAAAGTTTTTGACATTCGGGGAAACATGCTTGTTGCTGTCATGTCAAGATACAGATGAGAGGACTGCTCTGATTCTCATGTCTTTGTGCTAAATGTTAAAGCTAGACAGTGACCATAAAGATTGAGATTAGCGGGTTAAAAGGTTGCCTGGCTAGGTTTAGGAAAATGGCAAATTTTCGCTTTCACCATCTGCAAAATAAAACAATGAGTCACAAGAAGACCAATTCATGTTTTCTGCACTCCCATGTGCAGACTTTGTATTGGACAGTGACTTTTTTACAGGATCTATCAGCTAAATAGAGGCTGGGCAGCAGCACCATGTCTGTGATTACTCATTAGGTGTTCAGAGTGCTATGGAATAGCCCGCTGCTGGAGTTGCCTTCCCGTCTTGGGCGCAGTGTGTGGACATATCACAGGATTTCTGGAGAATTTGGAGCGTCTCACAGCGTTTGGGCGCCATTGATGAAAAGCACGTACGAATCAAAGCACCTCTGAAGTCTGGAAGCAACTACTTAAAAAGAAAGCCATAAATTTTGGCCTGCACATGGACATCCACAGAGGCGTCCACGTGGAGGCTTACAGACTGGGCAGATGACAAAATTAACGCCACGTCGACTCTTGCATACACAGAAAGCATGGATTAGCCTTCATTCTGGATGAATTCATGGCAGGTGAGGGAAATAAAAGATGGAAAAGACTGTCTCTTACCAGGGAAGTCCTCATTAATCTCTTCCATTTCCAGGACAATATCATATGGGACACCAGCTTCGGCCAGCAGGACGTTGAGCTGTCCAGGCATGCGGCCAGCTACTGGGTGAATACCAAACCTGTGGGAACCAAAGACTGATTTTAATACTTGAACACAGATCTTCCTTTGTACACCTGTTTACTGGCCACTGTTAACTTGTCTTAAATCAAAAAGGACATGAAGGAGAGAGGAGACATTAGGTAAGAAGGGAATAAATAGAGTTTTGCTCTGGATACACACCAACGCCACTCATCCAACCTGCATTATTTGTTGGGTGTGTGTGCATGTGTGTGACCGGGTACACAGAGCACTCAAACTCAATTAGCCATGTCATGTAATCAGAGTAGGAAATTAACACCAGCCACTGATACTGATGGCTGACTCTCTCTCTCTTTCTCTCTCTCTCTCTTTTCACCCTTCCAGCCCCCTTGCCGTGTAAATGACCGCCAACTGAACATTTATTTTTTATTTGATCGGCAAGTTTAGGCAGATACGGAGTGCAGATGGCTTATCTGTTCTGGGAAGTATTAGCGACGGCGGCTACCGATTGAGAAAGTCAGTTTCTGCCATTCGTATAATTCCACACAGTCAACATGTATAGTAAGCTGGGGGAAAACACTTTGGTCTTAAAGAAGAGAGCTGAGTGTGTTGTGTCTTCAAATGTTTTATAGTTGAACTGATAAGGCAGGGGAAGAGGAAAAAAATATGGTTAACCAAGACAAGTGGAAGAAGTGAGAAAAGATCCCACAGGCTGGTATGAAGAGTAAGAAGACAAGCGGCAAATCAAGAGATTGAATACAGAACAGAGGAAAAGAGAAAATAAGAGAGAAAGAGCAAGAGATCACGGTGAAGGAGGTTTTTTTCGTTTTTCTCTGACCACCCACTTTCCTCTAATCAAGTACAAATGCTGTAAGCAGCAGCAGCTGCAAAAGCCAGGATCAAACGACAGAGGCAGGACAATTACACAAGCTTCCGCTGTACCTTGTCCTTCCCCTCCTCTCTCTTTTGCATTTCCTTTTTTCCCTCCTTTTCATTTTTCTTTTTCTCCTTCACACGCTCTTTTCTTATCTGTCCTGTCACATCTCATCATTAGTCAGACCGAAACCCAAACTAATCTTTTCTTCCTTTCATGCAACAATTCACATTTCCTTTTGTACAAATGTATCATACAGTCCTGGATACCCTCCTAAAAACTACATATATCTATGTCCATCTACACTGTCTTTATCTACAATCAGCTAGCTATTATTTTATTACAATACAAATACATTTACCATGTTGGCTTTGTCATCGCTTTACCTGACTTTCTTGCCAGCATCTTTAAGCATCTTCACCAGCTCGGCGATGGGGTACTGGGCCTTGGCAGCACAGAGTCCATAACCTGAAAAGGAAAAACAGTTCAGAATGAGAATATATTTAGGCCAGGTGCAGATTATTAAAGTTTTGCCTGGATGTACCAGTCTTAGACAAACTTTTCACATCTGAGGCAAAAACTATTGTTTCATCACAACAGGTTATTTAGTGCTGATGGCACTCAGACATGCCTTGACCTCACTATGAACGAACACAGACAACTTTCAGACATGTCTGCCCTTTATTCTAGCTTA
Organism: Dascyllus trimaculatus; assembly: GCA_024666655.1. Taxonomy (NCBI): domain Eukaryota; kingdom Metazoa; phylum Chordata; class Actinopteri; family Pomacentridae; genus Dascyllus; species Dascyllus trimaculatus. Next base: position 20,303,107 of record CM045460.1, on the reverse strand, counting down.
AAACAAGATGCTCTAGAAGTTTGAGTACCATAGAGGCAGAAGATGAATCATATCCAATGACGAAACGGAGCGTAGAAGCAGTAAGGCAGCTGACAAAGACACATAGGGACTCTGAATGTCTTTGCGTCAGATATCACTATCATTTGTCTGAAATAGGGGGGGAGAAGCTGAAAAGTAGCCTGCATCATTTTCTTGAAATTGGAGGGCCTTTACTGCGTAGAGTTATAAACCCAAAGGGGTTTTACATGTACCCCAGAAAGGTTTTAGCCAACACCAAAGGAAAGTCTCTAGCAATAAAATGCTAAGAATTAAGAAAATCTTTTCTCGTAACCAGTTTTGTCGATTAGGGTTTTATTTAATTAAGCATAATAGACATTTACGTTCAACAAATCGTCAGAAATAACAGACAAATTTGTCAAAACTGTACGCAGACTGATGGTACTGTCAACCCCAACCCATTTGTCTTTAGGAGAAACTATGTATTCTAATATTCTGAGATATTAACCGGACTAATGGATCTTGTTTTCCAGTGTCGGTAACACCTGTAGGCATTTTGAATTTGTTCATGTTGATCGCAGGTTTGTAGTGGAGCAGGATGATGCATGTGTGTGTCTAGGAAGGTGTAACACTGGAGCTAGTGTTAGACTTTCTGCATCTGAAAGGGTCCACTAGGGTCCAAGTGACATAAATTTTGTAATCAGAAGGTTACATAAGACTCTGTTTGCATACACTCAATGCTACCAGAAATACATGGATGCAGAACTGCTGCATATGTAAGGGAGGCACCCTCCAAGCCAACGAGAAAATATTCTAATAAGAACAACTATGCATTTGTGGTGTCTGCAGCTGTCCGTGTGGCCGTCTGGAATGAGGTAAAACCAGGCACTTAAATATCAAACACATGACCCAGTCAACCTAAATGAATTTCATTCTAAGTGATCTAAAGTGGAGAAATAACCAATGTATGTTTTTTCATTCATGTTGGCCCTGTGCTGAGGTTTGCTCTGCGAGCAGCCGTTTTACTCAGAAGACATGAAGGTGAGCAATCCAGTCTGTCAGCAAGTTCTTAAGGATTCAAAAAGCAAATTATGGATTTGAAGACAGAACACAGACAAAAAACACTGCTTAATGATTTATTTACTACAAAAATGTGTATCACTTGGCCTGCCTTCATGTCTGTGAATAGATGACATTTAAAAGTGTTTAAAATATGTCTAAAGTCCTGTTGTCTTTGAGGGAGAAGGTGCCACTGCATCTTATATACAGTATGTGTTTCTTTCTCCAAGCCCTGGATTTCTTTCATGTTTAATAATCTGGTGTATGGCACTTGATTTTTATCACACCATCTCTCACACACACACAAACACATGTCAAACGGTCCAGTGGTGTTTACTAGCCTTGTCACAACAACCAGTCAGAAACTGTCTTGTTACAACACACCAATAAAAATGACAAGGTTTCAAATTCAGCTCAGGAAAAAAGGAAAAAAAAACCTCAACAAGAAACACGGTTGACTGTCTGCCATCCAGCTCAGCAATTTAATGGTTTTCACTTTTTTCTCTCTCTCTCTCCGTCACAATTCCTTCATTCCTTGTGCTTCCAATATTCTCTCTGGAGTTTTTTCTCCCCTAAGAAAAACAACTGGACCCAGACCACGCAGAGATGGGCCAGACGAAGCCAGGAAAACACTTATGTTTATCAGGCAGGGTCTTAACCGTTTCCACAGATGTCAATCAGGCAAAGTGACTGTGACGGCTCCAATTAAAGGAAATGGTCAAAATGGAAACAAGGGGGCTGAGTGAAAGCCGGCAATGAGTAACAACACCGGTCTAACACTGAGAATGAGAACAGAGAGAAGAATTAGGCATTTGGCTGGTATGTGTTATGTAACTGGCTTCAATAGTGAAATATTACCTGTGCACTCTGGCTGATGTCATGTTTCAGTGTTTAAATTTTAGATTGGATTTTGTGCTGGTGTTTGTACAGTTACATATGAACTATCACAGTTGCAAATATCTCTGTAAAGCTGCTGCTACCCAAACAAACGCCACATCAACGCTGCTCACGACTAAGTGTGATTTTGACTTTTAAGTCCAACTTCCAAGGCTGTGCGACACCCGGACTGAGCATCAAAGTCTGGATAACTGACCAATATCTTTTAAATTACACGGCTCATAAAACCACTTTGACAGGTCCCATTACAATTTGATTCAACTTTTTCCAATCCTTGTATTTGAGCAGATTTATGATGTTCTGTAATCTTTCAAAGAAATGTCTGGTATTTTATTATCCGTCTTGTCCTGGTGTGGGTTTGTTTATGGACCGTTTTTGAGAAAAGGCTAAAAAAAACATAATTTTTCATTTCCGCTCCTCTATTTCTCCCACTCCTTCCAATTCCATTTTTTTGTCCCTGGTTTTGGTTTTAGCTGTCAGACATGTTCCTCTTTGTCTTCCTTTATTCTCAGAAAAAAGGGTTTAACCTACATTCGATGGCTCTCCTTGGCTCACTTCTTGTGACCACGTGACCACCTTAATTTTGCAATTCTTGCAAATTGCAGCGGTTTCCTCTGAAGATTTAGTTTTTGTAAATAGGTACTCAGCGCTGTGACTGGAATCACCAATTTGCAGGCTAGATGCCTTTTGTCTGTGTTTACATGTACCCACGTGAGTAAAACAACTCTTTGGAACAGTGACTGGTTCACAACAGTCTGATGAGAGGACTGAAATGTCACTGGGCCACACAATGACGAATTTAGGGCAGCAGCTCCAAGGACAATCGTAATGGTCCTAGTGGGAGGTTGACACACATTTCTAGCCAAATATTGAAAACATGTGAAACGAAGACAAACCGTGTAGCTTGAACAAAGTCTGGACCCCACGCTTTAACCCTGACAAAGAACTAGAAGCTAATTTGGAATGTAGTATTTGAGTTGTCAACAAAAAACCCAGCGTACCCTCATTCCATCTAATTTCCCCTTGACCTTGCATATATATATATACGCTGCACTGTAGAATGTCTACTTACGAGGGACTGACGACCACACAGAAACCTAAGAGCGTGTTTGTGTGTGTGTGTGTGTACGCTCCACCATGACTTGTCAATTAGCCTAGCAAAATGGTGATGTAACATGGGTCAAGAAAAGGTTAAATAAACAGAACGCACACTCTGTTAATGCTGGAAAAAGAAGTGACTGGCACAGTTAAAGTACCATGTTTTTCCACTGACGTACAAGACCTCTGTGTTTGCCTGTTTTTTTGCGTGCGTCTTACCTGGAGTGATGATTATGTTATGGGCGTCTTTAATCATGTCGACGGTCTGATCCACGTTGACCTCTGTGTGAGTCCCTGTGATCTCCATGGGCTTTCCTGTACCGGTGGAAGATGTACCGTAGCCTCCCAAGATCACGTTAGCCAGTGAGCGGTTCATGGCCTGAGAGGGAACGAGGAGACATTTTGCGTTTATCTTTTACAACCTGCACCTTTAGTTTTTCACTTAATAGACTGCGTGCAGCAAAAACAACGATCATACGAAAACTTAAAGGGAAATTTCACACGTTTGTGTTTTGAGATTGAATTTAAAAGATGGACTGCACAACCTTGCCACAATGGTAAAGTTAGAGTCCCTCCTGGTGGACAGGGGAGGAACCACCACATTAAACAGTGTGTGCTGATGTGGATATGCAGGATTTCACTTCTAAATTTCAAACTGGGATTCAAAACAGCATTTGAGTGTTTCCTCTTCTTTTAACCAGGACCGTGCTCCACTCACCACACACATAATGTACGACAGAATGGCTCCAGAAGACCCGATGAGAGCTCCGACGATGGTCAGCAGGTTGTTGTTGAGCAGGAAGCCCTCAGCGCACAGAGCCCAGCCTGAGTAGCTGTTCAGTACAGTGATTACCACTGGCATGTCGGCGCCTCCGATAGCGGCTGTCAAAGTCACGCCCTGGAGAAAAGGAGAAAACATGAGATTTCATCCACTGTCATATTAGTTGGATAACATAGGAACATAAAAGAGAAATCCACAAAGGCGAAGTTATGAGTTATAACCAAAAAGAGAAAACAGCTCAGGTACATTTTTCACAATCAGATTCACTTGTTCTTCGTCCCTGTATCATCCGTGCAGCTTTTGTTTAACACAGGCCAACTGTAGTTACCAAAGCAGCAGCAAGATCCAGAAGGGTGTGCCTAATATTTTGAATTGTTGAACTGAAGCAAAGGAACACACACACGTACAGTAGATGATGCATTATACTGTACTTAAACGACTGATTAGAGGTCAGACTTATGAAACAAAGTGAAACGATATCCATGTAACTTTTCTGGGAATGCACTCTCAGTCTTTTCTGGGACTCAGTCCATTTGCTGATTTTCTGAGCAGCACAAATAAATGCACAAAGCAAGCAAAAATGCTGAAATTGCAACACGTCACAGTGTTTAATTTTTTTTTTATTTTTTAGCAGTAATCAGAATAGTGTGTGTTCTCTGCCTTTGTCGGCTCTGCTCAAGTTCACTTGATTATACACTATTTGCAGAAGCTGCAAAACTCAACATCAGTAAAGAATACTACTAGGGCCTATCAAAACTTCAGTAAGTTCCAAGACTAATTAAATTCCACAAAAAATGGCCACTTCCTTTGTTTATTCTTCTTCTAATCATAGCGTGAAAACTAGCAACCACGATCAGCGACTGATATTGGCTACGCTGGGATGTCCTTGAAATGTTTCTGATTCACAAAAATGCTTTAGTCCAGATCACAATTACAATTATCTACCATAGAAATATTACATAATGTGAATGTAAAGTTTATTTAGTAACTAAGTGATGAATGATAGGTGTGAATAATCTAGTGTTTAGAACTGTGACGGAGAAGATATCTACACTGCACAGTTAAGTCTGAATGAAAGATAGGATGAAATTTCTACAGCTAGGCTTCTCTCAATCACAACAAAAACAAAACATGTGGTTAAATGACGCTGCAAAGTAGCATTAGATTACCATGGGATCTGTTGGGACAGAAATCAGGGTTTCTTTTCAGTTAAAAAGCCACAAGTAACATTAAGTAAGAGAGGGTTAATTGCCAGCTTAGTGTAAGATGAGCTAGCCGTCATATACAACTCCTGTAGCTAATGTTAGGAGGTGAATTCAGTCGTGGGGTAGCCCAGGGCAGTTCTCCTTAGTCAAAACAACCATATTGAATAAATTAAGTGAGCAATACCAACACTAATCCCTGTTTACTGCATTTCCCTGGCTACAGTGTGTAAAGGGGATGTCACACCATTGACAAATTACCAGAATTAATATTGCACTGAATAAAACTACAGATTTCTCTGGGTCTGAACATTGTTGGAAACATTTGGGACAATATGAACACACAAATCAAATAAATATATAACAGTGGTTTAGTAATTTTTAAACATCTTAATGTATAAATGTTACATATTCTACCTTTAACAGCGGTGGAGACCGAGGTAATAAGTTGAAAACAAGCAGCAACCTGGCACGTTCACAAAGCATGGCCTTTTTGCCACTATGACTTCCAGCTCTCGGCTCCACTCTGAATTTCTGGGCAGCTACTGTTTCCTCTGCAAAAAGCCTCCGACTTGACATTTATTAGTAAATCCCTTCTGTTGTCTATTTTCTCACTTACTACATTTTAGTCTGTCTCTGGCATAATTTTCTCTGACTTTTATGCCTTCTCTCCTTCCTGGCATTTATTAAAGTTTTTAACAACATTCTTACATGTTCAGACTGTCAGCACGGAAGAACATTTCAATCTGCACTATGTAAGTGCAGATTTTTCCTCCATGAGGGCCTCGCTGAGTGCAACTACAGGCCTCAAGCATACACACCCACAACATACCATGACAGCAGAGAGAGCAGACACCGATCCGAGACAGGTGAGGCCTGTGGTGTAACTTGGATCCAGCATGTAGGGAATCATCCCAGCTACACTGCCTGCCATCAGACTGGCATTCAGAGCATGACGAGCAGGGAGATGCAGAGGAGCACTGTTCAGCACACCTGTATGGAGAGAAGAGGGAAGAAGTGAAAAGGTGGTGGGAAGACAAGGGACAATATGTGAAATAGGAAACAAAAACACTAAAACCTGCAAACAAAACACGTAGCATTCAGCTGTGAATTTAAGACATTCAAATTCAAAGTGTGACTTTTGTTATTTTATTTTCTCCTTTAGCTGCCACCACTTGAGACCTGTCATTAACTGAATGTCATGTTCATGCATAATTTGTCCTTATGAAACACTTGCAGTCAACATGGAAATTACAGCGCGGCTGCCAGGACTGGTGCCAGCACATGAACCTGATGAACTGTTACTTTCTTTCACTTGCAGAGCGGGGAGCAGTGACCTTCTTATGCTGATAAATACAGTACGGAGAAGCTAACACAACATCTGCTGGCAGCAAGTTTAAAAAGTACTGTATCAGTCATGTTTAGAGGGGTCTTTATTCACATCAATTAAGGCAATCACTGACTTTTATTATGTGCATGGGGAGTCACAGCTCACTTAACTTGTGATATTTAAACCACAACTAGGCAGTTCCAAATCAAACTCAATAAAAATATATAAAATACTAAAGGGTAATTGCTTAAAACACAACACAAGATACATCAGACAATTTCAACAAAAAGAGGAGGAGGGAAGTCTACTACTACTAAAGCAACAGACAAATTTAGGGAATCATTACCACCGCTCATGGCTGTGTGTGAGGTACAGATTTGAGCAATGGTTTGATTCATTTAGCTTAGTACAAAAACTTGACACAAGAAGAAACAGCTAGCCTGGCTCAATTCAAGTTCAACATTCCTACTGGCAACTGCAAAGTACCTCAATTAACACATTTGTTCAATCTGTTTCTAAAACAAAACAGCTAAGCAGTTTCCCCTTGTTTATAGGGTAAACTGAAGGAAGGACGGAAGGAAGGGAGGGAGAAAGGAAGAAGGGAAGGAAGGAAGGAAGGAGGGACTAAAGGGGGGAAGAAAGAAAGGAAACTAGGTCTAAGCTAATTTTCTATCATTCAACTGATCCAAAACTAACTAAACAAACGGCCAATCTAATACCTCACCCAAGGTTTTTCCAGTGTGTATCATGCACCTATGAGGAGTCAAATGGCAACATACAATGGGCTGTATTCTTGGCAACCATTAACAGTGTGTTGAATTTGTCTTATAGCAGTATAATTGAGTTTGGATAAATTTTGTTCGTACACGAGCATACTAGAGGTGAATATTTACTTTTCAGGGAATATCAGGTATGTGCAGCTATGCTTTTCTCACCTTGCAGTTTGCCGTACGCCACCAAAGAGCCACTGAAAGTGATTCCACCGATGTAGGTGCCGAGGTATGCGACTATCTTGGTGAGGTTGGCTGCGGGGTCGGTAGCGAAGTGAGGGTACTCAATCATATACTCGGCCACACAGGTGAGCACAGCGGCCAACCCGACCAAGCTGTGGAAAGCAGCCACTAGCTGGGGCAAGTCAGTGATCTGGATCCTCTTAGCAATGGCCAAACCTTGAGAGAGGGAGAGAGAAGATAACAAATAAATGAAGTGTAGCAGCCCTGAAAGACCTGCACACAAATAACATGCAAATCACAAGCATGTGCACAGACACTCAGATGACTGCTGGGAAGTGGGCCCATGTGAAGAGCCAGGTGTTGCTGATGAGGCCTGCTCGGGGAAATTCCACATTTGTGAGTAGGTCTACACTTTGTGTGCGTGTGTGTGCACACGTGTCCTGAAGGAAATCTTTGGTGAAAAGAGCATTATTGTTTGCGTGGGTAGTTTAGTCTGGTTTCAGCTTTGTTACCGGAACAATTAGCATTTAAATGATGGAGCTATCCTGAAAGAGAGAAAGAAAGTGAGTAATCCATGATGCTGACTGGTCTGACAGACCTCCTGCGTCTGGCGGCGAATTAGTCATGATGTGTTTGATGTAAACATCACAGACTGTACTCTCAGCACACCTGTTGCCTAATCTGGCCAAACCTGGATACGTGCATTCACGCACAAACAATGCAAAACCCATTCCACGATTTTAGGGAGTCAAGAGACATTCCATCTGCTGCCACGCAGTTCTGCAGGTATTAAGAGTTTGACTGCATGTCTGCCTCCTTCTTCTCCAGATGTAGATACTCACCAGCAGTGCCACCCACAGCCATGGCGGCGCTCATCTGTGCCAGGAGCTCTGGATTTGGTTTGAGGGCACCCAAAGTGGCAGCAATCCCCCCTGCGACTCCCATCATTCCCAAAGCATTACCAAGACGGGCTGTGGTCTGGTTGGAAAGGCCGGCCAGGGCACCGACACAGCACAGACCTGAGCCCAAGTACATCATCTGGTGCAAGAGAGAGAGAATGGAAAAAGGGGATTGTGGATGAGGATTGAGGGATCACAAGATGAAAAAAAAAATGAATAATTTGACTTGGAAGGTCCTGTACAACATCTGGGCAAACAAAGAATACATTTGGAAGTCTGGAGGACTTTTATATAGTCAAAGGCTGTTTTGCACCGATTCTGAGGGACAAAACAAATGATTGCAGGAGGAAACAGCAAAGGCATTCTTGAACTAAACATGTGGACATGGCATAAACATCCTCACACACCTGTTCAATGTTGTATCCAGACTGCAGAGCAGCAGCGTAGCCTCCAACGAAGACGCCACCAGGGAGCAGATAGAGGTAGTTATGCTCTGGAGGATCAGTGGGACGTTTGAACATGTCTAACATCTTCTGGGTCACCAGGAAACCACCTGGGTGAGAGAAAATTAACACTTGTACTTAAAGTGGACCAAAAAAAGGTATAAAAGTTGCTTAACAGAGTAAAAGAAGCAGTAGTACACAAATAAACTGGATTATAACACGTGCACAATGGCCAGAAACAGAGAACAAGGGGTGTTGAGGCAGCGATGTAGAGGCAGGGAGTCGAAGCACCTGAAATAAATATATAAATTTAGGTAAAACAGGTGTTTTAAAGCCAATAGTTAAAACTTGCTGCCAAGCCCAATAACCAATGTTAGGAATTTAATGAGTCTACTTTATGTCAGTGTAAATATTTCAAGTTGAAAACCTCAAAAGTGTCAAAGCGGGACCAGACAGTGCCTCACTGCTTTACAGGGGAAGATCACATTACCGTGTGTATGTCTCTCTTTTTCCCTCTGGCATGATTGTAGCCACGTGCACACACACACACGCACTCATACATACAAAGGTGAAGCAGAGGTTAGCATCTGTTTCTTTCCAGTGAATGTAATATTAGTTATAGAATGTCCCAGTTAAAACATGAAATAATAATCTGACTACTGTTTTTGCACACCAGTCTGGGCCAATATATTAATATGGAGGAATGCTCATGTATTAAAGCAACGCAAAGCCAGGATCCACTAATTTATTTGGGTTGTTCTTTTTTTTTATAACCTAAATGGGTCACCTGAGACTACCTTTAGAAAGCTTGCAAGAGAAAAAAGAAGCACAGGAACACAGTCCATGTTATGAAGCCTGAAACAAGACTAAGGCACAGCTCACACATATGTATTTCAGGCTTTAAGCATCTCGCTTCTCATTCCCTTTGAACGAGGTGATACCATGTGTTGCCGAACTGCATTGTGGGTCTCTTGCTTCACTTCGCTTGCATATTTTTGTTTTGTGAAGCTCAGAAAATTCCAGAATTCAAGCTTAAGTGCCAACGGATCAAATCACACACAGATTGCCCCTACAGATTTCCGTAGGGGGGCAAACACTTTTTCATGGCACAGTATACGCTATGACCATCGTGCCAGCGTGATCAAGATTCATCATCTGTGGACCAGAACTAGAGCGTTATCAATCCAAAAGGTGCAGAAATATTCCAGTCTGGACCAAAATGATGGATGGACTGACTGAACTACATTCTGATCACTATAGCCACGCCGCTGGCATCGCTCAGAATTTAAAGAAACCCTAAAAACTGGCAGCAGTTTAACTTAAACATGAACCGATGTTGACGGCTGACGGCCCCAAAGTTCTTTATCTACTTTCTATTCATGCACAGATATCACTCGATCAAGAAACCCAAAAATGCTAAATAGATTTCTCCCTTTAAAATGGTGCTTTATTTCCTCAAAGGAGAACACAGGGGATGTGATTTAAAGATCAAAATTTCCAGTTGGCGTTTTAGAAGACAAATTTATACCAATAACAAACTCTATATACTGTCTTGAGGTATGTTTCTACCACGGGTTGAATTGTATATTAAATCATCAGTGATCTGAGACAGAATCAAAGTTCAGGTCAGTGATTGAGATAAGTAGTTTGGAGCGACTGCAGGAAAATACTGAATTTAATGAGCGATGTTGTGCACTTTGACATTCGGATTGCGAGATGCTGAACATTTTCAGCTCGACAGGTATCTTTCAAGCATCTCCATGTCGTACGACTGCGGAGATACGGCTGTTTCTCTGGAGCTAAGTTTCACCATTGTGTTTCGTCGCTTTCCATGGAATGTTTTTTTTTTCTGTTCCCATGGGTTTATGGGTAATGTGGTAAACTGCTCAGAAATGTGCGTGTGGAACCGAACCCAAAGACGACATCAAAAATGAAATTAAACAGCGGGTAGGTACGTCTATGAAGGCTGTGGTATTTTAGCATGCTTTCGTTAGGAAAAATCTAAAACAGTTTGAACAGCAATGCCAAAGAGTCTAAAGGGCTCGTGATTTGTGGTTAGATTCACAGCCCTGGCTTGAACTTGAACCTTGTGGTGTCCTGCATGTCTCACACACAATACTCAAAGAGGCTTCGGTGCATTTTAACAAACAGGCTGAACTGATCCATGCCAGTCAACTATTCATCTGCTTGCATCAAAGTGTCCCCTGATGCCTGGCTGTGAGCTAATAGGAGAAATTTAAACCAATTCATGGCTCAGCCCCGGAGGAGCACTCCGTTTCCCAGGACTATTACAGAGTGATGAGTATTATAATGACTCCAGGAACACTTTGTCATTATAACGGGAATTATTAAGGGTAATAGCAGGAATTGATGTGTGTGGTCCAAGCCAGAGCCACCGACTCTGGTCTGAGCAGGTGGGCAGAGAGGGCAGCTGCAAAACTTGGTACGAAATGATGTTATTGTACAATCAATATGAAACTCTTCAATCTTCGGCTGAAGCTGATATTTTGTTGGCTCGGGGATGCTGTAACTGGCAGGGATCGCTGTGAGGTGTCTGTGTTCGGGTGACTCACCAGCAATGTTGACCGAGGAGATGAAGGCGGCGAGCACAGCCAGTGTCTCAGCAGAAGTAGTTGGGGTGTAGCCACCTCCCATGAGGGACAGACCACCCACAGCTGTCAGACCTGCAGACAACCGATATCACAGTATTCATAAATAATATACGACACCGGGCATTGAAAGTTTTAGCAAAGAAAACAACACAGGATGTCAAAACATCATTTCAGTCATTAAATAAGATAGTATTTATCAGATTTATTTAATCAGAAAGTCTACTGACATTTTGCTCAGAGTACTGTTTGCTTCCCATATAGGAAAAAGAAAGAAACAGGAAGATGCAGGGATTTAAAAAAAAGAAAGAAAGAGTTAAAGGGAGTGTGTGTTTTTCTACCAAGAGGGGCTCAGGAAATCTCGATAAGATCAGACCTGTAATGATTTACAGGCAGTAAGATGTGATACACAGCGCCGTGGGAGCCCGCATTTACACAGACTTGTGACTGTGTGCAATTTAGTTTGACTAACAGGTAGAGAGTGTCTGCATGTGTGCAGGCGTGTTTGTGGACTTTCAAATGAGGAAAAAGGAAAATCTGACCTTCTTGTTTCTCTAGTGCAAAAGTCAGATTTAAATGTGTGTGTCTACCAACTCACGTACAAAGCTTTAAACACCATCTACAAATTATATTTTTTTGAATCAAAATGAAGTCATATGTCTTGTATTTCAGCACACCAAACACAGGCTTGATTAATACTATTAATACTATTTTTATGCATTTTTAATGAGGTATATGTAAACTGACAGGCAGCAAAGATCCCTGAACATCCCTAAACACGGACCAGGGATGTTGCGGTTTACGATCAGCACCTTAAACCTCTTTATCACCTGGTGAACCCACTTTCTCCATTCTTACCAGGGTTTTTTTTTAAGATAGTTTTTGTTTTCATGCACCTAATGCCTACAAGATGACCCTTTTGTTAATGGAGTTGTTGACAAGGAGTGTTATTAGAGCTTGTGCATTAGCATATTTTCATTTTTTTGTACTTGGTCTCAGTGTGCAGCCAATCCTGATCACTGAACATGGTGCCTAAGTAACACATGTCGAGCCTTTATTATACATTTTTAAGCATTATCTGCTGGTTTACACTATTTCTTTCAGCCTTGTCTTCCTTAATAATATTTAGCTTAAAATTACTGAAGAGGTTAGGTGTCAAATGTGCTCTGACAGAAGAAAGAAATATAAAATACAGAAATTACAAGTGCAATCTGCTGCCTTACGGCCGGCACAGGCAGACAAACATTGGTAACATTGGGTAACAGATAGTTAACATACTATATATCCACATCCATCATGCTCCTATAACAGAGGCTATCCTGCGGCCAATGTGAAAGCCCAGCCTGGTCACTGACAAAAGACAATGATGAAGCCAAGAATTTGTATTTCTACAAAAGAAAAGAAAAGAAAACCGGTACAGTTACACCATTTAAGTGGAGATCTAAGGCACGCCTGTCCACCACAATGAACTGAGTAGCCAGAAAGAAAGCCAATAGGCATCGGTGGACACGCAAACTGTGACACATACATACACAGATGGACACTGGGTGGGCTAATGTCCTGTAGGTGTGTCTCTGTGACGAACACTAGGTGTAAAAGAGAGTGAATCAGTGCTCTCAAGTAGATTAAAGCATTTCTCTCAGTCACCAGATATGAAGATGTGCTTCAGTGAGCCACTGGATATGAAACCAGTATCTGAAGAATTTAAGATGACCCACCAGTCAGAGTCACTACTGGTTGTAACACTATAATCTCCCCATGAAGAATATAACTGTCCCTCATTCAAACCCTAAATTCCAACATGATTCCCTAATGTCTGCGAGTGATCGTGTGTGTGTGTGCGTGTGTCTTTACGATGCCTGGCACAACAACAACAGAATTCTGCTGGTCTGTTTCCATAACCGCAGTCAGTCAGTGACAGAAATAATAAAAAAAAAAGAAAGGTAATGAGTCTATGCCAAATACAAAAGAAAAAATACCTGGACAGAAAGGAAAGAGGGAGAGGAGAAGAGGACAGATGGAGGGCAGACAGAAGGGAAGCAAACAACATGCATAAGAAAAACTCGATTGCAAACTATTTTCTGAAGTTCTACTGATATTCAATAATGATCTTGTGAACTTATGGCTGTTTGAGTGCTCCCATTAATGACGCCGTTTGAAAAAACTTCACAGAGTTGCGGATAGTAAATTTCAAAAAGGCAGAAAATAAAAGGGCACCGGCATGACGGAGATGGTGTGAAGAGGGGAGCATGTGAACAGGGTGTAGGTGTCGCCAATAAAGTTTTAAAGAAAGTGAAAAGTGTCTCTCAGTTGTTACACTGCTGGGCTCCACCACCGAGCTCTGATGTCCGGCTGTGTGCACGACTAAACAGGCGAGGGACTTCCCTGACCCTCAAAGATCACAGTTGGTGTGTTACTTCCTACCCCAGTGTGGGGCTTCGGAGTGATCAAAGCTGTGAGAACGCACACATGCATTTACCTCTCTAACCTCCTAACCCCTCTGTGTTAAGCAGCAGCAACAATAAGGACGCAATCTTTAAAATATTTATTTAGATTTAAAGGCAAAAAAAGCAACAGTGAGGGCACAAAGGCCTGCTGGAGTTAGGGTCTAATTTTATGTTTTAAATTTAGTAGGGTATTGAGTGTATAATTTAATGTTGTTTTGTTGGACAATAAAGTTGTAGTAGCATCTTTGTGGGCAATGACAAGTCTAAAGCAATTTCTGACAATATATGATTGATTTTGTATTCATTTTGTGTAAAAACTTGATTTCAAGCTTTAAAAAAAATACCTGGACAACAAACCAAATGCATCAAATTGCCGAAACTGAGAATATATTACCAGTTCAAATTCACTGTCATTTAAATTTAACGATTAGTCGTGCGAATTAGTCTGAAGTTCAGTCTGTAAATGCATAAACTTAACTATTCATTTTGTAATTTAAGTAGGTTAAACATCTTAATATTAATCCAGCAAGAGAAATGCGATTTCAAGTGCTGATGGACATTTCTAATCTGCAACATGACAGTGGGCCAGTAGAAATAATGGATGGGCATCTTGGGTTGTTGGTAGTTTAGATGTTAGAGAAGTAGAATAGCAATCAAGAGGTTCAAAGTTTTGAGGTCAGATACTGGAATCTCCTCCTGTGAGATTAGTGTTCAATATAATCCCCTGACATAAACAAGTGTAACGAAGAAGACCCCTGGAGCAGGAATGTTTAAGGGCCTTGCTCAAGGGCCCAACAATGATCGCCCTGGGGTTTGACCCTCTGATCTTCTGATCAGTAGTCCAGAGAAGTAACCATTGCGCCACCACTAGCAAACCTTACCGCAAGTAAAACTAATATTTACAAGACTAATTTGTCCCAATCCATACATGAGTTAAAGGGTTTGGTGGTGAGCTGTAGCCCGTCCACAGGGGTTACAAATGGTACTGGTATTTTCTGGGCTTCTTTTCCACTGGCTGAACAAATTTATTCATTTTTATTTTAGCTTTTGATTTGGTAGACAAGACCCATCTGAGCCCATGAAATAAATCTGGCATGGACTGATGTAACGAAGCTAAATGTGACAATTATCATGACACATATTAAAAATAACTACAGTCCTGATGATGCTGAAAAGTGTTTCGTCCACCTGCCCTACATGAGGGTGCAGGATGATGCATTCATGTGCAATCTGACAGAAAGCTGAACTCACAAAGTAAGAAACACCACTAACCTGAGATGGCATTGGTGACAGACATGAGCGGAGAGTGCAGAGCAGGAGTGACTCCCCACACTGTGTGGTATCCCACAATGCCTGCCAGACCAAAGGTGGTGACGATCTGAGTGAAGGCAGCGTTAGGAGCCACCAGGCCCAGACCCAGCAGGGTGGCAGCACCTGGCACAGAGAGAGAGATGAGGTTACAGAAATAAAATCAGAGCTACTGTAACAAAAGAAGGTATTAGAGTATTTATGGGGACAGATTAACAAAGTAATACAAAAACTGCATCCACTGGTGAACCCATGTCCCACATTAAAATGTCTACTTGTTCTGCCCTCCCAAATAAAGACAGTGTAAACATACAAAAACACCAAAGAGAAAACATTAGATCACACTGTCAGACACAAAACATATTCACTACATTATCCAGTTTTAAAAGCTCAATAACTCAAATCATGGCTAACACAACTGCCACAAGATGTGCAGAATACTTAGTGCATTGTCCCCTAACACTGTGATAACTGTTGTGAATGTATGAGCCAAACAAAAGAGCCGTAAAAATACCACATAAAAGGCTTCGAATTAAAGAAAAGTCAGATAAAATGACTAATTATTTTCTCCTTTCTTAGCTTATTGGTGTCTTTTGACAGTGACAGCTTGAAAAGTATAAATGAGATCTGGATTGAGCAGATCTATGCACATGTAGTTGATTTTCGGATGTGGGAGGCACTTGGCCACCCATGTTGTCTCAATTTACTTCAACAGACAGGTGGAGTCATCAGTAAAAGAGCAACTTGTCTGGCTATATTTGTGAAACTGGTGAAGTTTTCCTTCACCGACTGACTGAAAAAGAAGTCGTCCATCCATGAAAGTCAACCTTAAAACACCTAAATTACATGCCAGGCTAATAAGCATGTAACCAGCACTAAGCAAGTTCTCACCTAAGCGGCTAACATCAGTAGCTGTGTGGTGGTGTTAAGTAGGAAACTACTCAAGCACCTAAACAATGTGTGAACCACATTAACTACGTGTGGTGCACTTACACAGAGCGCTGTGTAGCACCATGGGAACCCCACACTACAGCGCTACTTCAAACAAACACTCAGCATGACGCCGTTTTTACAATGCACACTTCCTGACACTAACAGGGTGCCTGTGTGTGTGCGCACCCTTATAATGTGCTTCTGTCACTTCTCGCCTCCTGTGCACATTCCAGCGGTGACCTAAAAAGCTGGTTATTAACCCATCCTTCACCTTATGGCAGCCCTCAACCCTCCCTTAAGACCCAATGATGACATTATAAAAGAGTACACTATATAAATGAGTATTTTCCTAATTTCTCTACCAGAACATCTCATTTTTTTTTTGACAGCAACTGACCTCCAGTGTACACGCCAGCAGTAGTGAGTGTAGCCCTGAAGGGGGAGATCTGTGAAGCCTTCTCTGCCTCCAGTTCCTGGACAGACTTGGGTTTAGGAGGAGCTGCAACGGGCACATTGTTGGGCTGAGGAGCAGGGAACAGGTTCTTTCCATTCTGGATGTGAAAGCAGACAGAGAATGGTCGACATAGTGAAAAAAAAAACAAAGATAATACTATTGGCTTAGCACAAAATGAACTACATCTAAAGCCCCTCTGCACTCCTTTTCTTTCATCTGATCTCAACCGTCGCTGTCGTGTTGAAATGGGCATGTCAGAAAGTCAGCAATCTTGCTAGGTGGACCCTGGTTGCATCACTTTCAACACGGCACAAGTCTGAACTGCACACAAAATATTAACAGATAGGCACGAACAAGCAATGGTACTTTGAAAGTCTTTTTTCCACAATGCAGCACCAATATTTGTCCAAGACACCACAGAGAGAATCTTTCCTCTGACTTAATTAAATACTTGCAGCATCAGAGAGCAGCAGGTTTGTTATTTAAGTGTCTTCAAAGTGAGAGAGTCGTGCGCATTTATGCACGGAGCAACTGTTAAAAATGTAAATGATCACTGACAAGGAGACAGGATCGATCAGGGTTAGTGTTAAGCTGCTATCAGGTTACATTTAGTCTTGTGTTTGTTACTGAATTACTTGTGCAGTAAGCATCACTTGATGTACTGCCAAATCTTGCTTTATCAAAAATGACAATAAAATGAAGCTATTATCGACATACTATTTTATTTTATTTTACTTCTTAGCTGTGACTGTGGTGTGTGTGCAACTGAACAACTGAATTTCCCTTAAGGATGAATAAAGTATCTATCTATCTATCTATCTATCTATCTATCTATCTAAGTACTAAGAAGAGTGCTTTCTGCCAGTGAATTTCATTTATAATCATTTGTAGTCGTTTTATTTTTACAATGACACAAAAAGTCATCAACATTCCCCATGCTGTGTCTGCTTTAGATAAAATATAAACATAGAAAACCATACACCTGTCTACATGTGTGTATAATTGTTTTGCCAAGCCATATTTGTCAGGAATGAAGCAAAGGCATAGCGAAGGGTTGCTCCATTTGCCACTTTTAATAATGATGTCCTTATGGTGCCATCTAGTGACTGTAGAAGGGAGCTACAACATGTTGACTGATTTTCCAATAATTGCAGCAATCCTCAGGTTCTTTCTGTACTGTTGTCTGCACATCACACGAAAACCTCTTCAAACTCTCACCTTTACATTAACTGCATGTTTGTTATGGCTTCTGGTCACATGAGACCTCATACCTGCATAACAATGGATCCTCTGACAACATGATCCATGGTTCCGTAGTCAAACACATCCTTGACATCAAAGTAAAAGTTCTCCTTGTCAGGGCTGATTGCCCGCACCAGCTTAGTGATGTTGTTCGAGTACAGAGTGCTGGACTGTGTTGGTAATCGGCTGGGCAGGTCTGTGTAGCCAATATGGGTCACTCCCTAAAAAACAGAAAGTCAAAAAAAAAGACAAATCAACTTCAGCTGGATTGACGAAAAAGACTGACATAAGACAACCAACACAATCGACATAAGTCCAAAAACATCTCTTATTAGTAAAAGTATGTGCACTGACCTTGTATACTGACAGCTCTCCAGGAACTGTGGTCTGAATGTTTCCACCGGCCTCAGCAGCCAAGTCCACCACCACTGACCCATCTTTCATGCTCTCAACCATTGGTGTGGTGATGAGGATGGGTGCCCGCCTACCTGCAATGTTAAGACAGACATGAAGGCATTACCGGTCTGTCGAACACCAGATCTACATCTCTTGCTTGTCACATTAATTTAAGCTTTCAAATCAAACATGGTGGAAAAAAAGGTTAAAAGCTTTCAAGAGAAAAAGCCTTCATCCTATATTATGATCCAATAAGTGACTCATATTCACTGCAGCTGAGCTTTACTGTGGATGGATTTCCAAACTGTTGTGGTCCGTTCTGTTAAGTTAATATTAATGGTCATTTTTCTCAGATTTGTCTTTCTATATTTAGAATTCTCTGACTACCCAGGAAGAGTAAAAATCTCACATTTAGATACTGCGGACAGACCAACAGAAAACTGTTTCCATTGCCTTGATTTCGAGGACAGTCCGTCTTTGAAAAGTGCCCTTCACTTGGTAAAATTACAACCTGTACTTGCATTGCAAAGTCTGTGCTTGTAAACATACCAGGGATAAGAGCAGTGCTGATGACGATGTCCACATCCTGACACTGCTTAGCAAACAGCTTCATCTCTGCCTCGATGAACTCCTTTGACATTTCCTTTGCGTAGCCTCCCTGTCCTTCTCCTGACTCTTTGATGTCCACTTCCAGTGGTTCTGCACCCAGAGATTTGAACTGCTCCAAAGCTGCAGCTCTGATAGGGAGAAGAGAGAGATGAGGTGTCAGAAGGGATTTCTTTGATAAGCAGAAAATATCTCGGACTCAGCATGAGAGAACATGTTGTACATGATTAAAACTGCAAAGATTACTCAATAAACTGATTACCTGAATAGCCTAAAATTTATTAGCAACAATTTAGAAAACCAAGTACTCGTTTCAAACCCTTCCTAAGCAAAAATCCCAATTAATTTTTTGATATTTTCTCCTATTTTGTGACATTTAAAGAAAAAACAATCAATTACTGATAAAAATAATCATCAGATTAATCAATACTCTAAGTAATTGTTAGTTGAAGTCCTACTTGTGATACTAAAAACTTCCAGGAGTTGCTTTGTTTGTTCTTAAAACTGCATACATATAACAAAATGGTACTCTGTAGCAGCATACAACTTAAAGGTGAGGTATGTAACCAGGGAAAGTCAAGGTTACCATCTCAGAGGTGGTCATTAAACCAAAACACATTTAAATTCCATTTAACGTGAACATTTTGTTTGTCTTACATTCACAAAGTACCTCTCCATATGGCAACATTCACTGTTAGTGGTAGGCCAGAGAGATAAAATCTCATCACATTCAGAACAGCCTCATGGCCCATTTCTTACAGTTGCTGCTTCATAAGTTAGGTGTTCAGCTGGAAATACATGATGGCTCATATTATGCAGAAGCGACAAAGTATTATATACAGCATAGATACTGTGGTTGGTTCTGAGATGAGACATCAGATGCTGCCACTGTAGCCATCAGTCCAATGTAATTAATATTAATAGCCAGATTAGCTGGTGAGCAGGACATTAATGTAATCTAAATCTGAACTTCCGAGCAATTACATCTTTTAAAGTCAGCAATTCAGACATAAACAAACCTGGTGTCAAATCCTCTGACAATGGCTCCCATGGCCCTTGCAGTGCCAGCTGCTGCCAACCCAGCCACACCTCCTCCAATGATCAGCACCTACTCACAAACATGTACAACAATTAGTTAGAGATGACCTGTGCAGCCATGTGCAGTTAAAACTAGTATGGACACATTCACAGATGGTTCTAAATCCAATAAATTCTACTTATAAAAACACACACACCAATACTACACACCTTAGCAGGTGGCACTTTACCAGCTGCTGTGATTTGTCCAGTGAAAAACCGTCCAAAGCTGTTAGCTGCCAACACAACTGCCTTGTACCTGGAATGACAGGGAATTATAGAAATAGTGACAAATTAATGAATATGGACATTAACGTGTCCCACATTCAAAAGTATTACAACAAATGCTGCAGTTGCTAAAACACAAACACATACATACAAAAATGCATAAGGTGTATTCCTTTTCTCGTCATGAGCCGGAAATATAAATTAAAGTTTAGTCTGTGAATGTAAGTAAAATTTCTGTTGATTAGACAGCTAAGTATAAAAACACACTCCTGGTGAGACTGTGCCTGCATAAAGAGTAGAAAACATCCAGGTTTGCTAGCTTTGTAGTTAATGGATGATGGTAATGTCCTCAGCTTAAAGTTCTGTCAGAAGTGGCTACAATAGCTTGCTTTGTATATTCTAAAGGTATTGTAAGGTATTAAGTTATCAGTATATTATTACAGAGTATACACACTATACAGTATAATGTAAATATAGCATGCCTGCAATTTAATGCATACTGTTTCCTCCTGCACCAAAATTACACATTATCCATGTATGTGGCTGCTGCTGCCAGCAAATGGAACTTGGAGGCTGAGTGCATGATATATCAGCCAGCCAAGTGGTTTATGTTGTAAGAAAGGAAGGGTAGACAACTAAAGTTATTTATATAAAAGTAGAAAAGTAACTTCTAAAGAATCCAACAACTGCTGAACTCTTGAGATTTCAGACAAAAAGCTGTGAATACAACAGCAGCAGGTCATTCAAACAGACAACCAACTTGCATTTAAGGCACCGCATACGAACCCTGCAATGTTTGCCATGGAGCTCAGTGCGTCATAACCCTGAGCGATGGTGACTCTGGGCACCTGATCCATAGCCAGGACGGTGGCTTTCTTCTTGGACAACATGTCCATGAGCTCAGGGTTCTGAGCTGGATAGATGAAGCTGATTAAAGTAGCTGCATCCTTCATCATCTCCACCTCATGGACACCCAAAGTAGAGTTGAAACCAGGAGCACGGACCTGGAAGCAAAGAAATTCAGGTGGAATATGACCATTCTGCAAATCTGACCTTAGAAAACCAACAACTTAAGGACAAATCTTTCTCATTTTTACTTCCAAAGTGCTCTGATGGATTTCTTGACATAGGATTGTGTTCCAGCATCTTCTCTCTTCCTCCTCTCATCTTTATTTTTCCACACCTTAGCCTCGACACATGTCAAGAATCCTTAATATACTTGCACTCCTTTCTTTCAGTAATTGACAAACATTTTACCAGGAATGCTTACTGAACAGGAAAATCTGCCAAAGCATTTTCCAAATTGTTCTGTTTCTTTAACCACCCTGTCTGACGTGAAGACATACTTGGCAGTTAATTGTCTTGGCCTAGGAACACGGTTTCTTTTCCACATTCCCATGCTCTGTCTTTCCTCATTTCCCTCCCGCACCAAAAGTCACACATCATCGGCCAAAAGCTGCTGCCATCTTCGAAACACTGACTGGCCCACCCTGTTCCTTCCATTATCCCTCATTTATTACCTCTTCTTTACCATTTTCTCAAATAACACATTTCTGACATTTTTAACTGCACGTAAGGTTTCATCCAACCCCCTCATATGCCTCCTCCTCCTCTCTCTCTCTCCACTTTAAACCTACCTTAACCACCACATCAGACGCCAGGACATCTTTTAGGTCTTTAATCGTTGCTCCAGCCTGGGTGTACTGTTCATCAGGGAACTTGGAGGGCTCTCCAGCTCCAGACTCCACGACGACATTGAAGCCCTGTTTGATGAGCGCCTGGACACCGGCGGGAGACAGTGCCACACGAAGCTCGTTCTGGAAAATCTCTTTGGGAACACCGACTGTGATTTGTTTGTATGGAATACCTGGAAAGGAAAAGAGAAACAATACAGGGGCATGTGAGAAAAGTGCCAGCTGTTGAAATTATTCATGTAATCACATTTAATGATAGACTATCCTTAAATTCATGAGAGGCCATGAGAGGCTTAAATCCACTATAAGCCAAGTGTGTTTATAATGAATGGATCAAATACAAGTGTCTCTACCTTTAAAAAGAGATATTTTACTGGACGGTATTCAACTGTGCAATAAACCAATAATCAAGGCCCATCTGAACTCATGCTATATGCTTATTATTATTATTGTTATTATGAATGTAAAATGTGTGAGCTACTGGATACCTGCACTTCCCCAAGGGGATGAATTATCTATCTATCTATCCATCCATCCATCCATCTATTAATGCATGTATCAATCTATTTATCTACCTACCTATTTACCTATCTACCTATCTATCTATGCATCTGTCGATCTATCTAAGCGCCTATCTATTTATGCAATCATTTATCTATGCATCAATCTATGCATCTATCTGTGCATCCATCCATCCATCCATCCATCTATCTACTCTTCCATCTATCTATCTAATGGATAATTGCAACTACTGCATGAACAGACAGCTTCTTTAACACAGGTTAAAACTGTGTTTACCATAAATACAGTACCATAGGTGCAATGGCCTTGGTAAGCAGACTGTCACAGTCTGTGTCCTCTATGACAGTATAAACCTACAGCCCTGCAGTGTGTTGATATCTGCAAATTAGATTTAGAGCAATCCCAATTTTGGCCTGATATTGTTGCTAGCTGTAAATCACCGTAACCAACATTATGACCCATTTGTGGCAGGGAGTGTTTATCTAGCACCACAAGCAGAATAACATGAACCAGGACAGGGAAGAATAAAATTAATGAGAGAATAACAGGATAAATCGGGGGCAAAAGAGAGACAAAATTAGTAGCATGAAGACAGACTAAACTGTGTGAAAATAAAAATAGTCCAGTGTCTTTTTTAGTACTTAGATTCATATCTAGGGCTCAAAGCAACAGGCAGGTCACATGCTGGGTTGGCTCCTATGGAAAATTCCACTGCAGCTCTTTCCCACTGTCTCTTCACCTACACATAAACACAGAAACCTGCTGTCTTTCCTCCTTCTGCTGTGGTGACCCATCTGATTGCAAATTTTATTTAACTGAAAGCTTGACAACATAAGACAGCCACAGATAACTAATCACGAGCAGTCCATGTGATTTATAAATGTGTATGAACCAAATGTCACCACACACCACTGCTGGTTTACTATATGGATGTTCTACGTTTTTCTTGCGCTTTGGCAGCAACTTATGAGAGATTAGAGTTGGGTATCCTATCCTGAGGGTGTCATGTTACTGAACAAACACGAGCTTCAAGTTCTGTTGAGAATGAGTAGAAACCAGTAAATAGACTTATCTACCACTATAATACAGAAAAAAAGCAATGAACCATTATGTTGCATTTACACACTATATATTTGGACTTTCTGGACTGTCGATGATCTCATTATAGATGCATTAGTATGACATTCTTTAAACTGGAAACTGTACTGAGCTTACAGAGCGAGGTATAAAGAAAACCTGTCATTTGTGAGTCTGATCAGTCCTTAGACTTATGGTCACATGACACAAATCTGCCTTCCTGGATTGTATTTTGCTGCCAACCAACACCTGAAGAAACCTAGGTGTGCCCTCGGTATGACAGTGCTGTGTCAGTGGTTTGGCACAAGATGAAAATAGATCTACGCGGGTAGCATCTGCTAACTTGAAGCACAATTGGTGCACTCATTTCAAAAGTCTCACGAACTAACAGCTCTGGTACATCTACATTTAAAAAGACTGAAGGTTTACAAACACTAATGACAGTCTGTTCATAAAAGCAGAGTGTGGTCTTGCCCACTTCCCACGCTAAAAATCCAGTCCGACGTCAACACGTGGCCTCAGTCTATACTGTATGTCTATAAGCTCCCTGGAGGTCAAAGCACAATCTTCTATGCAGAGTGTGTGTGGTGTGTATGCCCCTCCTCTACAAGTTTGCAAGCTGATACTTGTGTGTCCAGAATAGACGCTGCCAGCTGTTAGTGGAGCTGCCTGAACTGCAGGACTGTCAACCTCTGTCACCATAAACCAGAGAGACAGAGACACTGGCACATTCATGAACCCGGCACACTCAGACATAAAGCTCCTACAACCAGCTGGTACTGGCTGGCTTCACAGCTCACATGCACCCTCTGCATGGTCACCTGGATCTGAGGGCGTCAAAAATGGAGAATAATGCCAGAGGCCTGCAGTCTCCTTAATGTGACCTTGGAGCTGAGAGCAAATGCAGGCAGTGACTCTGGCCCTCAACCTACATAAATAAACAGGAGTTAAAGGAAAAACTACACGTCCTCTGCATGGTTTTCTTTATCTCCATTTTGGCTAAACAGCAGATTAACTTCTTTTTAACAGTGACCATAAAAATAAGCGTGCAAATGAACGTATGGCTAGCACTTCACTCCACAGTATATTTAGATCACAATGACAGATTTGTTTCCCCAGTTACCAACAAAGGACAAAGGTATATATTTGTGCTGCCACTTCACTGAATGCTCCTCTGTCAGGTTTGAGTAATAAGTGGTTGACACCTGCCACGCACCTGACACACAAGCACATGAGAATGCACAGAGAAGCTACAGGTGGCATTGCTTTCATGTGGTTATCAGTAGCTAAACGCCTATCTATAAAACTCAACAGATGTGCTTTAAATATGGCTTCCAGCGGGAGGAAAAAAACAGCCATTCCTTTAGGATCTCATTTACTTCTACTGTAAAATGTAAAAAAAAAACACTAGGTTAGAAATGCTTAGAAACAGAGATAACATGCTGACTTGAAACTGGGTCAACCTGTATGTTTTAAATTTACAAACCCAACTAACCAACATGTTAGATTTTTGGATTTTTTTCTGAGTGTGGTCAAACATGTAAATGCACAAGCTATGGCTGAGGTGACATGCACCTAAAAAAGAGGTACTAGTCATGGAAAATGTGGTTATGTAACACTCAAGTAAAACAAACTTGCACCTCAGCATTTTCCCTCAAAAGCTAGAAATGTAAAGCAGCAATTAGAGAAATGACTAATGTTTATTTTTAGCCTTGATTAATGCATAGGTTGTTAATGGATGAATCAAAATCAACTTTGCAACTTGCATGTTTCAACAGTCAAGATTCAGTTTAAATCAAAACTGTCACATTTGAGAAGCCTGAGCTAGAAAATATTTGACACTTCTGACTAAAGGCTGAATTAAATGATTCACTGTTTCAAATTATTTAGCCTCTAGAAAGAAAGTTTCCCTGTCCAAGCTCTTGCATGATTGAACTGAGAAAAAATGTAGTGTGTAGCACAAATCTTACAGTATGAAAGAGACACATCTAAAATGTGCAACAACTGAAAGTCTGAGATAGCCCTGAGCACTAAAATACATTAAACAGTATCTGCACAAACAAGAAGCAAGTGGCTTCTGCTGATCTCATTAGCTGATGTCTGTCTTATCGAGGCATGCATGTTGTCAAGTAAAATGTTTGTGTGCAACAGTTTTATTTGTTCAAGGAGGACTGTAAAAGTTTGGAATGTCCTCTTGACACTGGGGCGACGTGATATCACCACAATCTGTACACATTTGATGTACGTTGTACATACAAAGCTCATGTTGTTATTTGTAGTTTGCAGCAGTAGAGATCATATTACCTCAGTGAAAAAGCCTTCATCACTACCTATGATCACACTTCAGTATAGCAAAGTTTACCTCTTCAAATCAAGTTTGTAGTGGTAGTTTCTGTATGGGAAATGACTTTACAGTGTTTGCCTTTGCTTAATCACTATATAATCTCTTACCTGGACTTGCACATCGCCCGAGAGCTTGATGAGTCCTGAAAAACCGCAGGCATGATGATTTGACAGCACTTCCACTCTGCAGCTTCGCACAGGAAACCCCGCTGAACAGAGGGGCTGAGCAGCTGGCTGCCACAACACGTAGGAGGCTCGCCATGGTGCGCACACACACACCTGACACTCACACTGCAGGAGGAGCTCAACAAGACAGACAGCAGCCCTCCTGGGGAGGGGACACCACAGACAGAGAGGGGAGGGAGGTTAGAGGTTAACAACAGTAAAAGAATGAAAGTGACACTGTCAATACTTTCACCCATAACTGTAAGCTCGCTGCACACATGTGAAAAAGTTCAAATGGAAAATGTCCTTCCCTGTTCCTTTGTGGAACAAGTACATATGTATGACCTTCCTGTCATGCAGCAGGTCACATTGACTGAGACAACACTTTCCTACATGCATTTGTACCAAAACACAACACATTCCGCTGCTGGAGCCACAGTAAAAACAGCCCCATGCTTGTTTGACCATACATGCATATTTTGGTAGGAAAAACACCTTATTTCTAAATCTGTATATTAAACAAGCAATAAAGCTCAACGACGTGTCTATTATCAGGACTTAACAGAGACAGGGAGGCTGAAACCGACAACCACAGACACTTCTTTAAATTGTAACCCCTTCAATGACACTGAGGCAGTAAACAGCATGTGGGGGGACATGTTTACTTTAAAAGGAGATAATGGAACTGGGATAAACCGGGGTAGGTGGCTGGTGTAGTAGGGTTTAAACTAGAATTGACTGGCTATAAATGCCACTCTAAAGCTGTTTGTGCCCTGAATAATGATGCTACTTTGAGGGAAAAGGTCAAAAAACACACCAATTTCTGTGTCGAAACCAAACCGAAAAAGAAAAAGGTTTAAACAACTACTAGGTCTGAACAACTCACTCATTTCAAATATAAATCAAAATTCACAACAGTGCAACTAACAAATCACAAAGCTTGCATTTGAGACATCTGAATCACATTTTTTTTATTACTTTACTTGACTGCAGTGTGTGCAATACTTAAATGCTGCTCCCTGAGCCATGAATCTATGATACTGTAGGTTCCTATGGATTTTTTATTGGAATTATTGCATTCTTTTATTACTACATCATTTACTTAACTGAACATAGTCATAGCTTTTGCGACAGTTGGTCTATCATGCTGGAATAAATTTATATCATTCTTTGCATTAGAACAGAAAACACTTGACATTTGATGGTGTTTCGTGTGGTAATGATCAATCACATATTTTAAGTCTACTAGAGACTGAATACTGGGGGAAAAAAATGCTAATTTGCAAATTGTTCAGCTCTAACTACTGTCTGGTGAACTGATACTGAAGCTAAAAGGACTGAATTATTAATTAGCAGAACTACAGAAAAAATACCTATAATTTTAAGAAACAGTTTATCATTTATGTCTTTTCATCAAGCAAAAAGTAAAAACAAAAAATAAAAAAACAGCCATTTGCAGGAAATAAACTATTTTTTAAAATATATGTTTGCTATAAATTGGGTACCTTCAGGGTTTAGACTATTGCCTTGTGATTATTATAATTTATTTATTTTCATTTATTGACAATTTAAAGTATATTAAACCCAATCTGGGGCAAAAAGTCTTAAAACTACCACGTCACCATAAAGTGTGGCTGCTGTCCAAAAATATGAAGCTTCCACTTTCGGGTAACATTTAGCTAACGGTTAGCAAAAACACACCCAACACAACAGCCTTCACATCGCAAACGTTTGTCGCTTTGTGGTGGGTTTGCTGAATTAAACCCGGCCGGGACTCTAATAAAGCTCCAGATAACGACACCGTTAATCTTTACGGCCCTTTAAATCAACAATAAATCAAATTCACGTCCCAATCAATGGCTTCCGCTAAGCAGCGCCGCCTCACAACTGTCATTCAAAGAACCTCAAATGCACAAACTGGTATGTTAAGTGTATTTTATGTATTTTTAGCTCTCAGTAATGGCTCTCTGTGAGTCAGACTTGGTGTGATAACCATCCCGGCGGGCTCAGCTTCTCTGTTTTTTTGTCTCCGCTCGCCACATAACATAACGGGGGCGGCTGAAGCTAACAGCAGCTAGCCGGCGCGCTAGCTAACAACAAAGTCACCTCCACTTTTGCTGGATGCGGTTTTGAGTCAAAAGGCGCCCTGCACTTTCACAGGAATGCAAACACGAAACTGATGCATGACGGAAAGTGAGAGTAGAGAGAGGTTAACGACGGATATCTCCACTGACCTTTGCAGACAGTCCGGGCTCTGTGCAGCACTGGCGAACTTTCCGCGTCGACCCGGAAGGTGTCTGCAGCGGCGGCCTGTATGGAAACGTTATTGGATCCGATGAGGCGCATCAGAGGATGTCGGGACATCTGATGTGCTGCACTGACGGGGCACTAAAGGGATATAAATAGGATTTATTGTGCATCTGTAATGGCACCAGTCACTCCAACATGTTATTAACTGACAATAGCATGACCACATTTCACACATGATCAGATTTATTATAGCGCAGTTATGTCTTTTTTAGGAAGCATATACTCATAAATAGATTTCTGCTTACAGATAAATACATGACTCAAAAGAAACGGCTTAATGAGCACATTTATATCTTATCCTAAAGCAGAAATGGCGTTCAAAGACTGAAAATGCAATTCCATACACTTCCACTAAGGGGCGATCTATTACAGCTTCATATCAAATGCACTGATCTGCCACAACATCATGACAACTGACAGGTGAAGTGAATAACACTGATCATATTGGTTCTATGTGCTGTTCTGATGGAAAACCTTGGATTTTAACATCCGTGTTGATGAGACTTAGACACCCAAATAAATATTGTCCCACAACAAACACACTCCCTCATGCTAATGGAAATCCCAAATGTCACTGGCCTACCCCTGCAGGAAAATGCACCCCACCACATGGAAAAACATTAAACTATCAGGAACATGTAGAGGAACATGACAATGGCCCAACATGTTTATTTGACTTCCAAACTTCCTACACCTCATTGTGATCAAGCATCAACAGGATGCAGTGGAACAAGTTTGATTGACAGAGGCCCCACTGCACAAGCCAGAGTACCCAAAGGATCCAGTGCCAATATCCTGGTTCCAGACCCCATAGGACACCCTGAAAGGTCCTCTTGTCCATGCCCAATGGTTCAGAGCTTTTTGACCACCTAAGAGGGACCAACACAATATTAGGCAGGTGGTCATAATGTCATGCCTGACCAGTGTATAGGATTGTTTGTTTCTGTCCAGTGTGAAAAAAGTGATCCTCGGCCAAAAACTGATCACCACTCAGTTTACATACAACTACAGCTGCTTGTATGTGCATCAAATGGCTTTAACATGCAGATACACATAACTGTATCTGTGGTGACAGCAAGGGGCCTTGTGCAACGTTAACATTTCTTGTAACTGAATAACTGTGGCCAACGAAATGTTTGCAGTTATAAATAGGCCTGCTATTTAGGATTATACTAAAGATGCAATGAATAATCAATCAGTTTGTCAAATATTAAATTTGTCTCCAACTTTTTGATCATTGATTAATTGGTTTCAGTCATGTTTCAATCTCTTTGGGTTGTGAACAAAACAAGACACATGAGGACTTTGTTTCTGAGATTTTACAAACCAAAGGACTAATGAACTGATCCAGAAAACAATAAGCAGATTAACCAACAATAAAAATAATGAATGAAATCAAGTCATTTTGATGTTTTACCAACATTTCAGTCACAATGTAGGTGCTACAGTCATTTGTTTGGCAAGTGGAAAATGGCATTAAATGAGTTGAACTGGTCCTTTAAAGCTAGTTAATCAAGTGATTACTTCTATGTAAAACTTAGCATTAAAAAATAAACTTGCACATCAATCAACACACACTCTGCTGCCAATGTAGATAGATAGATAGATAGATAGATAGATAGATAGATAGATAGATAGATAGATAGATAGATAGATAGATAGATAGATAGATAGATAGATAGATAGATAGATAGATAGATAGATAGATACATTGAGGTGATAATCTAGAACTGTAATATGCAACATTTAAGTGAGGGATAGTGAGAAATATAGCATTGCTCACCTTAAAGCCATAATAATCTCAGCTTATTCTGTACTTTAACGATGCATATTCCCAAATAAATAGTTATTTAGGTTGGCACAAGTCAGCTAACACAGGCTGATGCTTTTGGGGCCCTGCTGTTGCTCATCTTGCCAGGTTTGTAATCCATGCAGAAA
The DNA here is from genome assembly GCA_024666655.1 of Dascyllus trimaculatus. Classification (NCBI taxonomy): domain Eukaryota; kingdom Metazoa; phylum Chordata; class Actinopteri; family Pomacentridae; genus Dascyllus; species Dascyllus trimaculatus. The sequence continues at coordinate 20,273,099 of CM045460.1, read as the reverse complement.
CATATACACATGTTTGATTACATTTGGTTTCCCTTCTACTGTAATATGTTTTGGCATTTTAAAAGAATTACCTCAACCTCAAGTTCTACAGATAAGGTACACCGGATACATTTCTGTTAATTTTGGAGGGTAGGTTTCAGAGCATGCCATGAAAACTCATTTACTTTTGGACAACAGTGAAGTAATGGTAGAACTACTCTATTTTTGTGTGCTTTTGTTTGTTAAAGAACACTAAAACAAGCATAGTGGCATTTTATACTTGTTTCTTTAAAGTATATTGTCATTATTTCAAATGTTTGTGTCTTAACTTAAGTACATTAGAGTATATTGTGCTATAATTAAGACATTCATTCGCTTTCTAGCATTGTTACCTTCATACAGATACAACACTACTACTGCTAGTTGATATTAGTTTCATGTATTTATGAGCATAGTTTCAATTTGTTCCTTTGTGATCAGATGTGATCGTGATGTTTCTTTGTGGGATTATGATTTAGACACTAATGTAATAATACTGGCGGTGCTTCATATGTAATCAACTGAAGCTGTGGCCCATTTGATTCTGTTAGCATATGATGCTAATTTGGCACCATGTTTGTGGAAATAATCATAACCTACTGTGTCAGATCCAGTGCTTTCAGTTATATGAATGGTGGTGTGAGTTCACTGGACAGAGGATTTGAATCTAATATTGCTGGTCTTAACTGTAATCCAAAGAAATATCACATCACGATGAAAAATGTGAGCTAGCAGGATGAACTGGTCGTACTGTATAAGGCAATATTTGAAATAAAAACACAGCTCTGAAATTATTATGTGCCTCAAGAAATGGAGCGTATGTATTTTTGATTTTTCCTTTGTAATAAAAACAAGAGAAAGGATCAAAACAAACATTAAAGTGTTTACAGTCCAAGATGACACCTCTATAATTGAATGTTGGCTGACCCTGTCCAGGCCTCGTTGTGGATTTCACCCTGCCAGCAATAGCACAGTTCCCTAAACATGTGGTGCAAGTGGAGTCCAGTGCTGATGTGCTAATGAGGAACTGCATCTGCCTTGTGCTAATAGAGACATGTGGAATTTTATTGATATGGCGATGAAAAACAAAGGTTTAGAAAAACAAAACCTGTGTTGACACTCATGCAAGAAAATAGCAGCAATAGCGTCTTTGTCTGACTGTCTTTGCCTTATTCTCAGCTTTTATTCACTCCACACCTGCACATTCATTCACTTACAGTGTACTGGATGTACTGTATACAGTATAAACACCCCTTTTCTCACATCCACTCATCATCTGGTTCTCTTTATCAGGCTCAGAGGCTGGAATGCATTGTTGCTGCACCTGGTTCTCATTGTATCGTTTCACTCTAATTGCATTCGCTTTGCTTTGATTCTTTTTTTTCCCTTTTGGCCTATATTCTTTCGTTTCTTCTTCCTTGTCAGTGATATTAAAATGATAAATTTAAACAACACGTGCAGCTTTGAGGTCAAGCATTTCTGACTGTAATAACTCTTACAAGTCAGTGTTTTCAGCCATTTCAAAGTGAGCATGTCTACCTGTTGCAGTACCTTTCAGTGCGCATGTGCTCTCAGGCTATTGCTGATATCTACTATTATAACTACCATTGCATCCATTTTCCTCGCCATTTTCCAGCCCAAGTCTGTTTTCCATGTTACTGTTATGAAAATTAAAGGCTAAATGAGGATCCTTTACAACTGTCAAATAATGTTTAAAAAACCCAAACCCGCCACCTTGATAGTTTTCTGAAAGCTCTATTATAAATTCTATTAATAAACATATTTGGCTATGTTGAGCATCAAAACATGCATATAGTAACTGAGCTTTGGTTTAATTCAGAAAGAAGCAAAGAATAGCATCATAATTCAAACGTCTTCCCAATTTGAATCTTCTCAGAACATTATTTGGTAAACTCATTTCTGATTAATAAGTCCTCAGCATCATATTTCTTGTGTTTCGCCTCATAAAACCTTTTGTATTCCAAGAAGTCACTCAATTAGTAAAAAAAAACTAATTCAATTAAATTATTTTATGGTTGTTTAATATTTTATGGGCATACAAAACTTTGCATTTTAGACATTTGAGAAATTTATAAATTGACGGATGCAGTCATTTACATTACAACTACTGTATTATTGAAACTAATCTCATTAATAACAAAACAGGATTCCAGCTAGAATACTACTGTGTGTGACATTCTCTTGGTAACTGAAGAGGTTGGTTAGTGTGTGGTCTCGTGTTAATGCTAACTATTTAAAATGGCCACTGGTTTGATTATTGGTGGGAAGAGGCAATTGAGATGTTTGGAAGGCATCTAGTTTTTGAGGTTTTTGTTTAGTGTGGTTATAATGGTCTGACTTCAGTCAGTGGAGAACTTTTTACTAGTAGAAATTGTTAAATGTTAACTCGCCTGCGGGCAACACTTGCCTCAGATTCACAACGCTGAACTGGCGTGAACTTTTCCAGACTGTGGCATCTGTTATCCAGTCTGGGTTATTTACGGTTACTGCCTTTTCCCTTCATTTTAAAGCTTTAACCCCGCTGAACAAATGGCTTTGGGCTTAACTGCTTTCACTAGCTCTGGGCTCCCACTTTTTTCACCTCTTTGCAGTTTCTTTTTTTTTAACCTTCCATGTGTGAAGTTACCTGCGATAGTTTAGGCGCTAGTGTCTGATGGCTTGTGACATATGTTTAAATCCAAACTGTCAAATACAATCAATCTTCACCCGCTGTAAAATGTGGGTAATTTAATATTTTGCAGATCCTTGCAAGGTTGTTGTCTGTTCACTGACCCCAGTCTGGAGAGGTTATAGGTCAGGAACGGCTTCTCAGCAATGCCCCTGAAGCAAAGACTATATTGGGCAACAATGAGTTATGCAACAAGGAGTGTGCTTGCATATGTGAGCATGTATACACTCTATGTGCATGATTGTTGCTTTTCATAATGGACACTAAAATAATGTGGGATAAAGCAGCACCCCACAAACACAAGGATAATATAATAATATATGTGTGTGTGAGACAGAGAGATTTTTCTGCAAGAAAATGCTTTGAAGCTGCAGAAAATTCCAGGAGTTTCCTGTTAACGAGCCTGGGGTATAATGTGAACCAGGAGCGTATGTGTCTGTGTGCAAAAAGAGGAACGTCTCCCGACTCAGTCTCTCTGCTGGTGAGAGTGGTTAACATCTCTGAAGTCTTCGCTCCGCTCTAACCTTCCAGATTCCAGATTTGATCCACCAGTTTTTTTCAGGATACAGAAATGCTGCAGCCTTCAGTGAAGTTTTGAATTTGGATTCAGAGTATGGAAACTTTTCAGATGGACATTTTCTGAGCTTTATGAAACCCTTAAATCTCTTTTTTAGACAACTGCCAAATACTTTTCGTGGATTTCAGATGCAACGCTGCTGCCCAAGACCTAGCAGAGGTGAAAACGACACTACACATATGTATTTTTGTTCCAGATGAGGATTTATGAGCTGCTGAGCGGTTCCAGCTGATCACCAAAACAGCTACGTCAGTAAGGATGCTTAATTTTTATACCTCATACTATCTGTTTTTTGCTGCTTTGTGGAGCCTCAGCTATCCGCGTTTCCTCACCGCCTGGCCGAGTGTCGGTGGAAACAAGCCAAAGCATGAGTTGGACCCTAATGTGAGGGACTGGGGAGACTATTCAGATCTCCCTCCAGGAATCGAGCATGGATTGGGTCTGGAGGAGGATAGCGAACATGAAAAAAACAGGGGAGTTGGAGGGATTTCGTCAAACCTGGCTCCAGAGCTGGATTTTCTGGCTGACTTTGCAGGCAAGAGAAATTAACTGACCAAATTATGTATCTGTTCGTATGTTGACTTGTTCCTACAACCCCCTACAACATTTTCCCCTCTAGGTAAAAAGCGGCTGTGGGTGATAACTGCTCCATCACACAATGACCACTACCTTCGAATGATGGAGAAACAGCTAGAAGACATGGAGCAGGTACTGTGCTGAGACTTGTTTACTCTTTTTACACATGCACAATGATAATTCAGACTCGAGACACCCTCTTACTCATTAATCCTTATATTGCTTTTCTCTCCCCATCTCTTTCAGAAAGGGCTGAACTGCCGTCTAGCAGAAAGAGACACCTTCATCATCACCATCATCCAGAACGCCATGATGGAAGGCAGAATCCAGAAAACTACTATTGAAGGGGATGCCACAGTCGAGAGCCTGGATCCTGACACAGTTACCAAACTGCTGCACTACCTGGACCTCACCAGCCAAGTAAACAGTGTGCCAATAAAATCTTGACAGCATACACACACATTACTGTCTATTTGAGTTGTATTGTGGTTTGCCTGCTTGTCACTTGTGTTTGGCACCAATCTTTTCAGGAGCAAGCGTTTACCATGCTGGTTATCAAGAAGAACTTACGGGTCAGCGAGCGCTTCCCCTATCCGGTCCGTGTTGAGGCGATTTTGGAGCTTGTTGATCAGTTCCCCATGAGGAAGCTGGAGAAGATGACAAGAAAAGGATCAAACTTAAGGTTCCATTATATCGCTGAGAGGGCTTTGCAAGGTTTTGCGATGTAATCTGAAATGACACTGGTGCATTTTAAAAGAAAAATGACCAAAATTTCAAAGAATACGTACGGCATGGCTGTATGTAAGTAGAATGCAGGTGTAAAATTGCATGCATGGCTCTAACAACGGCCACGTCGATCAGTAGATCCACCATTTTATCTTAACAACCATTGGATGAACTGCCATGAAACTTTACAGATATGACCAAATGTTGCCCATATTTTTGAGTGAACTGTTGAAAGAGCTGGAACTGATGCAATCATTCATGAATCAACTGCAATACCTTGACTTTTCTTGTTGCATCATAACCCAAGTCTAAGTTTTTTGCCTCGGTTTCTGACCATAAACACGATTGACATTCCAGCCATCTTTAGCTATGTTTACTTTTGTGTTAATTAGTAAACTGAACACTGAATTAGCCAAACTGAGCACTGTAAACATTATACTCACTTTTTCAGTGTTAGTATGTTGGCATGCTCATGTTAGTGTAACCAAGATTCTTGGGTTACCTAACTGGGTTTCAATAAGAAAACAATAAATGGAACAGGGAGACAAACTTCAATGTCCAGCAGCAAAAGCTTCTTTTGTTTTCCTCTAACTCGTCGGAGGTGGAGGCCTGCCAGAAATTCTTACTGCAACCCAGAAGGGACAGAGTACCTTTGATAAAATACACAATAAACAAAGGACGGTTTGTTACATTCAGCATTTAAATTGTTGCCGTGCAGAGAACAACCTAACAGATCTCCTAGACTCTTAATCTTGTTATTTATAACCCATACAGTATGTGAAGTATTCACTGAACAGCCCGGCTTTGCATCAACCTCCACCATTATAGCCCACTGCAATTGCTAGCACTAGCACCCAGGTGTTGTGAGGAATCAGGAAGCAAAAACAAAATGGGCAACAAAGTTTCCTAGATTATTGTAGGGACTCAATAATAGTGAAATTTGGCAGTAGTTTCTGGACGTTTTTTGTCTGTGTCCAGGTTTTGGAAAATGTGATTCCTGCATTAGTTATTAGGAACTCTTCAGACAGTGATAGACAACTTGTTTGTCGTATTTATGATGTTAATGTGTATTATCCAACTAAGGCTTTTCTATGTCATGCTTTAGGTGTAAAACTGTAAAAAAGAAGGTTGTGAAAAGAAAAAAGATGAAGAAGAAGATGGTGCTGAGTCCTCAGAGACAAGGCAATGTTACTTCTGTGGTGGCCATGCAAAGGAAACCTCCTCTGGACAAAAAAGCTGCCCTGAAGAGTAAGATCCAAGATATACTGAGCGGTCGGTCGAGGTTTGTTATCCGTAAGCAGCCTGCGAAGGGAAAAGACTCAAGCAGTGGTGCTGGGGCCACTTCTAATGTACAAGAAAAAGAAAAGGTGCCCAGTCCTTCGTCTGTTTCAAGGAGCAATCAGGACATGAAGAAAGACAGGTACTACTCATATACATAGTAAAAGGTAGAGTGTGCCTGTGAATGTTTTGATTAGTGTTCACATCTGGTGTGCCAGGCCTCCTCATCTCCTGACAAGTGCTTTTCTTTCAGAGCTGGATGAACATCAAAGTCTTTTTTCACATATTGTATTGCAGGTCCGGCTCTGTTGTGGAAGAAGGAAAGAAAAGAGGGCAAAGCAATGAAGATAAAATAGAGCCGAATGTAAAGGAAGACAAAGACACACAGGACAAGCAGAGCTCTAAGAAAAAGGGCAAAGGAAAGAAAGGAAAGAAAGGGAAAGGAAGAGGGAAAAAGTCCAACAGAGAGGCAAGTGAGAAGGATAAGTCAGCTCTGAAGGAGTTTGTGGACAGTTTGAAAGGAACAAGAAGGTTGATGGTGAGAAGTTTTCCAGTCATCTTTGCACAATAGCAATGGTTCAGATGTATGTTTCCTTCCAACAAATGTACCCTTTTCTTGTGTTGTCCTCATAAAAGGTGATCTCAACGCCAAGCAGAGACGCAACACTCTATGTTCAGCAGACTGAGGAGAATGACAAGCAACACTGCAAACTCGCCCTCAGGAAGATCACTGTGGCAACCATTGTGGGGGATCGCAGTGACGCCACGCTCACGCTGCAACACCACCAGCTCGGTAGGAAGTGTTTGTACATTTGTGCGGTGTTGTGTGTTTGAATATTTGCATCTAAAACATTTCCCTCCAGGGGTGATCCTAGCTATCGTGACATCTCATGCAGATATAAGCCATGTTTTGTTTTGTAAAGACACAACTCCGGTTGGAAGGATGACCAAAGGGAAATGTTGTGTTTCCTAAAACAGAAACACAACATTTACGCAAATACTCTACAGCATTGCTCTGTGAGTTTGCATTTAGGTTCTACAACCCTGGTGGTGCTTTAAGCTGAATAACAACACAGTTATGGCATGTCATCAGTTTTGCTGGTACTTGGTAATGAAGCAAAGTATCTAAGAAATGATGGTGGCCAGACAGAAAAAGTCAGAAACCACCACAGTTACTACTACCAGATATCAATTTCTGCCGTTTCTGGTGTGTATCTAACACAATATTTAAAAAAATCTTCTTATCTACAGGATGCAACAACAACCTCTTGGCTAGCAGCCTACATGCTGAAATGGCAAGCTTTAAAGAGGAGCTGAATCGTGAACTAAGGCAGACTGAGTTGGTTCTTTAAGTGAATTATCTATTTTAGCGACGGTGCTCGCCTCCCTGCATGAAAATATTCTACCAAAACATGTTCCCTCGTCATTATTCTACAGGGGCACCATTGCTGTATCCTGGACATGGCACTGTCCAAGACGATTCTGACTGGTTTGAAGTAATACAAACCAGCCAGAGTGTTTTTTCCCACACTACAGCAGAATGATGAAGTGTAGCAAACACCTCAACAAGTTCATGACTTTTTACATTTTCAGAGTGTCATGGATACACATTACTGCACCTCTATCCTGACTGACAGGTTGTGAATCAGGACAGAGGTGGAGTTTTAAATCATAACTAATGCTTTGCTGTATGCATTACACTGTAAGGTAAGGTCAGGTCACTGGTATTTTGTTTGTTTACATGTTTGTTCATACATGAATTCATATGTTTTAAATTTAAGTGTTGTGTGTGTGTGTGTTTCAGAGTCAGAGCCTCCACTCCGTGATCTATCAGAGCAGTTCTCAGATCCAGGCCTGATTTCTCTGCTGAGAGCAGAGCTCGGCCTGTCGTCCCCCGACCTCTTTTCAATGACCGTCACCGATTATGACATTAAGCCCAGTGTGAGTTTTGTTACTGGATTTGCATGCATGCTCCTTTTTAACACGCTCTTACATGTGTTCACACCTGGAAACAGTCTCGTTGACAGCTGCTCAAACTAATAGGAACCATATTTTAGATTTTTAAAGCAAGGAATGCAGGAATCTAGCAGGCAACATTACGTACAAGAGTGCATTTCAAAACTCTTGCAATCCTTTAATTTCATTTTGAGTGTTTAAAAGAACAAGACGTCTCTCTATAATCAGCTCTTATCTTTCCCCCAGAGAGTCTTTGAGGCTCCTCCATCAAGCCTGGCTTTGTTTGAGTACATTGACAACTTTCCTTCAAGGCACACAGAAAAAGAGAAAGAAAGGAAGAGTCCTCCAGTCTGTTCCAAAGACGCGCAACAGCCTGTAGTTGAGAATTCACTGCTCAGGTAGAGTAGCTTTACCAGAATATATCGTTACCAGATATTGCATGGAAAAGCAGCCTCTGAAGCCTCTTCAGAAACAGAATTAAAAATCTGCCCCTCACTGGGAATATCCTGACTTGACATACACTGATGTTACATGGCATAACAATTCTTTTTTTTGTTCATAGGTAATCCTAATTATCACTATTACCTTATTTAGTTGTACTTACTTTCATTGCAATACACGTGTCTAAAAAGCCTTTAAAATTTGGGAACTAAAGATAACTGATTGCCTGAATGTCATTGTCCTTTGATCTTGTGAGGCAGGTGGAGAAATGAATGAGTGAAAAAGTGTGACCACATCATTTAAACTTAATTTGGCGTTTTTATTGATATCCAGGTTTATGTCTAAGAGGAGACTACTGCTCATCTCTGCTCCCTCCAAGGACGACTACTCCTTCCAGCAGCAGATGTCTGCTCTCAGCGGACAGGCGTGTCACCTGGGTGAGCAACACAACACACTGTTTGCTTTGTCATTTTCTGTGCAATATGAAAATGTTTTAGGATAGTTGGGTTTCCCCTGTGACCTTCAACATTGTCTTTTGCCTTACTGAGCAGAATTACATAATGAATAATAAAAAAAAGATCATAAATAAATGTACAGCAAAAGAAACTGATTATTTTACATGTTAAACTACAGATAGGCATGCATTTAGCCAAAATGAAACCTGGCTGTCCATGCCTTAACATTTCTACTGCATAAAATACTAAACATTACAGAAAAAAATAAATGTATTTGATCATGTTTAATAGCAATTGTTTGTTCTTTTTAAGCTCTGAATGCTTCCTACATCTTTTCTCAGGTATTCGCCACTTTGCCCTGTTAAAGCTGACTGGAAGTGGTGATAAAGCATCAGGAACCGTTGAGCTATTTCCCTTAAACGGTAAGTCTCAGTCATGTGGGCCAGTCCAGGTAAATAAGGTGGTAATAGAACGAGTAACCTGGAATTTAGCAGCATCACTTTGCATGTTAATGTGAAAATATATACAGTTTGTTAGTTTTAAGGCAGAGCTGTCAATATACATCGATCAGCCACAACATGACAGGTGAAGTGAATAACATTGATCATATTGGTACTATGTGCTGTTCTGATGGAAAACTTAAGATTTTGACATCTGTGTTGATGAGACTTAAACACCCAGATAAACATTGTCCCACAACAAACACACTCCCTCAAGCAAATAGAAACCCCAAATGTCACTGGTCTACCCCTGCAGGAAAATGCACCCCACCACATGGAAAAAACATCAACCAATCAGGAACATGTGGAGGAACATGACAATGGCCCAACATGTTGATTTGACCTCCAAACTTCCTACACCCCATTGTGATCAAGCATCAACAGGATGCAGTGGAACAAATTGGATTGACAGAGGCCCCACTGCACAAGCTAGAGTACCCAAAGGATCCAGTGCCAACGTCCTGGTTCCAGACCCCATAGGACACCCTGAGAAGTCCTCTTGTCCATGTCCAATGATTCAGAGCATTTTTGAGCACATAAGGGGGGCCAACACAATATTAGGCAGGCGGTTATAATGTTATGCCTGATCGGTGCCTTTAATCTCAGTTGAAAGCTTTGTGTTTTTTAGAATTTCTAGCTGCTTTATCCCTTTTTACTGCGTTGTGTAAAGTGCGCTATTTCGTTTTCACTCTGTCAACCTTCCTCCAGGTCGTAGTCAGAGCGAGGTTGAGCCATTATCCCGCGACATGGTCAACAATCTGAGAGAGCAGCTCAAGATCAGTAAGGATTATTTCAGCATGCTGGTTGTGGGGAAGGACAGCGATGTCAAGGCGTGGTTCCCATCGCCCATGTGGTCCCTGGACAACATCTATGACCTGGTGGACTCTATGGAGCTTCGCCTCCAGGAAGAGAAGCTGCAGAAGAGACTGGGGATCAGCTGCCCCGAGGACAGAGGAAGAGGAGGCAGCGACACAGGACACTATGGTGGATATGATGAAGACAGGGCAGAGGAAACATATATGTATCACAGATCAGAGGAATAATGAGAAAAAAGTAGAAGAGCTAACCACATTCTTAAAGTCTGCATAGTTAACGATGATGCATCTGTCGGATACCACAATAAAAAGCTGGATCTTTTATAGTTTTATATTGAAAAGTTGAGCAGAAAATATTGGAATGGTTGCATTTTTTTGTTTAAGTCTTAATAAAAGCATATGTGCACCCTTCAGCTCTTCTTTCGACAAGCTGGTGGTCTTTTCTTATTTGATGATTGCAACAGTGAAACTGGAGGAAAGTTCAATGAAGTCGCATATTGCGGGTTTTGGCAACACTTCTGTCCAGTCGTTGTCAAACACATTCACTGTGTAAAGCAACAGCAGCATCTGTTGCTGAAGGACGGCAGCCTGCAGACACCACAGGGTCGGTAACACAAAGAGCCATTAATGTAGAACTCTGTGTAGGCCTGCGGAGAAGCTTTTATAGCAGTTCTTTGAAAAGCAAAATTTCATTTGTCTACAGAGGCTTTTAGTGGCGGGAAATAAAACGCTGTACCCAAGAACTGCACCAGATCCTCCATCAATATTTTGTTTGACCTTGTCCTTGATTCAACCATTAGTTATCATGGACCATCGTCAAACGCCTACAAGCAAACTTTACACTAATTTCATAAAGACCTTACTTGATGCACATTTCTCACACAAGCAGTTTAGTACCCTTCAAAGTCAAACTGTATAAATCTGAACCAACCTAGGATTAAATGAAGAGAACAGTAAGTATTCAAGAAACTGAGACATTAGAAGACATGCAGACTGAAAAACAAAGACAGCAAACTTGACATGTGGAGTTGTGTGAATGTCAGTTTCGCTTTCAGCACAGAAGACCTTTAACAAAGAGGTTTATACAGTAGAGAATATATGGAGGCAGAAAAAATAAACTACATAGGTTAAGATAAAGAACTATTTTTAAATTCCATTTACTTATTTCCTTGTTAAGGCTACATTTGTATATACAGAGGAGTTTACTGTTCCTGTGGGTTTAAAAATAGTACATATTTTACATGTGAATGAATCTGCTTTTAATCTTGTAAACTGGATTTTAAAGTGTTCAACACATGCATGACTGAACGATAATACGATTGTCCTGACAAGTGTTGAGGCTACGAATACTGTAAGATACAGTGACACCCTAATAATGACAGTAGTTGCATTGTAAGCAATGTGAAGATAAGAAATGAAGAAATGAAAGCACGGCCTGCAGATATAAGTGTTTGCAGCAGCAGATGGAAGAACTGAGGGATAAACATAACAGGGATGTAACCATGAAGTATGGCAAAGCAAAAGTGATTTAGACACAGGAGAGAGGTGAAACTACTCCCCTCTAAATTACACTTAAACTTTTAAAGAGCTTCGGACAGAAGAACCCAAAAAGGTGTATGGTAAAGGTGGAGTAAAAATAGATAAAAAGGGAATAAAAGGGTAGCTGGACTAAAATTTCAAATTTGCATGTCGACATGATGTACCTCCCACATTTCAAATAAATGGCAGCCAGGTGGACTGAAATTTCAGACTGTCACGGATGACGGACAGCGGGGAAAAAAATAACTAATGAGTGCCATCCACCCGGTGCAACCTGTTAAAGTTTGCACGCCACAACCAGCTGCTACCTGTGAACTATGCTAAAAAAGTCCTGTACATATGCAGGAAAAGTCTATGTCTAGCAAATATCAAAACATGGATATCCCAAAATGTCCTCTGGCTAGATTTAGATAAAAATGAGATCTGAGTAAAACCCTCTGAACTCCGAGCAGTTTCTGGGTGTTTTTTTCTTGCTCCGGTCACATTTTGACTCACTGTGGGCTCATTTTTTACTGCAGTTTAAATTCCTCTGCACCTCTATGGAAACAGCACAACCATGGCTTCAAGTAGAGAGAACTCAAACATGACTTTTATGATGCAGTTATAATGCCATAAATCATCAACAAATAATACAATTAAAGCAAAATTCTTTTAATTATATCCATCCATCCACTATCTATACACCGCTTAATCCTCTGTAGGGTTGCAGGAGGGCTGGAGTCTATCCCAGCCGACTCGGGCGAAGGGAAGTGACACCGCCGGGCCACACATAGAGACAGACAACTACACACTCACATTCACACCTATAGACAATTTAGAATCCTCAGTTGACCTCAGAATGTTTTTGGACTGTGGGAGAAAGTCGGAGTACCCGGTGAAAACCCACACATGCACAGGGACAACATGCAAACTCACACAGAAAGATCCCAGGCGTCCTAACCGGGACACAAACCGGAGATCTTCTAGCTGTGAGGCGAACACAGCCAGCAGTTCAGCCCAGTTCACCCAAAATGTCACAAACTTTTTCTGGTGTGCCTTCTGGTCACAGCTGAGTCAACCACGACTTAAATAATACTTTCCGGCTGTACTAAGGAACATGATTTTTTTGTTGGTTTTTTTTACAGAATTTAATTAGAGACAAACAGCATTTGCAAACCATTATCTTACCCAGCCCCTCATGATGTGCAGCAGCCTGATCACAAGCTCATAGCACACAAACAGAGCCATTTTGCAGTTCTCATCATTGAGAAGGAGAGTCTACTGAGGCTTGACAACTCACTCACATTTGTCAGTATTGGCAGAGATGACATCCACTAGGGGGCTGCTTTCATAGTGAGTGCAGCAGCAGCATGCATGCCGCTATTTTTACTAAAGTGAATTGACCTCATGCATGATTCATACATCAATAATGGCCTATTTTTTACACATGATTCATGATGATGAAGGGACAGAAAAATAAAAATGCATGGCAAAAACAGCAAATATTTTAGAGCGCAACTCCAAAATTTCACAAATTATGTTTTCAGTCACTGCCCTGTAGTTTGTCCACTACTGGAGACTCTGCAACTTGTTCAACACATGAGTTTATGACATTTAAATCAACTGTGCTCAAAGTTACTTAGCGAATACCTTAGAAGCACACTAACTCATATAGTGAACATGATACACATTACACTTCCTTAGCAGCTGGATGTAAGCTTTGAGTCAATGTACAGCCTCAAAGTCCTGTTGTGTTGTTGTGCAGCATATATTATGTGATCACACTGTTTCGTTGCATTGTCTACTATCATTGTTGATGACTGTCTACAGCTGGTTTAATGTCACATTTCTGTTCATTTTATCACATTTGTAGTGTTTAACACAGTTGCCAGGGAACAACTGTGTTTTTTTCTTTTTACCTGCCCCTGACAGAGTGAACATCGGTTGTTAAGCACAGAGGGAAACTGCAGAGAGTTTGCCAGGGATAGGCAAATCCACGAGATCAAAACACACAGATAACACAGGCTGTGACAGTCGCGTCCACAGATAACACACATACTACTAAGAGAGGAAGTAGCCAGTTGTAGACAAATGCTTATGTCACCGACAGAAGCGGAGTATACATCCCCCCGCAGACAAACACGCACACTCATAGACTCAATGGTTTACCACGCTCTTTGGCAACCTCCGTCTCTCAGCACCTCGGTACCTCTCTCTGCTCGACGGCGACAGAAACTCACACAGAGACACTGAACAAACACTCTCCACTGCTTAATCCACCAACCAGTCAGACCGAGCAGCAGTGCCTGGGATTGTTGTCCTCAAGATGGTGAGTACAACTTTATAAGCAGCTAAAACTATTTAAAAGAATTGTGCTCTTGATATTAAACTTGGTGAATGGAAGAAAGCTGCTCCTGGAAATGTTGTTTTGAGCAGTTTGAACTGTTTTTTGTATCACACTCTTACTTAGACCAGTTAATATTGACTTTTTATTCTCTGAGCATGACTAGAAAGGAAAAGCCGTCATATTCAAAGTGTAGAATCACATTCAAAGTAGCCTAAAGCACATTTTAACAATTTGTGGGCAATTTAGTGTTTTTTACAATATAATTTCATTTTGTGCTTCATAACCACAACATGCGGTGTTTGTCACATTTCTTTACACATATGGCGTCAAAGCAGAATTCACAAGTACAGTAGGGGCTGCTGGGGTTTGTGTCAGCTGGATTGGGCAAGATAACTTTGGCCTGCACTTTTCTTCACAATGGAAATAGAAACTGTGGTTCCTCTTTATCTCTCATCTTTTGTCTGCTATGTCTTAGCAGGCCATTGGACTTCAGGAGTACTCGTGCCTAAGAACTGCATAGATATTGCACTTTAAATTCTATTTTCAGTGAGAGCGAAACTGGCTAAACACATAACTGTCCAGCAGCTGAGTTATTCATAACCAACATAGCAATGCTGTGAGTTTTCAGGTAATAAGAGTGACCCAGCACGAACACAACGGACTTGACAAACTCATCTAAATGCCCTTAAGTGCAACACTCCTGCAATGGCAGCTCTTATGTTCTTAAAGTTTCCTACAGTTGACCACTGTGTCTAGCCGTACAGCTTGAGGTCTGGCTGAGCGGTACTGCATTGTGCTGTTATTCTGAGAAGCGTTTCCAGGACGTGGCAGAATTTGCAGGTTTTTACAAAATTGCGACTGCAGCGCACGTATATTTAGAGAAGCAAGAACTGCAACCGGTAGGACAGAAAATATTGGGTAATTTATAGTTGACTGCGGTTGAGAAACAGAAGTATTACAAGGGAACTTTCCTCCGTTTCTTTTCCTCTGATTTCATATTCAGCCACTTACTGTTAAGACACTTGGTTGTGCCAATATCGTAGCATCTTAGTGAAAGACTATCTTTTAAACAGCAAATACTCAGTCTCGCTTTACTTACAGGCTGTAATATATGCTGTTGAATGATGAATGACATATTAAGCTTCTGGATTACACACTTAACCCAAAACAGTGCTTGAAGCCATATTCTGGGTGGTGACTGAAAGCATGGAAGGACGGGCAGAAATCATATGAATGATGTGGAAATGGTTTAGGAAACATCTTTTATATTTTGACAGAAGCCATGTTTCCACGTTGAAGTACTGCATTACTTACTCTACTCTTCTTACACTACTCCTGCTGCTCTCAGTGTTCCAGTCATGTGTAACGTTGTCTATGCTGCTATCCTAATTAGTGTTCTCCTCTTTATAATTTTTTTGCGACATTTCCGAAGTTTGACTTAGATTCACTTGACAATTACACAGAAACACTCATCTAAATGATAAAGTAGCACCTTTAATCATTTTACCACTA
Organism: Dascyllus trimaculatus; assembly: GCA_024666655.1. Classification (NCBI taxonomy): domain Eukaryota; kingdom Metazoa; phylum Chordata; class Actinopteri; family Pomacentridae; genus Dascyllus; species Dascyllus trimaculatus. The sequence goes on along the minus strand of CM045460.1, from coordinate 20,257,691 downwards.
AAACATGATTATATTTACTATATTTACATACACATGGAAATTATATGTTACTTCAATGGTTATGTTTAAGCAACCATATTTATGAGAAGATCATATTAAATATTGCAAAAATCAGCAGTGACAGGATTTATGTGTGTTTTCAATATTTTACCAAACCCACAGTCTTCAACGTGGTATACTTTGTGCATGTTTGTGACCTGGAAAACAAATTAGAAGTGAAAATAACCCAGGCAACAATTATGTGCTCCCTACTAACAACACTAAAGCTAAAAACAATTAGCATTAAGGCATTATTATGAGAAGGGGTTGGTAGAAGACAATGGTCTCAAATGAGCATGACTTGGCTTTTCCATTAGTTACAACTACAGAGGTAATCCAAATTACAAAACATGCATTAACTTCTTCTCTTTATCATATACTGTGATGTTTGCGGTGTTTCAGCGTCTCATTTAGCTCTACACAGTACAGTTTGTGCTCTTCCTTGTATAGCTGTCCATCATTTTACTGCTGTGCCGCTGGAATAGTCTGTCCTCATGTTCTTATCTCCACTTCCTGGTATGGTGTTTCTGACCCCAGTCAAACCGGCCTCATTAAAATAGGTGTGGCTGCTACTTGATCAGCCCATCATTATGAAACTCTGTGATACAGCTGCATGTCTGATTCTGAACCAAACCTAATAACCTAATTTGAACTTACAGTTTGCAAGCAACCTGTGGTTAGTAATGCAGCTTGGTTCTTCTGCAGGCCTCCACATACTAACAACACAGACCTCTCTTTACAGATTCTTTTGCAGTAACCACTGAACAAATAAACAAAATGCACAACACAATACACCATTTTCCTGCTAAGGTTCATTCAACCTAAACCAGGCATATTGTAAATCCATCTTCCTTCTTTTCCAGAGTAAACACTTGACAACAGCACCTTTTGTTTACCCGTTCTGATATATTTGCACCAGGTAAATAATTAACTAATGTGTTTATGGCAAAGTAAGCTGGGAAGTTGGACTGAGGTGTGAAAAGTGATTTTAATAAATGATATAGGTGCTACCTGCAATGAAAGTCATAAATGGTCAGTAGTAAATATTTAATTCCATTTTCCAGTAAAGTATAAAATTTTAAAGAGTCATTCTGTTTTTATCTGTCCGCTTCCATGGAAATCCTTATTATAATGTTTTCTATAAATTTATCACTTGTAACCAAAAAGATGCTTTTTTCTTTTAAAGACACATGAAATTTACATGAGTGTGGTTCACAGAAGGCTGTACTACAACGCAAGTTAAATATAGCCAGGCTTTCTTCAAAACTCCAATCAGAGATAAAGACGGTTATCAACTTTCTTTGTTAACCCAGGTTTTATTCTTCAAACTTTCATTCATAAAGGGGAGGTTTAATGCATCATTTGACTCTACTTCCATGCAAAATGGACTGATTGCATGCCAACTACTTCAGTCAAGAGAAGCAGGTCTTTATAATGGAGAGCTGTGAGGAATATAAACATTTATCACAGTTAAAAACACTGTTACTGGAAATGATACAAGAGAGGAATGAGGTAGGAAACTGTTAAACTTGCAAGTTAAGATATTTATTTTACCACCCAGTGCACTTTCATTACAGCCACCTAAATTCTAATATGACAGCTGCACTTAAAGAGCTCTTAACCTGTAAACTTCACACATGTAAACATCATGCAAGCGCAATTAGGTCTGACAATGCCCCATAAAGGCCAACTACAGCGTGATTGTAACACACAGGCCGCAAGTAATTTTGGGCTCAGTGTGGATTTCCTCATGACATTTTCACATAACTGAATCACAGAGCCTGTGATTAATGGATGACCTGCACCTCTTGAGCCACAGGTGTGTTTGTGTATATGAGTGTTGTGTGACTGACCTCGGGGAAACAAGAGAAAAAAAACTGACTGGTTCAATGAGTAACCATAGAGAAAGCAAGAATTTCCCTCAATCGACAAACAGTTTGGAAAAAAGAGAACAATATGTCCTGAGAGGAAATAAGGTATTTTTGAAGTTTTGCAACTTTCTGTTCCTATTTGAACTTTAATGTCAGTTTGCGTGCATGCATCTTCTTTCTTTTATTCCCTTTTTACTTTGTCTGTCAGTCTCGGTTTCTGTTTTTCTCTGCTGAAGTCAGTTTATCATCTACCATGCACAGCCTAATTTTATTTCCACCTAGCCTAATTTTATTTCCACCTAGCTTCCTCTTCTGTGTATCAGTCTGAATCAGTTGGAATCAGATTCCTATTGAAGTCTTGTATTCTTATTAACTTTCCCTCTTATCCTTGTTCTTTCTTTTCAGGAAAAAAAGGCTGATGTTAAGGCCATCATGGCTCGCTTCCAAGCGAGTGGAGCGAGCACTGACGAGACTTCCTCCACACCTGCTGTACGTAACAAACAACCCCTGCACCCCACCCTCTCCTCTGGCCCGGCCATACAGAAGAAGCCTGTCCTGGAGAGCCTCTCGGGCAGTGCGATAAATGTTCCTCCAAAACCATCTTATCTGAAAAACACAGTGTCCACTAAAAGTGACACGGATGTACATGAACTAAACAAAACTAAGGCCCTGGCTAGCAGGTTTTCCGGCACCCAGGAGGACACAAACAACAAACCTTTCACTGTCAATAAGCAGCAGACACCCCTCAAGCCACCCCTTTCACAGGCTCCTGAAGCTAAAGGCCTTGGACCGAAGCCTCCTTTCAACAAACCCTCCCTCAGCTCCACCCTCTCTGAATCCAAACCTGCCATTCCTAAACCCTCTCCAGCATTTGGCTCCAAGCCCAACTGGGTGAAAGAAGACAGCGGTGGGGGTACAGCATTAAACACCAGTTCCACACCCCCCAAAAAGCCTAATTTGCAGCATAAACCGAGCAGCAGCATTGCAAAATTACGGCAGCAAACCGAAGAACTGGAGGGAGCAAACACAGACAGCACGAACAAACCTTCACCTCTTGCTAACTCTGCGTCTAAGCCCATCTCCAACTTTCGGACTGCTCAGAATATGTTCAACAAGGAGAAGGACAAGACTGAGCAGACAGATAGTGACGTGGCCAACAAACCACCCCTTACTGCTACTAAATCCATCCCTCCTCCCAAACCTCCAGCCAGCAAAAAGCCAAGCATGAGGAAGCCACAAAAGGCCTCTCCTCAGAGCAGCAGCGTCAACGGTGATGCTACTTCCGAACCGAAGCGCAACCCCCTCCCCAACAGTTTAGCTTTGGGTCCTGCTCCTGCTAAACCCAACCGACCTCCCAAAGTCAACCTGGAGAACTTTAAAAGAGGTGCTGAGGCCTCCAACGATGGTAAGACAGACTTAGCTTTGTTTAAGTGCAATTGATGCCACAGTAACTCTTTAGCTTAGACAGTCCAGTTAGTTTATTCCGCCAGTACTGCTTTTTACATATTTATATTTATCAAAGTGTAGACACACCACCAAAATAACTACACGGTAACATTCATGTAGAGAAGTGTGATCATACTTTCATGGCCCCAGTTTTAAACTCAAGCAAGCATCCTTCATTTAGGTTCAGCAGAAACCTCTTACTTTCATTTTTGCTAGCTCAAACACCTAGAGTACGTTAAAGGTGGCCTTGCCTTATTTACTGTCTAAGTTCACACTCTCTTACCAAAGTCACCAATAAAGTCTTTTGGTGGTTCCGATACTAGCGTTGCTCGACTGATTCTGGTGACTATTACCTGAAGTGTAAACACTGATTCAACTAAACTGAATTCTCAATTCCATTTTGAGGGAAATGTTTGTTCTCCTGCGTAATATTTGTTTGTGATGTGTCACAAATATCTTTGTAGTTAGCATATCTTTGCCATTTATTGTACTGCTTTCCTACAGTTGCTCCTTTTTAGGCAACCAATCATCTATTTGATGGGAAAGGACTTGTCACCCTAAAAACCCAGAAAATGGAGAACAGGTCGCAAAGGGGCTGTACATTACTTTAAAACACCGTAGTTTCCTAAACCTTACCAAGAACACAACATAATGTTAGAAAAGGGTCAATTAAGCCAGAGTCTGGCATTTACTCATGGTGCCTAAACCTAACCAAACAGTTGGTAAAAACAAAAAGCAAATGAAAACCAAACTTATAAAAAGCATAAAAGTAACTGTTCCCAGGTTTTATGGGAAAAAAAAGTAAAGAAAGGAATTACCGGTATTACATTCCACTGGCATTGTAAGAGAATATAATATATGCCATTAAGATCCCTTTTAAAGGCGCAATAGGCAAGATTTTACATATAAATACAGCTTTAATGTTGCAGCAAACAACGAGCTGTTATGTATAGATAGTGGAGTAACGGCGTCCTTAAGAAAGAATGAAGTCACACTCCACTGTGTGTGTCGTAACACAAGCTTCTCTATTCTGTATTCTGTATTTGGCAGCCACTCTGGCTGTGCGTGCATGTTAGTGCAAGGTAATGCCTATTAATGCATGTGAGTCCCGCCCTCTGAAACTGTTGGTCCTCCTCGCACTTCTAAACAGACCTAGAGTGATCTCCCACACTGCTTTGAAAAAGTAAAAGTGCAGTCCAGCATTCAGCCGGTGCCATGAAAATCCACATAATTTTGAAACAAAATGTTATATTGATGTTGATTACCTAACTTATTTGTGCTCATTTCATTTAAGCCCAGTTCGAGATTCTCTACTGTCGTTTTCAGGGCCTCTTCTGTTTCTCCTTTTCCACTCATGTCTGTTCGGCTCCGGTCTTTTTATGTCTGTTTCCACGTAAGCCCATGAGCAGATGTGTCCCTGTGGCTGACATCCCTGCTTGGTCTAAGATGCTCTTTTACATCCAGTGGTTCTGCATGTTTCACACAGAATCTTTAGGGAGAGAAAATGTCCAGAAAAACATATTTTAAGAGTTCATAAAAGAAAGTTTAAAGATATAGACTTATAGAAAATGCACGAAAAGACATAAAAAGGTAGTGCTGGACTGCATGGTCATGTCTACAATCCAGATGGCTGATTATAAGAGAAAGAGATCTTAAAAAAACAAAGCTCAGTAAACCTACAAACTACTTAAACACATTAGCTTTTTCCTAATGGAGTGAAAATTGCATAATGGTTGAAGATAAAAATTAAACATTGCTTTTCAGGTGTTAAGCTCCTTACCATTATCACTACGTATAACCAAGAAGGTGACGAGCTGATCAAATGATTAACTAATACAAACAGCTGGAAAATAAAGCATAAAACAGAGAAGGGGAGCTTTTAGGAGGGAAACTTCTGGCAGCCAGCAGGGACACATGTAGCCCCACAGGCAGGAATACTTCAACTATCTGGCTGCATCATTTGTTTTCCATTTGGTATGATGCGTCTTTGATCAAATACTCCCAATCAGTATACAACAAATACGACAAATCAAACACAGCAAAAGTTGTCAGCATCATTTCTTTTCAAATAAACAAGCCACGGCATTTTATGTAACGAACACTTTCTCTAAGCTGAGCCAGGCCCTTCCTGTCAAGAGGATGAAATTAAGTGGGGCTGTATATAATTTGTAGGTCTCATGACAGTCTGAAAAGGATGATGTTCCTCTTATTTTGTTGTCTAAAGAGCATTTCCCCTATATCACTAGTAGCGCTACTTTTAACACTTTGTCAGCGCACTTCAGAAGTGTGAAAAAGGCCAGTGTGGTTTTAGTTAGTAATGTTGAGCCTGCAGTTGTTGAGTGTACTTTGGGTTATCAGACCAAACAGCAACACAAATAACTTCTGTTTGTCAATGATTATGGTGGTAAATGATTGGAATTTTTAATACTCGCTCCAAAACTAGTGCAAGTTACACAAACGCTGCAGTTGTTCGGAGCTTCAGATAAGAGACCAAAGTCACAGAAACACACTTGGTTCCTCTATTTGCTCCGGCCAAGTTCCCTGTCCAGTTTCTCCTTTCTCCTCCCCCCATCGCTCTCTGCTCGGCAGCCGACTTTGTTTCACCACACGGGGAAGTAAGCTGAAGCAAACGGGGACTGTTTCAGATGTGAGATTCTGTTTCTAGATACAGACCTGATCTTAATTTATTTCCTGTCAGAGGTGAAGGATGAACGCCGGCTGACATTCAACATGAAAGGTGGAGCAAATGTTGGAAGACAGAAAACTAAAACAGAGAACACCTCTGATATTCTGATATAAATATTTACAGGCTCTATGGCTTCACTTACAAATAATGCAATTTAGTTTTTCACATTACAGTCTTCCTTTTATCCCTATTGTGTTTTTTTATTCTCTCTTCTAATACTACCTAGAATAAGGTTTTAAGGTATTATTTAATATGTATTGCCCACTTTATCATATGTGATTGGTCTTTCACTAACGTATCAACTGTACTGATGTTGTCTTTCAACTTGGTGGCTGGCTGCATCCATCTAAAAGAATTATCATAAATAATACAATTAGGAGGTACTTGTTGGTATTATACTACTTTCTAGTCTCCTTACAGTTTACATAGAGGACTCTGTTGCATACATGTGCAGTAGATGAGTGTTTATTTATTGCCAAGCATTCACACTATTGCCCTTGTAGTCGCTACATGGACTGACAAGGCGTTTGTATGATGCTTATTTTGCATCTGGCATTGCACTGCATGTAGCGGCGGCAGATGACTCCCACACCTTGACCTTTACTCTAACCGTAGTCATTTAACATGCTGTTTTTCATCACAAAATGTCACACGGAAAACCTAACTTGCGTAGACGGGACACATGAAGTGACCCACTATTTATACACAATCTCGTAATTAATCACGCAAACCCCAGTGGACCTTTCTGTGCTCCTCAAAAATCTAACACTGGCCTTACATCAACAATATACATCATCTTTTTACTCCTTTTGACTTATCTGTCATTAGTTAAAATTATGATTTTACACACAAAAACTTATGATGACCATATAAACAGGAAGTGCCGTTTAAAGCTAAAAAATACTTTAACTATTGATTAATCTGCTGATTACATTCTCAATTAACCAATTAATTGCTCAGATAAGAGACCAATACGTCTGAAAAACTTTTAAGGGACTCTTTAGTAATGGTTGCTTTTACATTTGATACTCTTAAGTACATTATTATGGGAATGAGAATGGGAATATTATGGTAAAATGGAGTGTTTGTCCATTGTTATATTGTTAGTTGTGACCTGCGTGGCTTCCATCATTCCATCAATCCATCCATCCATCCATCTAGGCATACATGCATACTGTCTACCACACACGTAGGACAGTCATTAGCACTAGCAAAGTTTCTTTAACTTCACTGTTTTAACACCATGTGTTTTTGTTGCAGGCCCTGGTTTTAAGAAAGCCACCTTTCAAACTCCTCCAACCACTCAACCCAGTAACCACAGCAATCATGTGACTCCACCCTCCCTTAATGCGGTGCCCAACCTGCCACCACGACATCCTGGAACCATGTACGGCACAGACACACACACACACACACACACACACACACACACACACACACACACACACACACACACACAATCACAATCACACCAATAAATGACCCTGCATATTTTCTGGATTAAACTACTCCAGTTAACAACGCCTATGCTATAACTGTGCTCTTCAGGAACCAGCAAGAAGATTTTTATGATGATGTAGATGACCGAAGCAGCGCTCCTCCACCACCTCCACCACCGTCTGCAGGTTCACTAACAGTCACTACTCAATAAAATGTGATGTACTGTGGCTCGGACCACAGGAAGACAGAGGAGCACAGTGTGATGCTGAATTCTAGATAAGACAGATGGTAGCTATTAAAGAAAAATGATTAAAACCTCTTGTAATGCTGCTTTATTGTTTCTGTTCTGCAGGTCACCCAAGTATGAGACCAAAGGTGAGATATGCTGAATTACATGCTGCATTAGTTCCTATGCAAACACAGATTTACATGCAGGTACATGCGCAGATGCTCAGAGATGCTCAGATAAGCACAAAAACAACGGTGGTGGAATCTAAACACTTACGCAGCATAAAGGATGAACATATTTAATTATAAATTAAATTGTGTGCCTTAAGCAAATGAGAAATGTAAGTATATCTGTGACAGACATCAGAACACGGTAAGACAGATGTTTAAATCAGAGTATGAGTTTGTGCATTACGTCTTCTGCAAAAAAAAAGAACTGCAGTAGTCCATGGTTCAGGATACAACGAATGAAGATGGAAAAAAATTCTAAACACAAGAAACGTTTCAATAAATACATCTTTACGTGAGTCGAAATATGTTTATAGCAAAAAAGTGAATTTACTTCAGCTGCTGTGACTGTTGCTTTGTGTCTTCCCTACCCAGGAAGAAAATGATGACGACGATGACGATGATGACGGAGAGATGTATGAGGATCTTGATGAGCGATGGTAAGAGACTGTCAAACATTGAACCTTTACCCGTTATCACACAACTGCACAGCTGTCTGGTTTTTAAAGCTAGTTCAGATTTACTTACTAAATAATCTGTCTGTGTATGAAAAGAACTGTGGGTTTTCCATAAATAAGCCGAAATAAGCTGAAAAATCCCAGTAAAATCACTAGAATTTACTCTTAACTTATGGGAATGTTAGTATGTTTAACAGTGTGTTACTAGAGTATTAGTGTTCATGTCTAACTTAAGCACCAGCACTCTCTGGTGGTTCTTTTGCAACACTACAAGAAGACGTTTATCTCACACTGGTGTGCTCTCAATGACTGAAATAAATAAGCAGATGAACTTTGATTCTATGTGGCACTGATTAAAAATACATGAATATATATAACCTGGGCATTTCATGTGTATAAGGCACAGGCATTCACAGGCATGAAACACTTCGGTGCTAAACCCTCGACAGGCCTGATGAAATGTCAAAGCAGGATCTCAGAAATAACTACATTTTTGTAAGTTAGACAGTGTGTAGGAGACTAAAGCTTTTTGATATGCTCGTCCCTCTAATATGCACCTGTCTCATAAAGTAGAAGTGTAAAGAGTTTATCTGTCTTTAGCCAAATAAATGCTGACATTTTAGAAAATATATTTTGTAACGTTAAAGGCAGGCTGATTATCTAGCAATCACCTACAATTATTTACTTAGAGTCGTTTTTGATAAGAATTTTATGCCTGTTGCCAACTCCTTTATGCTCTGGGTCTCCAAAGGGAAGCCGCTGAACAAAAACAGGATAAGAGGAAAGAGAAGGAGGAGAAGGAGGAGAAAAAACGACTGGAGGCGGAGAAGAAGGAGCAGAAGGAACGTGAGAAGAAGGAACAAGATGCTCGAAAGAAATTCAAAGTGAGTGGATTTCTCAGCTAAACCTGCCAGAACACGTAAAATGAATGCATATTTATATGTCTAATATGCCTATTTTTAATTTATAAGAGACAATTGACACCATTATCATACCTCCATGATAAATATAAAGCTATAGAGCTGGGAGAAAATTAGATTAGCTTGACATAAAAGTTGGAAACAGGGTCGTTTCGCCTGGCTTTGTCCGATTAGCAGCACCTCAAAAGTTCAGTAACTAACAACTTATATCTCATCTGCATCACATGAGCTGCACAAACTCTCATGTCTGTGCAGTAAATAGGATTTTAGAGCCTTAGCTTTGCATAGTCTAGAAACGCAATCTACAGATGCGCTGTGTGGGTTACTTACTAGACATGAAGATCTGCAGTGCCAAATGAATACACCAACATCTATTTTGGCTCAAGAAAAGAGCGTCCAATACCTTGTTATATCAAAACATAAAACGATATAGTCATCTATTGTTTGCATATGCATTTACATTTTTGTTTGTGCATTGTTGTGTTTGTTAGTTGGTTGGACCCCTGGAGGCCATTCACCAAGGAAAAGCTCGTGTGGACTGCAGAGGCGGTAAAACTGACCTCGCTCTGAAGCAGGGAGAGTGTCTGGACATCATCCGTGTGCAGGGAAACCCAGAGGGGAAGTGGTTGGGACGGTCGCAGGATGGGTCAAGTACGTTTACGATACACACTTCATTCAGCTGTCCTCTTTGTTGCCATGACATCCTGTCAGTATCATCTGTAAATACAACACAAAACCATGAATTCTTCCCTCTTTTCTCAGTAAATATTTCAGTGATTGCTACAATCAGTTATAGACAATTAGACAATACTGGAGGAATAAATCACACCAACATTTTCTTTCCTCTTACAGTTGGTTATGTGAAGACCACTTCAGTGGAAATTGACTTTAACACACTGAAGAACCGACAGGTTCAACAGACATACGATCCTGAGGTCTATGATGACATTGACGTGGTCTCTTCTGATAACAGGTACCAATGAATAACTCCATATCAAGTGTTTGCACAGACAAGTTGCATTTTTGTAAGAATGTAGACAGGTGAAACAGGACACACCACTGGAAGTAACTAAAACTACTCCAAAACAAAAACTCTATAACTAAACACAGATGCACAGACATTTCGTGTCAACCCCTTTTCTTGAAACTGTGGTATAACTAATAGCACTAAATGACACAGTGTCCATGAGCCTCACAGATATTAGACTACCTATAAGTCACGTTGTTGTTGCAACATAGGGCCAAAACACTGCAATGTGGTGGGGTTCTACTTTAGATTTGATTGAATATGTTAAAGAAGGGCCAGTACTTCTGGCAATTCCAATTAGAGAATTACTTGAAGTTTAATTTAACTTTTGTCACCAGCAGAATTCAAAGCTAAGCATTACAGCTCCACCACTCTGGGACCAGTTGAGTGTTCTTTGAAAATGTTTCCATCTGTTTGCATCTTTTTTTGTACTCAGTCAATCAATCAGTGGGGCATTAAAGTACAGTAATATTGTCAGTGGAAAAGTAGTTTCACTTTTGGAACTTGGTCGCCTCATAGAGCACTTTTCCAATGTTTTGTGAGAAATGAAAGTTAACGAAGTCAGGCAGTCATTCATGTTCACATCTCAAATTCTTCTCTCTCTCTCTCTACAGTAGTATGAAAGGACCAGGAGGTAGGACTCAAATTTGTATAATATATATTTAATCTTATGATCTTGAGTCACATTCTTTGCATTCATTAATGTCAAGTTGTTTCACTAACTTAAAACACGTCACCAATTACATTATGTTGTATTTCTGTTGCCTTATAGTTGTCCTACCCCCGCTACCAGGAGAGGGAGGAGAAATATACGATGATGTTGTCGACCCAAACCTGGAAGTCAGGTGGGAACTGCTTTGTTTATTTACAAGTAAATGGAAAATGACTCTTACAGTAAAACTCTGAAGACTGAGTGCCAATGCTAAATGGAGGAAAATACTCGAGGGGATTCAAAAATGAAATTAAAAAAAAAGAAATGCAGGTGTTTTCATCCTTGGTTTTAGTTCCCCTGACTCCAGGTCCTCTCCTACAAAGCCCCGTGGCTTCCTGCGGATGTTTGACCGAAACAGACGTCTTGCCAGCACTAAAGAGTAAAATACACTCAGTAGTAAGACTGATCGCAGATCTTCTGTCCCCTGTTAACAACCTCTAACCTTTCAGCCGCCACTCCTCTTTACATGGCAGCACTGATCTTTAAATGTTGATTGTCTCCGCAGATCAGCATCAGATCAACCACTTCACCCACATCTGAATAACACTGAGGAATCTTAATTAGCAAATTTGCATGTCTAATTATTAATTATTTGTAATTTTACTAATCTCCATGAGTAATTTGCATGCGTGTGATTGCGGTACGACTTAATCAGAAAATCAAGGTATTAACTTTTAACACCGTCAGTTCAAATGTCATGTTGTAATTGACCAATATGACTGTTAATTTGAGCTGCTTTAAATCATATTAACATACTTTTTATTTTTAACATTGTATGGATCTATATATATATATATATATATTATGTAACATTTTAATAACTTTTCTTCTGTTGTGCCAGAGTGCCTCCACCCAGCCAGTTTACTGCGGAGGGGAATTCAGGTACCACTTACTGTGATTTTACCCCTTTGTTTTATGTGGATATTTAAAGAAAAAAAACTCTTCCATGATGAAAGCGACATTAACTTAAACTAATTTTAAAAAATACCAAAAACATCCTGAGTAATAAAATGCACTCTTATTTTATTCAGTGCACACGGGGGGTTTGATTATTGGCTCATAGTGACTAATGTCAGCCAACTTCACATAGATATTATTGTATAACTGCAATTACTGGGTCACTGAACCAGCTTTATTATACTGTCATGTTCACAGTGGTTGGTGGTGCTCAGCAAGTTACACTTTAACCCCCTCTTTAACTTGACATCATTGTTTATTACATGAAGCCTTGGGCCACAAGTTTGCTTGACTCTAACACTGTGAAACTACTCTATGCTACACAATGCCAAGCTGTAATGTTGTAGTAATTCAGCCATACATATCTGAGCTACGAACCAATTCAGGAGGGAAATAATAATACAAGAGGCGGCATCCTGCAAGGTGATGAGATTGGTTCTTTAGATTTATTATATTAAAAACTCCAGAAGTTTGAATCTGTAGTTTCAATCAGCCATGACACTGACTGCTTATTTAGCTCATAATATGTCTTGTAGCATATAAAAAATGGCAGAACAAGGTAAAAGAAACTCGATTATCATCAAATGGTGTCTTTAAACCTCCAGTGCTGAACTGTCATCTCCCCCTTCTGGCAGTAAGTCTAATTACAATACGCAGTCAAACCAAGCTTATGACAAATGCCTCAGGGTTGATCGCCTTCCTTTTTATACTGTAATATTTCCTCTGAACACTGAGATAATTTTTTATCTTTAGCATCAGAATCTCTTCTTGCATCTCACTTATCCAGTCAAGATCCACACAGTTCCACAACTCCCCTTCATAGTCACAACTGAAAACAGATTTTTGTTGCATGCGGTTTGATTAAAATGCCTCCTCGCTGACCTTTTCCTCATCTTAACACAGATCAGCCAGGAGCAGCAATTGATGAGGAAATATACGATGATGTTGACTCTCAAAATGCGCCGCCCCCTCCTCCCATCAGCAGGTACAACTACGTCAATGTTAAAACAAAATCAGTTATCAAATGTTAAAAACCGACCCTTTAGATTTGTGATTTCAGAAGTGTTAATCCAGCTCTGATTGCTTATGTTTTTCTGTCAAGCCTTCCAGCCATTAGAGGCAAAAGCAAGTCTGAAGATATGGACCCAAAGAAGCAGAAGAAGTTTGAGAAAGAGGAGAAGGAATTCAGGAAAAAATTTAAAGTTTGTAACACTAATATGTCATAACCACCATCTGCTTTAATTAACAGCTTTACACGATATCTGAATTTCATTTTCCCTCTCTTTCAGTATGAAGGGGAGATACAGGTGCTGTACCAGGTGACCATCATCAGCACACTTACTAATAAGAAGTGGAGCGCGAAGGACCTGCCAGTAAAAGCAGGCGAGAGTCTCGACGTCATTGCGAAAGCTGTGGACAACAAACTCATATGTCGAAATGAAGACGGCAAGCGTAAGTATCTCTTTACTGGTTTGCGCACGTGTACTCAAGATCCCCCTGCACCTCATCATGTTTTACTAATCTCAATTCTAAACCTGTTTTTTTACAGTTGGTTATGTTTCGACCTCCCACATTGCTACAGAGTACGTATCACAAATATTTAAACATTCAGAAAAACATGTACACATTAAGAGAGAGAAACTTAATATACTGTTTTTTTCCTTGTTAATTACAGCGATGGAGATATCTATGATGACATTGGAGATGGTATGTGCAGTTCATCGCTATTCTACATTAATACATTACTGCCTAAAAATCATCTTTTAGGAAAAAGTATCTCTTTTAATCTGTATTATATTGTCTTTTCAGACTGCATCTATGACAACGACTAAGAAACATCCTGCACCAGCCCTATTGTTTTACACTGATATTGCTCATTTTGTAGTTTTCTTATTTATTATGACTGTTGATGATGTACGCTGGGAGTTAGCCTGATAATCGCACTGACTTGCCACAGGATTTGTAGTTGGCAATTCAAACATCTGTAGGCAGGCTAGCTTTAAGTCCTCTGAACAATGCAATACTCCTTAAGTTGCTCAAAAAATAAACTATGTAAAGTGGCCATATTACTTGAAGGACCTTAAAGTGGAAAACATTTGTTGGAACAACAGTATTTGAATATTTCTGTTTATGTTTTCATCATTTAAAAAACTCCACAGCACTGTGTGTATATGTAGATGTCTTTAGATTAGCAACTTTATTAGAACAGCTTTTGTATATGCTGAAGTTAGAAAACATTCCTTTCCATTTGCCTCTTAACTGAAGTTAACAATAATGCTACCTGTAAAACCGCCAAATTTATGTGCCTCTATGCAAGTTTCAACATGTAGACAAAAAACTGTTTTAGGAAGATATGGCCTCTGACATACTGTACATACAAACAGAAATACATGCAGAGTTTAGTTTGATTTTCCTCTATACATCTTGGTTTGTCCTGTTGTTAAAGTAAGAGCATGTCTGCTATAAAGAGAATAAAGAGAATAAAGAGAAGGCTTCTGTTCCATGAAGAGATTCTTCGGCTATCTCACACCAATATTCAGTGTTGTACAATGCCTGTAAACTTGAGTGATGCGTGTGCAGGTGGATGATGTGTGCCTGACTATATGAACAATGAATGAGGACATGAAGACATGAAGAATTACCGTGATTGAACTCCTCATGAAGCGAGGACTCAGTAACATCTAGTGGCAGCCATCAGGAACTACAACAATGGCAAACTTTACACTGGGATTTGGATTTCAATCTTCAGTCTGCAGTTTTCTACATGTAAAAAATACCACAGTAAATAATAGTGTTCAGTATACTTATACTACTCAGGCAGGGTGGAATCAATACGATGTCATATCCCCTAGTATGGAAGTACAAATACTGACTAAATTGGTGACATAATATCACATAATTAATCTAGGGGTGTCAATAAGTTGGGAAAATGCAAAATAAATCAAAGCCCAGAACTGGACAGGGGATCACTGGATCATATATTGGAATATTTGTTATGTCTGAGCTGCTTCTGAAAGGGTCAGAAGCAGCAGTCCTCTTGCTTTGCTTGGATAAAACTGTACAAGCGTACAAATACTATTGTGTTTGGTACTGAGAAGATATAAATTGCATGAGGACCTTTAACGTTATCTATTTAGAATATGTAGATTCAAATAGGGAACAAAAAGGAATAAATTGACACTTAAACATAAAAAAAATTGATAGAACTTCGATATTTGTAAATAATTCTAATGCAAAAATGAATTCTTTTTACATGGCAATGATATAATAAGGGCCAGAGTGTAAACACCAAAACAGGCAAAAGGTCTCCATACTTATTGGTCAAAATGTCTGCTCCCCTATCAGATGTATTGTAGCACAATGATTTTCTTTCAATTTAAAACTGCTAATATTCTCTCTGTTATGATACTACATAAAGAGAATGAATATGTTTATTTATGCAGAATAAGTGAATTTTATTGTAAAATGTTTAATGTTTAAATTTAATTTTTTACTAAACTAATGGCCACAAAATCAAGGGTGGTCACGATTCATGTATTTTACCAAACAGATTATTTTAAATCTACATGACCACAGAATCATTTAACAATGTATATAGGACCAGTGTAGATTGTTTTGTTGCTTGTAAAAAAAACTGTTACCTATTAAATCGTGTTTTTAACCAGACATTTTAAAAGGCTATTTTTTTGTTAATTCGTTTTGCTAACTGTGTGAGCTACTTTACCTGGTATAGACGGTAAGTCCACCTGAACCTGGGCTTGTGTGTCAATTGCTTGCAGCTAAAGAATAATAATAATGAAAGAAGAAACACTAGAAGAGTCCTATTTTTGGAAAAGTTCAGTTTTGTTTTGTTTTTTTAGCTCTGACTGCCACCGGGCTCTAATCTTACTGTCATGAAACTACTTTGCCAACGGCCATAAACCTCAAAAGAAGACGAAGAAGAAGAAAAAGAAGAAGCTTCCGGTCCAAACGGAAGTCACCCCCTCGCTTCAACATGGTTCCTCCGGTCGCAGTGTCGCCTCTTATCAAGGTAATAACACCAGCTATTTTAGCTAGAAAATATTATTCTTGTGAATTCAAATTGAAGCCGTTAATTTAAAACGCTATATTCCTTCTTAATATGAGCAGAGTTGCGAGCTAGCCGTTAATTATACTTACTCTAGTAGCATGCTAGCTAGTGTTTGCTAGCAGTGACATTGAGAATCTGTGCAGGTGAACATGTCTGCATAAACAGCTGCTAATCTGGAGCATCTTTTCCAGATGTCCGATGTGAATGTTATTACTAATTAGTTGTTTAGCTGCAGTGACTCATATCAATCATCAGCTTTACAGTTAGTGTTGTTCACTTTAGCTGAAAGGTCAGAGAGAGAAAAAGCTGGACTTCGCCCTGTAACCGCTATTTTGTGTACACTTGTATACGGTTATATCTGACTTTGTTTAACGGTGACAAAATCATGGCTATGTTAGATCTCGAACTGCAGAAATCATCAGAAAAGTCGTTATCGCTCAGTTAGTAGTGTTTAAGTGTGGCAGTGGTGACAGAGGAGTAATATTGTCGCAGTGGAAAATGTAAACACTGCTAAAGTAGAATAACTTTCTCAGCAGCTGACCTTGCTGTTGTGTTCCAACTGATACACAGTTAGCAAGCTAATTAAGAAGTAGTTAATGTTTCATTCGCTAACAGGTTTGAATCGCTTGTATTTCAGACGGCCAGATGGTCCGCCCTGCTGCTCGGCATGTTCTATGGCAAGCAGAGGTTTGGTAAGTTCGTCTGTGCGCATGCGCCAGCAAGTGTCTCAACTTAAAGGGTAAACAAAAGTCAGGAAAGTTTGATGAATAACACTGTTAGCCATTTCTGACATTGTGAGACATATGTTATCAGATTCTTGACTGTAATGCCACATATGTTGTCCTGCAGTTATTTTAAACGCAGTATTTCTAGTTACTTTAAAACACACTTGTTCATGGAAGAAGTTTTAATGTGGCACAGCAGAAAAAGAGCAAAATGTTGTTCTGTAGTTACAAGTCAAAATGTATGCTGTAGGAACTATTGTTAATCCTCTAAGATGGTGGCACTTTAGCAGTGGAAGTTATTGAAGTAAACAACCATGCAAGCCTACAGGGGATAAGTACTTGATGCTCAGTACTTTTTTTGTTACCTCAGTAAGATTATTGACTGTTACTTAATATCTGTTACTCCTGTAAGACCATGCAATCTGATTTTTGTGCAGTTCTCTAAGAATAATATTATTTGGTGTTTATTAATATTGTAATGTTTATTTGCACTTGTTTGAAGTGTTGAAATGTACAAATATGCACTAACTTTGTGACAGATAATACAGGCAGCTAACACACATTGTGTTGGTCACCCTCTTTCCAGCATGGACATAATGTTGCTGATAGTTATTGTGATGCAAACTATGAATACAGACTATATTTCACCACTGTGGTACTGCTGCTCTGCTTCATGTTTGGAAAACCCTATTCAATAAGTCAAGTAAACACAATCCACTGACAGCCCAAACTTAAAATACAGTCTTTATATACATATCAATAAAAAAACTGTAATTTTAAAAAATAAAGTCCCCTTAGACTAAACTGAGATAAATGTAGTTATTTGCATGAGTAAATAATTCCAAAAGACGTTTTTCACACATAATGAGTACACTATTGACTGGCATTCTTGTTATTCTTGTTAAGATTACCTGAAGCCGATTGCTGAGGAGGAGAGGAGGATTGAGGAAGCAGAGAAAAAGGCCAGAGAGGAGCAGGAGCGCATCTACAAACAGCTGTCTGAAGGTAACACAGGGACACATACATTCTTTGTTCCTGTCTCTCCACATGTCTGTCACACAAACGCAACTTTAGCAATGTTTCCATTAGCCAACACATATTGTTTACTGAATGTCCTACTTACATATTTTTCTCTTTTGTTCTCTCTCTGCAGCCAATTCTGACACCATTCTAAAATGAACTATTCCCGGACCTGTGTTATATTCCAAATTAAATAAAAAGTATTTTTCATGTAATACCAGAAGTGGTCTTGTGGTGTTTATCTTTTCTGTATTAATTTACCTTCCCATAGTTGTTAGAAAATAACATCAGACTAGTTGAACCACCAAACACAAACAATCTTCTTAAGTCGGTATTATTGTCAGTTGCATGAAATGCAAAAAAGACACACTGTAGCACACACATTTTGTGAGTAGAGCAGGTGTGTGTGTGTGTGTGTGTACCTGTCCTTCAGTAGGAGATGAGCCTGGTAGAAGTGCATGGTTGTAATCCTGGCCTAGTTTAGCAGCAATCCTAGGATTGGGGTCAGGGACCAGTAGTAGAAAGTGCAGTGTGGACAGAAGCGTTGCCTCAATACTCTTGTGTTATGTAATATTGTAACCTTCATAATGAACTCTACTTTGCATTATAGTATTATATGGCACATGCTATTGCATTACAATTGCTATGAATAAGTGACTGCAATTAAGTCTGTGGGTCATGTTGCTACATGTCCTAAAAAATATGTCTTCCAATGTTTTAATGATAAAATAGTGATACATCTAAAAAGTCTACTCCCTTTGTGGATGAAAAGTGAGGACCAAACCCTGTGAGTATGAAGTTCCATAAGACATCTGATTCTAAGTAAGTTTCAGCTTCAGAACTACAAACAATCAGTTCACTCAGTTACCTCATAAAAATACATTTGCTTTATTTGGGTCAATATTATACACATGGAGCACATGATGAGGCAAGCTTTAAAATGCTGACTGTAAAGTAGGTTCTATCTATTTAAAAATGTCATGGGCATATCCACAGCACATTATGATTTACTGATTACCTAATATTACAGAGTCACCTTTAACACACTCACACCTTATTTCCATATGTGGAATACTTTAGCATCCGTAAATTGAGGCAAGCATGATAAACTCATAAATAAAGGTCATAAGAAATTACTTGATGACTCATTTGCCAGTGATTGCAGATATTACTAATTAAAAAAAACATCTCTACTTCAGCTACAAAAATGTTAAGTATATGTACAGAAAGAGAGGCAGTATGTACAAGTCTGTAGACAAAGCTTTCTGTCTCCTTTAGGCCGTCTCAAACAGCTCTGTACCTTCAGACGTTGCTTTTAAAACAGCCTGATGACTCAGTGGTCAGTACTGCTGCCTCACAGCACCTCAGTCCTGAGTTGAGGTTTGGACCAGATTTTCTTTTTAGACCTTCATGTGATTCCTTTCATATTTGGGTTTCCTCTCACATCAAACGCACGGCTTGCATTCATCCCAAAGTGGTGTGCTCTGACTGTCCCCAGCTTATTGAGAAAAGCTCTGAAGCTGAGGTTAGGTTTCATGTGGGGGAATCATATAATACATCTTACTCTTTAAACAGGTTTAAGTGAACTTGTTGGTCCCAGTGTTTGATTACGCTCAAGTTGATTCCCATTTTCTTTGTTCATCATAAATATAGCCAAGTAGAATAAATTCATATTTAAACAACAGAATAACCTGAAATAATTAGTTTATCTGGAACCACTTGATTTTCTGGCTATAACCTGTTCTCTTCTAATAAGACATTTGTAACACTATATTTGTAAAATATGTCCTCAGCTACTCTCCCATTTAACATATATACAGTATAAAGGCATCATGAATAAGCATCTACAGACCTCTTTGCAGATAGTTAACTTACATCTCTGTTACACTGCACTGATATTTAAGAACTGTTGCCATTGTTACTGTAGCTTTACTGAACATCTATCTTTGGCTCTCTGCTGTCAAAGTAAACAAACTCTCATTTGTAAATAGTGAGTGACTGGAAGGAGTGAACAGTGAATTAACTTTTGGAATATGAGTAAAGGAGGATATTCCAATTGAGCTGCTCTATAATGTAGGTTCTCTAAAAGCTAAAACAAAAGTTACAATAATGCACAATATATGGAAAAATAGAGCTCCAGGCATTTTTTACAGTCTATAGATGCTTCGGCATAAAAATATTAAAAGAAAAGTGTGTGTTCACTCTTATATAATACAGACTTTACAGATCTATATACAAGTTGTGTTTTGTAGTGTTTGCTAGGTTGAATAACTAATTTTAAGAAACTGGGCATCTATACATTTGACACACAACAAGGACATACACTCACACATTCGGTACACACACCTGTTGAAACTAACATTATTCATTGAAAGATAAGGAAACTTTTGAAGATAAGAGAAACCTGTAATGAGAAAAATCTCCTCCATTTTTGATTCATTTTAGTACAATGAATTTTTAAGACATGGACAGGCAGTTAAACCATAAATGTTAGCGTCAACTGACTGTTTCTGTCTTACCAGAATGTGGTGATGTCTTGCCTTGTTCTAAACTCATTTTTTGGCTCACCTGGTTTGCGTCTCTTAAAGACAAAACTTTCTTGGTGAGGATTTCTCCCTGTTCAGGTTTTTCTTCTCTGATCGGAGCCAGCTTTTCTGTAGAAGTACTACGGGGCAGTGTATTCATGTATCTGCCTTCCTGACTTTATGACATTTTGTTCCATGGCAGTGAGACCAGCTGACTGGCTGTGGTTCAGTCCGTCATGAGCGTCTATGTGCAGCCCCATAACGTACTCAGTTCTTTGGACTTTTAGCACACAGAGCAGGTCTTGGAGCCCGAGCCTCCACCACTGGGGTTGTTGGCAGCAGCTGTAGGACAAATTCACAATAAGCAAAAAGGTCAATATATCTGAGAATGAAGAACATTTTGAAATAAAGACTCGATAAGTTGTTGTGCTGTGGCTAATTACAGTATACAAACACAATAACATACATCCCCCCAGTTCGTTCTACTTCAGTGTTTATTCAAAGGAATCACTCCACCTTTATTGCCTGCTGCTGCGTCTTTAGCAGCCTTTTCTTCCTCTATGGCTTTGAGTTTAGCTTCGTACTCTTCTTTCTTAGCATTCCACTCCTTCCTGTTGTTTAGGATGCCATCCAGCATAGGCTGGATTTGAGGGTGGAAACGAGAAAACTCCTAACAAGAGGCAAAGACGAAAGAAAAAGAGCAGAAAAAAGAAGACGACAGAGAAGTTTAGACCAGGAGAGTTGTATGAACAATGATGCTCCAGTGAAAGTAAAGCGGTGTTAAATTAGCTGGTGGCTTGTATGTTTTAATCAGAAATTACTCAGAAAATTGCATAAAAATAGTAATATGAAATCAGAAAACTCAATTAAAACATATTTTATTTAGAAAAACTGAAAGGAAACATTCAATTTTTAGGTTGTGAGTAAAAATGCAATATTAAACATTACCTTGTAGACAAACGTGCAGACAAAGTCAATGAAACCACACTGTAGCTTTGGAAGCTCTGCTGACTTGTTTCTGTCCATCATGGGCTGGTGGGAGGAACAGAAGTTTGTAGCACTCAGAACTTCATGAAATCAATGCAGGAGTTATGCTTATTTAATAACACTGCTGCCTCCAGCCACCAGTGGTAATGCTGATTACAGTGTTTCTGAGCAGCACTTCAGCAGACAAATAAACCACGTGGCATCTTGAGTTTTACTGGGCTACAAGAACCTGGAAGTCACCTGCTGCTTACAGGAGTAAGTATTGGACATGTCTACTTGGCAATAGGCCACTGGGTAGTACATTGTTAGTCAGCAGTTGCATTAAAATTAGCAGGGCAACTCTACATGTGTATTTTTCACACATATAGATTCAATTCAGCAATTTGAAAACTCACAATGGGTTGCTGTTCCAGTACTGTCCTCTCAAGGTCACCCTGTTCCCAAAACTCTGCTGCCACAGACAAGGCAACCTAAAAGACACACACAAAAATGTATCATGGGAGAAACTGTTCACAAACACAATAAAAATGTTATAAAAAAACAATCAGAAAACTCAACTTTCACCTGCTTCTTAAGGTTGTATGCATTATTTTTGCTTATTTATAGGTTCACTTACTAACATTGCCTTTATTCACTCAGTAATTATTTGTTTCTTCATTTTTAGTGCTTCTAACCTTGCTCTGAACTTCCCAAGGCTTTGTGATGGCGGACAAGTCACATGCGGTCATCATCATAGCCCTGAAATTTAAAAAAAAAGATTTGGAAGTTCAGAGAAACTTACAAGAACAGAGAACTTTGTGTGTGTGGTTGTTGTACTCACATGACAATCTCTTTCCTGGTTGTTTCTAGAGACATGAAGTCGACCCACTTCTTTTCCTCCTCATATGTGTGTGAAAGGTCCACGATCTTTTGAAACATGGTTCTCTTCCTGGCAAGGAGAACCCAAGACATAAGAAAACAAGCACAGCAAGGGAATAGACAAGTGGAAGCAGTGAGATTGTACTGACTTGAAATAAAGAGCCAGGTCAGTGGCGATGATGGCAATGTCCATGAGATGAATCACATGGTCGACCTGTCGTCTGTTTAGGTTCTGGTAGATATTCAGCGACTGCAGATGAGACGCAGGGAAAAGTGGGTCAAAATTAGAGACTGGAAAGATATTTAAGTAAAATCTTTAGTCTTCTTTCTCACCTCATCAGCCAAAAGGAACTTTCCAAACTCTAAATGGTGTCTTTCCAAGATGGAGGAGCCATGTAGCTTAGCAAGAGGGTTACCAGACCTGTTGGGGTAAATAAAACCTCTCAGATATCAGCCTTCACAAAGGGACTAGTTTTACCAAACACCACATAACGTTGTACAGTTAAGCCTGGATTTCTTTTTTCTTCTTTAATAACAAATGAAAAAGTTCCCAAAGGCACTTACTTGACCTGGTACAAGTTGTTTGTCCCTCTGTGATCAATATCATGGAGGAATCCTGCAGTTATCATGGCCATTACCTCCAAGTCAGTGTAGTATCGCTTCAGCATCCCCGTCTGAGCACACACACACACACACAGTGGTTCAAACAAGGAAATGCACAGAATCCATGACTTAATACACTGCAGCTAAAACCAGAAATCTTATCATAGTCTTTTGTGTTTTAGGTTAATGGAAATGAGAGTGGAACACAATGAAATTTAAATGGCTTCTCCTGTAATAGCAGGAAAATAAAATGCATAAAATGATACCGTTAATAGCGTAAACATGGTCTGTCCCACGTTGAAGCCGTGACGCCAGTTGTGGTAGGTGATTCTTCTGTAGCCTTTACTGACCGAGTACATAAAACGGACCAACACCTGAAAAAGGAGAGCAAAGAATTGAAAGTCAAGGCAAAACTAACTGCTTGTTCACAATTTAAAGATAAAACGCTTGTTTGTGTGTTTGTACTTTACCTCTTGAGGAACCTGGAACTTCTTGACCACTCCAACTTCGTAGTACATCTGGATGCCGCACTTCACCAGGTCCATCTCTGTGCAGTTAAAATCCGAAAAGTGGAACTGATAGATCTCAAACTTCTTAATCATTTGCGGTAGGTCTTTTTTCTGAGACGGAAATAAATAGAACATAAGCAGAGTAAGAAAACAAAAACTTTCATGGCCTCAGTAGACCTGTAGTGTCAGACTCAGAAATATGTTAATAAGTCAAATTTGCCTCCTTTTCTAAAATGCTATGTAGTCAAGTACACAAGTGTTAGGTTTACCAGGATGCTTAGGAGCTCATCCTCTTCACACTCTCTGGGTTCACAACTGTAGACATCCCTGGTGTTCTGAGAGAGAGGAGAAAACCTTTGAGATTATATGCTTCACGTGAGCAAACAGTCAGTAGTACAGTTGTTAAGCCTATCACATAGTGAAACAGCTACACTGAGGAAAAAATAGGACATTAAGCTATTGTGGCCAGGTGCTAGACTGTTTGTGTTGTCTTTTTGTGGGACAGGTTGAGATGACAAAATAATTATTTGGTTGAGTCCCATTGAGATGAGAAACCCCTGTTAGGGATACCTGCTTGTTTTTATAATCAGTTAACAAGTGGAAAGAAGTACAGCAGAACAGCACTGACCAGGATATTCTGAATTTCATCGTCCCGACATTTAACATGGTACAGCACCATGTCCTGGGCAATGTCTTTCCGGTTCTCAAGCTTGTTCATCTTGTCATAAGTGTCCGTGTTCAAAACTGACCATCCGAGGAACTGGGTCAAAGCCTGAGAGACGAGTAAAGTAACAAGATATCAGAATCAATACACAGAATTTATAGCATAGGATGTCCACATTTTATTGTTATATAGCAGAGTTAAAGTTACCTCCATGAGCTGTTCATCCTGATCATCAAAAGGCTTTCCATCTTTTCTGTTGTAAAACGTGGCCACACCAACTATCTCTTCTTTTTTGTTGACAATTGGCAGCGACAGAACATTTTTTATGGTCCAACCACTGTTGTCCAGTGGCTCTGTCTGCAACATTAAAGCAAAAAAACAACATGTCTCTATGAGGTCCCTGGGCTGTTTTGAAAGTAGTTTCCAGTCAGCTGTGTTTGGAGCCTCTTATTGGGGCCGAACAATTAATCGATTGCAAATTAGGACATACGTTAGGCAGGATGTCTGACCTAGGGCTTCTTTGTTTTTGCAATATTACTTTAACTTGAGTGCAGAATGTGCAATACTCCTTGTGTTAGAATATAAAGCACTTCATATTTTGATGGTGTTGTATGTGGTAAAGATCCATCACGTCTTAAATCTATTACACAAAAAATATTAAACTGAAGCTTTTAAAAAAATTTTGAAAAATTACAATTACAGTTTCCCCAAATCATTCAGACTTATTCTCTTACCTGAAACTGGAATGTCTCATCGGCACCGGCATTCATAATGTTACAGATCTAAGGAGCAGAAAGAGAACAGACTGATCCATTTGGAGGATGTGCAGGTACATTACTTTGGTCCTAATTGATTCAACAGCTTAAGATAAGATAAACTTTATTGATCCCTCGTCGGGGAAATTTACAATGTAGTAATGAATTAAAAAGAAACTCACAAAACCGCTCTCAGCAACATAAGTAGGTAGTCCACTACACAAAGCCCAGTGGTCTGCAGGTGGATTGCTGTGTGTGACACCAGTGGGGTAGGACAGTTAGAGGATCAGACCACAGACTGTGTCCAAACCCTGATTTATCTATAAATGTTTTTCAATGTGTTTATATCATCAATAAAAATAACCTTAATTATATGTCTTTCTGAGTTCTCAAATTCAAATAGCTAAGACTGAATTATCACTACTTTGTTAATCAATCATCACATCTTGATTAAAATTATTTACACTAAAGCAAACCTAAAAATGAAGGAGTATTTACTTACGGTATTACTTTGATGTCTTCCTTTCCATGTAAGATATAATCAATGACTTTGTAGAAAATTACCTCCTAGAAGCAAAATGAAACACGGAAATTGAAAACAGCAAGAGGACCAGTGGTATCTACTACCTAGCTGACTTCTGATAATAATGTTTGATAATGAAATAAAAGAATGTACCCTGCCATCAGGAGTTACAGGGCCGGAGTAAGGCGCCTGCTCTCCCATCAGTACTGGCCAGATGTCAAAGAACTCCTGGAAGGACGTGGACACAAAAATGTAGGGAAAAAGTGAGTGACTTCATGGTAATAAATGCACAAATACAAAATGTGACTTGTTACAAGCAAAGACACAGAAGGACATAATACCTTTTCCTTTGTCATGTCTAGTAAACCAACAGAGTAACGGTCACAGTTGAGGTAGGCTCGGACTGTGTACAAGGCTTTGTGAAACTGTCGCTCAATGTCTGTCAGCTCTTCAAATACCTTGTTGGCAGACCACAGCAGCAACTGGAAAACCCGACACACAAACAGGAAAAAGTAGTCACGTGAAATATTTAGTCCACACGGTGTGAGTGCAGTAGTACTTCACTTCTGCATATAAATCAAATACATAGATTTAAAAAAATCCAAACTTGTGCAGGTTAAAGTCTGGTACCTGTCCTTTACGTGTCTCACAGCTGTGGAGGTAACTCAGGTGGTAGATCTTCAAGTTCAAAGAGGCAATTTTCAGATACTTTAAAAAAAGCTGAAGAGCAAACAGAAGGTAAAGGCATGTTACAACAAAACGTCTGATACAATATCATCAATGATATATTATGATCCAATATATGTTATATGAAGTGTAATGATATAATCATCTATATAATCTAAAATACTAGAAAAGTATATGGATTATATTACATGACATGTTAATGCAAACTGTATCTCTTCATAACTGCTTTAGCACATACTCTTCTGAAGTATATGCTACAGCAATTCTATAGGACACAGGCTGATTTCTGCTGTCACTCAGATAACATACGGTTTGTCTGTCTAGTAGTTGCATCATTAACCTGCTATGGGTCTAAATTCATTCATCTGAGACTTATTGATTGGGATGACATTGTCGTACGTGATGGATTAAGGACCTGACGTATATGGTCCACCTGTTAAAGGCTTTAATAACCTACCAGTTTGCTCATCGGGAGTTCCCTCCCAGTTCTAATTATACATATCATATACGTATTGGTTGTCTTCTAGTGCGATCACAATTGATATGCTCCACAAAAACAGCCAAAAAAGATCCACAGTCTACATTTGGCTAAACTATGACTTTATTTTGAGGCCTCTGTACTTCACACTGTTCTGTATTGATGGCGTGTTATTTGTGCATTGGTGTTTGTGTGGCTGCGGCTCACATCTTCATCCTCAGCTGTGAAATGAGGCCCTGTGGTCTTGTTTATAGCCATGATCACTGCCACCATGTCTTTGCCGTTGAGAATGGGTGTAGCCAGGATGCACTTGGTCTCATACTCCGTGAGTTCATCGACGAATGAGCTGAAGTGCTGGTTCTAAATTGCAGAAAATATACTTTTAGCACATGTGGGGAATTATTTGCAAACACACAAAGAAAACATATTACTGTTACATTCCAAATGCCTTCATTCCTATCACTGTATGCATGAAAAAAAACTCTTCCTTACAGAAGGTATTACTGTTGTTTTAAGATTAATCCCAAATTACATTTACTTAGTACAGTACAGGTCAAGTGCTTAAACTTCACATTATGGTATAGAATACGCACAGGCCTCTAAGGTGTGTGTGAACCAAAACCACAACCACTACTGACAGCAAATTGTACACATTATTGGGCAGCTTTAATCAGGTCAATTTATCATAAGAACATGACAGTGTTTCTTTTAAATGGACACCACTGTAGTTAGCTGGACATAATCCAAAATCTGAGGCCCACTAAGGACACAATCTATTGCAGTAAACTAAAAGTAGTTTTGTTTGATCTGTTTTAGATTCCTGCTGACTGCTGACTAAATGCCAGAGGCGTCTAATCCACAGCTAGAGCAGAGGCTAATGGGATCTGAAAATAAATGGATTATGTCTGACAAGGGGATTTACACCCTCACTTGGTCAAGTATAGATATGTGTGACTAACTCTTCTTTTGCTTGTCTACAACCAGCAGGCTTTGGTCATGATGTACTGTAACTCGTGAATTCATGATACTATACAGATTTATTACAGGCATGCCTTTGACTCACATCAAAACTTAACACACATTTAATTTTATATGCATTTTTACATGATAAGCAGGAGCATGGGTGCTGTATCTAATTTAAGCATTCTGTGTATCACAAGCACCACAATGTTTTAACAAAGAATACAGAGCTTCTACTCCTGTGCATTGTTGATAAAAACTCCACAAAGGATGGCTTCTGGGGTGCATCAAATGTATCCTGACAGCTATTAATTTACTTTCTAGTCAGGGGATTGTGTCCATTAAGTGCATCATGGTAAGCAGTTAATTACATGTCAAAAATGTTTCCAGCCAGCCCCTGCAAAGTGGTATTTAAAGGTTATATGAAATGAAAATCTTCTCCCACATAAAGTCAGCATTTCAGTTACAACACTGCGTGCTCATCTGCAGCATGCCATTTAAAGCCTTCACCTCCACCTGTTTCTTACACAGGGGAATATTAGGCAGCATGTTTCTTAAACATACCCATCATCCTGAATTTTGTCATTTATATATATATACTTTTATAATTATTATTGGTTAAGAAGGTAAGCATATATTTATTAGTTAAAGCCACTATCTGTAGGTTTTAAAAACTGAAGACTGTGGTGTCACCTGGTGGTAATATCATGAATCACACTGTCACAGTCAATGATGCAGCTGCACACATGCTTAATAAGCTTTATTTCTCCACTTAGATTAGCTTTGTCAGTTGGGAGTACTGTTGATTGGTGCATTATTTCCCTCTAACTTACTCACTGACTAACTACTTACCTCTTTTACATTTTTCACATTAACAGTCTTCTTGGTCAGGGCCACGTTGCCGACTATACCCATGTCCAGCGGATAGACGATCTCAGAGTCTGGTTGCACCACACAGTCCTCCAGCTCTGACTCCGTGTTGACGTTGAAGAGCCTCGTGGCGAGCTCTCCGATGCCGTTTCGCTGCCGGTACATGAACAAACTGCAGCGGTCAGCATGGATGAGCGCGCTGATTCTCCTTAGGATCTTGAACACTACCTTTTCCACATTGATATTTTCTTGCATGTCTTTGATCAGGTCATACATGATTCGGCTTTCTTCAACCTTGAAAAAAAGAAAGAAATACTCAGTTTTTAGCCTTATAGAGAACTATCTTAGCTGAGATAACCTAATTAGACTGTATAACCATGAAAAACTTCACTAGTATTGTTGTTTTGTTCCAGTAAACAAGTAATTAAAAACATAGAATTTACCTTACTAAGTTCCTGAAACTGACTGAAGTCAATCTGTTTCTCTGGCAGTCCTGACATCTTCGATACAGACGAAGGATTCATCTTCTTGTCAAAGTACTGTTTAGCAAAAGCAGGGTTCCCCTTCAGGAAGTTTTCCACGTCTTCCTTTTGTACACCCATGGTTCCTTCTTCCTCCTCTTCTCCCAAATGTCCGTCTTTTCCCTCTTCAGCTCAGTGATGGAGCTCCAGCTGGGTCCAATGCTGCTCTAGAGGAGCAACCTCCAACTTCTCCAAGTAGAAACAAAAGACAAAATTAGCAAACAGAAGTTTGCATAGTGACTCCTTTATTTCATTTAAGCCCTAAAAACAGAAAAAATCTTACCCAGGTACAACACAGAAAGTGGGAGAAAAGAAGTGGACACATTCAAATGCAGGTAAAAAAAATAATCCCCCCCCTGTTAGCAGGATGAGCGGACTAAGTAAGGGAGAGCCCTGAGGAGAAGGCAGAGGGCTGAATCCAAACAATCCTTCTGTCATCAGCAGATAGTGCTGAAGGTTAGCAGGGATCTGCCTATACTAAACTCATCAGCTGATCATGTAGTAACGGATACGTGGGCCAAATGATCCAGTCCCAGTGTGCTTCAGTACATTCAGTACCTGTAAAGCACTGACCACAATCTGATACTACAACTAAAATTGTGTTCACTTGCATGTTGTTTATGCTAAAAGTGAAGATATATATCCAATTTCCTGTTTTCAAATCTCACAAAAGCATGAAATATAATGAAAAATCTGCATGATTAAATCGGTTTCTCTGTAGAAATATTCTCATATTGTTCTTTTAATGGCACTCAGGGTACATCTGTGAAAAGCATGGATTTATTAAAAGCTGTTTGTGGTGACAAGTTGGAATGGACAGAAGTATTAAAGCCACAGAAAAAAGGAAATAAACAACAAAAATGACAAATGAGCAGCAAAAAGGAACAGCAAACAAGAAAACACATCAAAACCACCAAACCAAGTTCATATAGCTGATGTTATTACAAAACATGGATCCTAAAAACATACAAAAATAGCATCTAATAATAAAAAAGAGAAAAATATGTGAGAAATGTGGAACAACTATTGTATGTTTCTTATTTACTCCATTTAGGGAATTGGTAAAGTAACAGATAATTGTGTATTTCCAACTAATTTTCCAATGTGATTAAATCTTATTGCATCCCAAACAGAATGTACAGAAACATTAATGGTAAGTATGCATAGTATATACACACAGTCATGGCCTTTCCTTATCATATCTACAGTATATGTCCCAGATTTTCTAATTGATTACATTCTGTCTGCTGTTTCTGTCTGTCTCTCAGGTGTACCGGTACAAGCTCTTTAAGTCCTTATTAAACAAGGCCTCCTCTGGCATAAGCCCTATTTAGTTAGGACACTAGCTGATTATCTCAGCACCCCAACTCTCTGACTTTCTACGATCCCAAATGCAGTCTACCTGCTTTGCACAGACACAAAGTGGAAAAAGAAATGTCCTGCGCTTCTGGAGGGAAATTAATCCTTCCATTCAGACCTGGGAAGACCTGTCTATTATAAGGTTCCATAAACACCTTAAACAAAAGGTCAAACAGATAATCTGCTTCCACTATAATAGATTACGGCATGTCCAATATGTGTACATGTGACAGAAGGAGTGAAGCAAGGAGGCTGCAGTGATGTAGGTTGGTCACTGTTAAGAGAGTGTATTTGATGTGTACCTGCAGTATCACCTGTGTTAATCCATGTATCATCTGAACATGAACGAGGCTAGATCCAGTAGATAGAAGTATTAAACTTATGTTGATCCACCTTTACAGCTGTTGCTTCAATCTTAAACAGTTTCATCTGTTGACATAAAATCTGTATATCAAAGTTGATTAATAGCAGTTAACAATTAACTGACAATTAACTATTAATGTGTGTTTTCATTTTAACTGTACTGCATCCAATTGTAGTTGAAACATTTCACTAAAGATCCAATATGTCACACTGTGGATTTAGTCTGGAGCAGTGGAATAACATTAGGATGAGATCTACACAAGCATCATGTGTTCACTTGTCCTGTGTTTCTGGATAAATTAAATTATTCTCACCTGCTTGGAGTGTGATTGCTGCTGCAGCTGCTAATTAGCCTGGCCTTCCAATAGTACTATCTAATTTCAAGCAGTTTTTAGTCTTGCATAGCTAGACCATTGTCTAGCGCTGACACAGTGCTGTGTAGAATGGTCTAGCAGCACCTAATTATAATTCTGCTATAGAGGGAACTAAAAGCTCTGGTGTATTTGTATTCCGTAAAACCAATCAAAACTGCCTTAAGCAATAGTAAGACGATGATGCCCTGGCAGTGTTCAGTCAAAATAGTGACAGCGGAATTGCTTTGGTGGAACATTTGCCAGCAGCGAGCTGAGCACTGTCATCAAAATAAATAATTTGCTAAAAAAAAAAAGTAGCACTGCTGCTTTATTGCAGATCCAAACCTTTTCAGCATGTAAGTAGCTGCTTGGAGGTTAGCTGCAGTGACACAAAGATAACAGAAGAGGAGAAAAAAGCCATGTGAACAACAGGGTTTTACCTACAATCTACATCTACCCTGTCTCTAACTAGGAAGTGATGTTGAAATCCTGGTTGGTGCTCACTAAGAGAGCTTTTTTTGTGAAAAACTTTACCTAGAATTTTGACGTTATAATCTCATTAATTCAGAAAAATAGGGTTTTTTTTCCACAAGTGAGTCCATTGCATTTCCAAAACAGAGGAAACCCAACAATCAGACCAGACCAGGACTTCTACACGGGGGCATGTAAATGTAAGGTAGACTGGAAAAATATACAGTTATCCTTTCATTTGTAAATGTAAATTAAAGCTGCAAGCAGCGTTAAACGGTTCCTCGCTTTTCGCTGATCAGCGACCAATGCATATCATCAGGCCTGGACTCTGATCACGCATGTGAAGTTTCAGGTCGATTGGAGCATGTATAGTTTAGTTAGTGTGCACTTCCTGTTTCATGGCGTGCTGGTAACGCCACAGGCCGCCACGCCCACGCCCACGCCCACGCCCTCATACTAATGAGAGACCTTTTAATAACTTTTGCTCACCACCACCTGTAGTATATGCTGGGCAAATTTGAGATCTAGGACGAGTTTGCTCTAGAAAATTGGAAAATTCTAACAGGAAATTCAAAATAGCGGACTTCCTGTTGCATTTTGGGTATTGGTACATTGGGCTTTTTTGTGCATCTTGTCGTGATACATGTGTGTACCAAATTTCGTAGTTCTACGTGAAAGTAATTGTATGAAAACCTTCATTTTAAACTTACAAGGGGGCGCTGTTGAGCCATTTTGTCATTCACATATGTAATTCCCCCCAAATATTTAATTTTTTGTCAGTCCTGATGAGTGTGCCAAGTTATACGCGTTTTCGAGTATGTTTCAAAATTGCGAAAAATGACATTCCTCCTTAGAAGAACAATAGGGTACTACCCACCGTTGACGCTCGGACCCTAATAAAAGCTTCACGCCACCTCTATACTGCCGTCTAGCTGCTTCTTACTCGTTGTAAAGCTGCGATTCACCACAGGATGGCAGCAAACCCATTGTAGAATTTGCTGTCAAGGCATCCTGCCAGTGAGGCTTTGTAACATGTGGTTAACACTATGAGAGGATCTATTTTATCCCAAAATCAGATTTTTTTCCTAAAACTAACCAAGTAGATTTGTTGGCTAAAGCTATCCACACTGCAACCTGAAACCAAAAACATGTTTGGTTTACATGAGAAACAAACTCCAGTCGCTGGGTGAGAGTCCTGTGTTTGACCCATTGATCCCCCACAGCCTCCTCCCTACTGTGGCATTTCATTCGACCTCACCTGACTTACTAAAGCCTCTCCGCCAAAGAGTCTGTCTGTCCAAAAGGCTTTCTGGCAGACCTCCCTGAACCCAAACTTCTTCAGCCACCTTCTTAGCACCGGTAGTGATGAAAGCCTTTACACACAGGTGACTTCATTTGCCTCTCAGTTACAAAATGTGATTGACAGATTACGGCATGTACAGTATACCATCTGGTGTATGTCCAATATACCATCTCACTCTTCTGGTCATGTTTTAAATTCTGGGGCATTTTCTGTTTCATGGTTATGGATATGTTCAAAGAAGGAAACTCTTGTTCCAGTACAGAGATACACATTTTTACTTTGTTGTCTATAAATCTTTTCCAGCCCAAGACCCCCCCAAAAAGCTTTCTTTTCCTTAAGTAATGTAATTCTTACATTCAGAAATCAAACACAAGCCCAAATATAAGGAAATCTGGCCAAGAATGTTCTCAAGAATAATCTTGAGGTTTTCTTCCAACATAACAGTTCCAGGGTCATGAGACGACTGTGGGAATTTTATCATCAAATCTCTGTTTTCACAGAGTAAGTCCCTCATGTAATTCTACTCTGCTTACTGTGTCCAATTTCACAACCTTGGCACAAACACATATGCTGGTCTTACCTTGTTTAAAAGTGCCAAAAATAAAAGGATGGCCTATCATCACCTCAATTATTAACAAATTTTGCCTTTTTTTGCATGCAGGACTTTAAACTCAAGATTTTAAAAAGTGTCTAGTGTGTCTGTTTTTGTCAGTAATCTATTTCCGTCCATGGAAGTAGGATTATAGTAATGAGCAGCACAGTCAATGGGAAAAAACAGATCAGCTGCCTTGACTGACTCAACTGTCTGGATCCTCGCTGAAGAAACTGTTTACTATCAGTGTGGGGCCAGTTTACAATGATCGCCTTCTTTTTTGAGAATTCAACACGTTAAAAAACTTTAATTCCCAAATTCCCTTTAAAAATATTTGACAATAACAATGGGGGTCAAAATTGAACATACTTTTAGTTTATGTATTTAATTACCTAACTAAATTATTTGAATGTGATTACACACTACTTCCTAGAGGATTACACCTTGATTACTCAGCCAAACAAGACAGCATAACTAGGTAGTCCAATTCTGTTTACTCTCTGAGCTGACGGGTATTACAGCATGTGGTGGGAGAGAGTGTAACCTACGTCCTTGACCCACACTCTCAATCCTTTAAATTTCACTGTAATTCACCTTTATAAAATAAAATGTTCACACAATGTTCTGTCACTTAGGGCTATGCATCTCCGTATAGTACTTCTCTGTGCTTTACTGAGTTTTGGAATACAATACCTGACCACAACTTAGACTTCAGTTCCTCTTCAATATACAAATACTACAAACCAGTTGTAGAAACTTTGCAAAAAGGGGTGGAAGAAAGAAGCCACAGTGAAGCAGACTGTGGCTGAGGAACACAACACATGGCTTGACCATCCTCCTTATTCACCTCATTTACAACCATACAGCTTTTCTCTTTTCCCTAAAATCAAGTCTGCACAATTAACAGACGACGACCAACTGCACTGCTTTGCTCAGTGGAGAACCAGAATTCAACTGTGTGTAGTCAAAGAAGGCAATTTATTGAAGGATCAAGAAATTTAACTGCAGATTTTCTTCATTTAAGGCATTATACTCGCTATTTAGTAGCTAGTCTAAGTTTAATGTAAATATTAATGATGTGAAAAATTGGTTTATCAAAGTCTAAAGCTCTATCATTCCTTGAAGGGTCTTGTGCCAAAACGCAACCAGTACCATTTTTTGTAGGTTTGTATGGGTGGCATATTGGCACATTTACTAAAATTTCTGTTGCATCAAACTTTGTTGAGTTGAGGTTGACAGTTTTTAGAAATGACCCAAAAATATCCCTATTTACTGACATAATGCTATGGTCGTATATATTTTTCAGATCTCACTCTGGCCTGGTCATAAGGATGAGACTTCCTGTATTTCAAAATTCTCTTCAGTATCTTTTATCTATATTTTTCTATTCCAAGTTTGTTCATTTCAGCCATGAAGATATTTTTTAAAGGAAATTGTAAAAAACAAACAGACAAACAACCTAGGGTTCACAGGTTTAAAAGAACACCTGGGTTGTGTAGAATCTCCATCAAAAAAATTCTGGAGACAATAATATGCATAAGTGAAATTTACATTACACAGTGCTGGGATCTTTCCTGGCTAAAATGGGCGTTTTTGGGGGGCTTTGAGGGGCTTTGGGGGTTCAGAAGGTTATATTAATTATGAGGGAAATGGCTGCTTACCCTTTCTATTATCATACTTCATCTGCCGATCAGCTGGTTGTTTGCTGCCTCCCTCAACGCTTTTTTCCTCTGTTGAAGTCGTCTTTTGGAAGTGACTGTAAGCACCAAAAATTAGCATCATGTTAAAAAAAACATAGCAGTAACCAATGTAAGCATTTTAAGTTAGATGACTTTGACCTGCCACATCGGCTTGGGTTTTTTCACTACCTGAATGACACGTAGCTCGCAGCTCATATCGCAAGCTAAGAAGAAGCGGAAGTTTCCGTTAGCTTGCGATATCAAATAAGCTAACGTTAGCTAATGTCCCCGTTAGCTTGTGATATCTAATAAGCTAATGTTAGCTTCTTTCAGACCTTGACGAACACACTGAGAAACAATTATAGTTTTAAAAAGGGCTGTGGTACATACAATAAACACAGACACTTAAAACAGTGAAATAGAAGTTAAAGAAGAATACACGTCTGTCACGGATAAAACAAAATTTGGAAATGCTTAAAAGTATAACATGCTAGCATGCTAAAATATGTAAGCTAGCTAGCTCGGTGTAAGGTACAATACAAACATTGTTCGAAAGGACAAGTGGACATTTTTTACTCACAATAACTATCATGTGTTTCACCATTTGTTATTATTTCTACAAAACCCAGCTTCCACACATTGTCAACAATACCAAGTTTGGATTCTGCAGTTACATTTCATATTGTACTATTATTATTATCTCATGTTGCTCGGGCAATTTCAGCCTGGCCTTTTGCATCCTTGCTTCTAATTATACTCTTTTTATAGGTTTTGTCAGCCAAAAAAAAAAAAAACTTGTTTGCAGACTTATTCTTTTTGCCTGGGATGACATTTTATTTTGCAAAGGTCCCAGCAATAACAGTGGTTGAATAAGTCTACCTTAATTCAGACAAAACATAGTTATACAGGGTATTTTGTGTAGCAGCAATTCATTTTTTATTATTAATTTTACGAATGTTGGCAAGTTTAATAAAAATCAGCTACTTCCTGTAGAGTTTGTATTTCATGCACATTCAAAAAATACTGTTTATTTCTCAGCCCTGGTGTGCATGTGCTTGTTTTACCGCGCTTCTCATCAGTTACATAAAGGTTTAATCGTTTTTATAGTAAATCTTGGGCAGGTTTGAACGTAGAAGCCAGATTACAGTAAGGATTTCAACCCAACAGGATTACCTCTAGATTTAAGCACCTTATTTAGTTCCAAGCAACGAAAATCAGCCATAAGCTTGTCTGCGGTGCACATATATAAAGGCAGCCCCCGACACAACACCCGATCTGCTGGATAACCACGAACAGAATATTACTCACTGTTGCTACTTCGACCCAAAACAGGTAAGACGCTGAAATTGTATTCATCTCAAGATAATTTACTTTCTAGTTGCTCTTTTTGTTATTCCTTTAAATTATAAATTACTTTAGAAAGGATGTAACTTTATGCTCTGTCTGCTCTGCCAGCTTTAACTGCTGAAATGAGAGACTTTATAATGAAGATACTGTATAAACTGGTGATAGCAGGACACATACCCTGTTTATTTTTTGGAATTTAACACAGAATTGGTCTTTAGACTGCATTGTGTTGCACAGGTATAACTTTAAATCTAACCTGCAGTGGCATAGTACTACTGTTTTCTGTATTTCATGATTAATAGTGCGATATGTTGACAGCACATTTATAATATTAATACACCAGTCAACAAGGTTTGGTGGACTGCTTTAGAGTAAAGACCTTGTAATCAGAAAGCTAATAGAAATATCCAAACAGGTCCTCTGATGCTGATTCTTAGAGCACTCTGATGCATTTGTTCATTACAGAATGGGATCCTCTAAGCTCGCCCTGCTGCTGGTCTTTGTCTCCTGCGTCGAGCGCTGCCTCTCTGCCTCTTGTGTCGTTGATAGCTTCTCCGTCAAAGAGGACTTTGATCCTCAGAGGGTGAGTGGATGCAAAACACATACAAAACCTGCATGTTGTGTGACTGTATCTGACTTTCTTCTCTCTTTTGTTTCCATTGCAGTATGCAGGAAAGTGGTATGCACTGCAGAAGAAAGACCCAGAAGGCTTGTTCCTGCAGGACAACATCTCAGCGGAGTACACCATCGATGATGACGGCTCCATGACTGCCTCCTCCAAGGGACGTGTTACTCTGTTTGGGTAAGTTAGAGAGCTAGGTAGACGTATTTCCATTATAGAATTGGCGTCAACTAAACCAAGACCTTGCACAACCTCTCTCAAAGCAAAAGGTCATTTCAGGCACAAAGACATTCTTGACTCTCTCAAAGACCTTAAGAGTTGAGTTCATTTCAAGTAGTCAGTTTTGTGGGTCAGAAGTTAAGAAATGTCCTCGGGTTCTGCTCCTGGTTCACATCAAGGTTTAGGAAAGGAACTTTTGCGGAGAACATTCTGGACGGCATTACCTACAACACACGTTTTTCCCTGGATTATGAAGGATTAGGAGGAAATGCAGGTTGGAGAGGAGGGTTTTTACACAGGAATGTGGACTTTTACCAAACAAAGAAAACAGAGTTCAGTGCTCAAGAACATGTAAAATAAACTGCATGCAAAAACCTACTGTAGATTGCAGAAAGAGACGTGCACACACTAAGAATCAACTGCAGCTGCTAGAAAAGTGATTTTTCACGGTGCAAAGATGTTAACACGTGTTTGAATCATCATTTTGCAGCTTCTGGGTTGTGTGTGCCGACATGGCTGCCCAGTACTCTGTTCCTGACCCGACCACACCCGGCAAGATGTTCATGAACTACCAGGGCCTGGCCAGCTACCTGTCCAGCGGAGGTTAGTTTGGCATGCATTCCCCGCACCAGCTCACATTCTACCCTCTCCTTCCTCCTCAAACTCTCCCTTTCTTTCCCAACCAGGTGACAACTACTGGGTGATCGACACCGACTACGACAACTACGCCATCACCTATGCCTGCCGCACCCTGAAAGAGGACGGCAGCTGCGAGGACGGCTACGCCCTCGTCTTCTCCAGGAACCCCCGCGGCCTGCCTCCCGCCATCCAGCGCGTCGTCCGTCAGAAGCAGGATGACATCTGCATGGCCGGACAGTTTCAGCCTGTCCTGCAGTCTGGAGCCTGCTAAACAGAGCGAGGGAAAGCAGAGAGAGGAGTGTGCACCAGCTAGCTGCAGTCTAGGTGGTTTGACAGCAAGAAGAGGGAGAATAACAGAGTGCTTTTGTGTAAGTGAGTGAAAAAAAACGCAAAGTAATACCACTGAAAAATCTGCAAGACTGTAAGATTTTCATCTGTTTTTCTTTTTTTACCCATTTCCTCCTGTTTCGCTCGTCCATCCACTGTCAGTGAAAGGAAAATATTACTGTTGCAAAAGAGATTGGAGTGAATGTGAAAATTAAAATAAAAAATATTTTTCTAAACAAACATGTGGATAAATGTCCTTCTTTGTGCTCTTGCATGTATTTACAAATGAATTTATATGTAAATGGATTTTAGAAAGTGAACTCTGCACCTCAAACAAGTACTTAGCAACAGTTCAGACTTGAAATAAAAGCTGCACTTTGCCCGTGTAAGAGGCTAATGCCTTCTGAGCCCAAGAAAGCACAGCCAAACCCAGTACAATACGCTCTGAGCTGTAATGGGCTTACTGGTGGTCTGATGTTCAGAGATCTTAGTCCTATTATGCTAACTCAGCTGCTAGACCACTCAGAGTGCTGCGAGGTGAAGCGCCAAATCAGGAATGCTCCTGAAGCCACGTCCAGGTGACTTCAGGGCTTCATGCTCACAAGTTAGGCAAGAAAACCATTCATGGTGGAAGAAGTATTCACATCCTTCATTTGAGTTTTTGTGTTAATATCACTGATGCATACGTTGCATTTATTGCTGTAGGTGTTTAAGGTTGAGCTTGTTTTAACTGCTTCATATGGGTAGTTTAATCTACAGCAATGCTTTATATTTAACAACAGAAGTTAGTAGCGTCACTGTCCTCTGAGACCCATGCATCTATACAATTTCTATTAAATTCAGCTTTTCCCAGGTATTCTAAATGTAATTTTTTTTAAAGTATATCTTAAGAAGTAGGAAAATGTTCTTACGCCATAAAGGAACACTGAATCTTTCATGTTCCAACAGAAATTCCAAGTCAAAATCACCAAACTTGGAGATATGTGGTTTTGTCAAGACAGGAAGGGTATGAAAAATGGTTTTATGAAAAGGCAGCAGAAATAAAAAGTACAATACGCCACTCTGAGATGCAGTGGAGTAGAAGAAGAAAGGTTTACAACAGGAAAGTAGCTTGGATTTGTGCTTAAGTAGTAGACTTAAGTAGAAACACCTACTGAGAACCATGACGCCAGAATGATCTTGATTAATGGTTAATTTGTGTTATAGTTAGATACTGTCAGGAAAGGGCCAACAAAATAGGCCTGATGACATTATAATACAGTTTATTTTTACATATTCGTCTTTACATATCAGCCTTTTCATCAACATGACATTTATAAAGCAGCTCAACTGATTGTTAAAGAGGCATCCACTGCTTTAGCTGCAGCACAGTTTAATCTCTGTTATAGTTTATTGTCACGTCTTGCTCAGGTTTGTTGGAGAAACACTGCAGGTGAAAAGTAGGGATGTGTGTGACTGAGGATCAGCAGGGGATTGTGGATATCGACTGTGAGTGTAGTGACACTGGTTGGCGGGACAGTGTAAGCTACAGCTGGTCTGTTTGTAAACTAGCTTAACTCGGAGAGGATCAGCTGTTTGACCTTACTGGGAATCAGACCATCTGTAAATTCTGCAGAAAAACAGCAGTAAGTAGTGTAAATTATGCAAGATATTTCATATATACAGTAGACACCACTTTGAATGAAAGAAGGACAGAAGACTGAGGAAAAATGGTTTTAAAAAAATGAAAGAATTTGTCTTAATTGCAAACTCAGAGGTGAATAAAAGGATGTATCTGCTTGATTCTGTTGAGGCCCCAACTTAAAAATCTCATCCCGATGCTAAAGTTGTAGCGTTAGTTATAGTTTGGCCTTTATTGCTACACAATAGCAACAACACAGATAAGCTGGAGCGACAACAAAACTTTACTAATGACTTAAATTATAAGAAATGCAGTTTGAATCTATTATTTTCTACTTGCCTTCTGTTATCAGGTAGCTTTCTGACATTTGAATAACCAGCGCTGCACTGCAACATGGACTTCACTGTGTAGCTCATTAGTGTGGATGTTTATGTTTATTGCCACAGTTAGATCTGTCCACCAGAGGGCAATCAGACCACACTTAACACTGAACACTGAGCTGAAAGACCTTTTACAGTTTAATGTGGTATTCATTGTCATTATTGTATTAACAGCCAGTTAGATTTGTCTTTGTTGAGAAGCTTATGTTGAGTCCACATTATTCAGTGAGTAGATCATTTCAGTAACAAAAACTCAACTTTTATATACGTGCAGTCTTCAAAGTATCCCTTAAAATATTTAAGATGCTGCTAAATATTAATAATAGTTCTCTCTTCTGATGTCCACTGTTCTGAGTTTCTTGCTTTATCTAATGCATGTGTTCACCTTCACACCAGCCTTTAAAAACAATGCCATCTTTCACAGACTGACTAAATTACTTCATCTAAAGCAAGGTGACAACAGGTTTCCAGCCAAATTACTGTGCAGGAATATTAAATTGCAGTGTATTAGAACTACTATATTCTAGTATTAGACTTCCCTGGTGACTTGACGTCAGTATTGTGTTGGTATAAGACCGGAAATGAGTCTGTATTTGGAGAATATCTGGAGGTGTGCTCGGTTTCGAAACATCACCAGGCTGCGTAATCCAAAGATGTGTCTGTCTCCTACTCAGCTGTACCACAGTTCTCACCACATGTTTCCGTCTGTATGAGAAAAAAAACAAGAAAACAGAGTGAAGAAGTGAATTTGGCTGCTCTTGTACTCCAGCTGTTGTCATATAAACAAAGCACATACACGCTTCAGCTTGCAGATTGGTTTTTAATGACTATAAATCTGCACAGCTGTTTTACACAAGTGTTTTAAGAGGTGAGCAGCCACCTACAGACACACACTGAGCTGTAAATACCACAAACTATGTTACCTAAAATCATACAAAACAGACTGTAAAGAAAAGTATTTATTAAGACAAATGGATTTATCACACGGGTCCGCTAATTTGTTAATTTTTTCCGAGAGAGAAATTGACATGTAAGTATAAGCTACATCAACTGAACTATGAAGTAAGCATTCCTGTGTGGCTGTAAATGGCAGATAAGTGTAGATCCACTGGGTGTAAATCGGCTGAATCAGTAACTAAGACGTATCAAACCAGGCTGCTTCTGCCATCTGGCATTTTATACATTTTTGTTATCTGTGTTATGATTATCCTTTGGAAGTTTTGTGTAATAGATGACGTAACTAAGACTGACCTTAAGTGTTTCAGGAGAAAGGAACTGAATGTCTTTTTTGGTTCTTGAAGATATTTCACCGCTCATCATTTCCTCTTCAACTCTATCTTGGAGGTGTTGGATCAGAAATGCAGCATCCTCAATCACTACCATCACCGCGATCTGGATGACTGAGAATCTACACAGACGCACACCTAAACCAGATGTTGTTTGCACAGCGGCTGACATGAAATCAGTTCTGAGCTCATTTCAGAAGTTCCTAAAACTCTGCTATTAATCCTCCAGAGTAAAAACAGGTTGATGTCATCGGCTCAGTGGTTGGATTTTGAGGTTTCATACAAATACTTTCCGCTAGAGGGCAAATGTTTGTGAGGGAACATAGGAGACTGAATCTATAAATTATATCAGACATCAGTCAGTTGCAGATGTGAGAGGCATTAAATAATAAATGCTGATGATCATGTGGCACCAGGGTGAGGCGTTTCTCACCATTTCTGGTTTGTTCTGTTGTAATGTTCACTAACTTTGTTGATTACCTGTCTGTCTATAGGGCTCCTCTGACTCATCAGACTTTCTGTCTGTCGTTTTACGACTCTTTGAGCCGGGGGTCTTGACAAATCTGTCTGGCTGTTCTGTAAACAGGCCGAGCCTTTGTCAGGGGAGGGGCAGAGAGGTGCTCTTGATGGGATTACCTGAGGCTCTGGAGTCTTATTGTGTTGTGGCCTTTTAAAAGCACTGCTTCTTGAAAACACTCTGGGACTCTGTAAGAGGATCTCAGGCAGCCTCTTTGTCGCCTTATTGTTTAGTGTTTGGCTGGTCCACTCTGTTTGTCCTGTTCGCTCTGTAAACAGCACACTGTACGAATAATGGACAAAAACGTGCCTGTTAAACTGTGCAGTGTTGATTTCTCAAATGATCTGTACAGACAGAATTGCCATTGTTTGGACAACAAGTGCAAAATATCCAACTTGGTCTCAGATACACTGGTGTCCTGCGTGTTATATTTTAGATTTTTAAATTTAAAATTGGGACATTCCTTTTGTCGTCAGGTCCTTCTGGTTTTCTCGTTCTCTTTGATGTGGATTCCTCGAGTTTGGTGACCCTGGTCCAAAGGTTGTGACCTAAAATGACACTTACTTTTACTTAATTACTATGTCATGACGGACAAAGCGTATACTCACACAGGAGGATGTGCTTATTAAGGGATTATCAGTGCTGTGAAAAAAAAGTCCTAAAAGTCTCTTACAAAGCTTATACAACCAACAACTCACTGCTAAATCTGTGTGTATTAAAACCAAACACGTGAACTACTGTACTGTCAGTCATTGATGATAATGTGTTTTATTAAAGCAGAGGAAAAAATGACATGACCTCAGGACTCACTCACTGTATTTCACAAGTCTTCCTTCTATATTAATTTTACTTATTTAGCTTTATATGCTAGAGTTGCCTCAGAGGTGTGTTTGATGAAAAAAAAACAAGACATTACTTCATACCTAACCTCAGTAACACCAGATATGTCCACCCACATAATACCAGTGGGGAGACTAATTAAAAAAGCAATTGTCTAACACTTTGAATGTCTGTTTGCCTTTGGTGTAGCTTTCTCTCCTTGTTTTATAGCTAATTTTATTTTCCCCAACACCACAGTCATGGACAAATATTTGTTTAAACACCAACTCAATGTTTTTTTTAAACTTTCATCACCAATTCATTACAGCAAAATTATCAGGTAATGTGATTATCCAACAACAAAGCACAACATAACAAGTAAATAGTGTTGAATTTGTTGGCAAGAAGAAATATGTTTTCAACAGATTCCCATCAGCCTCACTTGTACTTTGTACAATACCAGCATGTTAGCATATTAAACTATGGTGAACATTGTGAACCTGCAGTGCTTTTTTTAAAAATTATTTTTACATTTTGTTGTGTTTTCAGTCTCTTTTCACTTTAGTTTTAGTCACTCTGTGCTTTTATTTACACTACAAAACTACCTAGTTGAGTAGTTAGGCTTTGGTTTGGGATAAAATACACATCCGGTTGTTTTCTAGGTTGCTACGGTGTTGCCTTTTGCCACAATAGTATATCTAAAAAATACAAGCGTCTCGTATTTTTACACCCTTTTTGTGAAAATGATGTGTTTTGTGCTGCTCACTTGTGTAGCTATTACACATTTAGGTGTGAGACTGGGCTCAACCAGACAAACATGGACAAATTTGTTGGTACCATTCCGTTAAAAAGAGAAAAATCCACAAGGTCACTGAAATAACTCTGACTTTGAACAGATGAAACAAAACTGGAGCTTTTTGGAAAGTCTTTTTAGTCAGCTCTTTGTTCATAGATGCAAAAATGAAGCATACAAAGGAAAGAACACTGTAGCTGCTGTGAAATTTCAAGACTATTAAGGCATTCTGG
Source organism: Dascyllus trimaculatus (assembly GCA_024666655.1). Lineage (NCBI taxonomy): Eukaryota > Metazoa > Chordata > Actinopteri > Pomacentridae > Dascyllus > Dascyllus trimaculatus. The sequence continues at coordinate 20,214,002 of CM045460.1, read as the reverse complement.
AGCGAAATGTGCTGCCCAGTGTCAGAAAGCTTGGCCTAAGTCACAGGTAATGGGTCCCCCAACAGGATAATGACCCAAAACACAAGAATGGCTATAGGAACAAAATGCTGGACTATTCTGAAGTGGCCTTCTATGAGCTGTGATCTAAATCCTATTGAACATCTGTTCAATAGGAGCTGAAACATGCAGTCTGGAGGAGGCGCCCTTCAAACCTGAGACAGCTGGAGCAGTTTGGTCACAAGGAGTGGGCCAAAAATACCTGTCGACAGGTGCAGAAGTCTCTCTGAGATTTGCAGAAATCGCTTGATTGCAGTGATAACCTCAAAAGGTTGTGTGACAAAATATTAAGTCACGGGTGTCATCATTTTTGTCCAGGCCAGCTTCAGTAGTTTGTTTTAAAAAATTATTCTGTTGAACCACAATCCAAAAGCAATGTCTGATTTTCATTTGTTAATTTTCAGTGAATTTTTATTTATTATTACTTTTGTCAGTTTGAAGTTATTTCAGTGCAGTTTCAGTGAGTTTTTATTTCTTCAACGGAAGGCTGCCAACAACTTTGACCAAGTTTGTTAAACCAAGTGAAAACCTCTTGAGCTGAAAAAGTATCAAAACTGCAGTTCCTCAAACGACCACTTGAGACAGGCTCTGAAAGTGAGTCAATCCCCATAGATCTCCATGTTAAGATGCCCAACTTTATAGTATAAATAAACATGTTTAAAACCTGGTACAAAATACAGTTTAGGTCTCTAAAGCTCATTTCCCTGTTCATAATAACTGTGTGGGTGACAAATCTTTCTATAACTCAACCATTTGAACTGTATTATGACTTAAAATCAAACATAACTAGGGGCATGATGGATTTGAGTGGCAGGTGGGTGTCGTCAGTGGGCAAAATCTTTGCTAATTTCTAGATTAGTTGGGAGTTAAGAGACAGGCACTGCTAAGATAAGGATGGCTCGAGGTTTGGGAGACCTATAGGTAGCATCACAGAGGTTTATCCATCTTTATGTACAGTCAGTGTGTATTTCTGAACATGCTGGTATTGCTGGTGCTACTATTTAGGTCCTCTGTGCCAAAGTACAGCCTCACAGAGCAACAGAGTCGACTGAGACACTGTCTGTTACCATTTGTTGAATTCAGACCAAAAGCCAGGAAATGTATTCCAACTGACAGAAGAATAACCCTGCAATGACATGTCACTGATAAACAGAACTTTTTATTCCGAGTACAAACACAAAACGGCAGAGTCAGATAATATTCTTGTAAGTATGAACTACATTTACTAAAGTAAACTTTACCACACTAGGAAATAAATATCTTGTTTAACTGCACAACTTTTTATTAGTAAAATAGTATGAAGATACAGACAGCGGTCAGTTATAGTCTCTTTCACACACATATCTATCTAAAAGTTCATGTACAGCTACAGCAGTACAGGACATATTTGTTTGTAGTGACACTTCTCCGCAACAAATAATCAAAGAGTTACTGATAAACTAACATTAGCAGGCATCCTCTGAAAACACAGAACATTCATAGTCAAGTAATGCCCCCAAGACACTCTTTGCAAAACATGTTTTTCTCATAAATGATGCTGTTGCTTCGTCTTTCCAATTCATGTGTCATATTCTCACACTAACCTGTCCTTTTCCCTCTCCTTTTGTTTTGTAAAACACTGTCATTCTTTCTACTTTGTGTTACCTTTTTTGTATACATATATAAACTCTACCCCCCTTTTCTTTTTCCTATTTCTTTGTCTCCTCAATCTGCTCCACCTCACTGGATTCATCCACCACCTTGCCGTTGACCATCGTCTGAGTCACCACCTTCACGATCTTCCTGGTGCGAACGTCGGGCTCCTCTGTGTGGGAAAAAGATGTGACTGGATGAGACGAGAAGAGGTGGAAAGAATTCAGCTAAGATAAGCGTGGGTTTGAGACCATTTTAATGAGAAAGTTGAGATTAAAAGAGGTGATCTGTGAGGAGGGTTTGAATGAACAAGAACAGGATGGGTTGTGAGATTAAAAGAAATTAGACTTGATCAAGGAGGACAGACGAGATACTGTGATGGTATGACATAAGAAGAGCTGGGATGAGCTGCACACGTGTATGAACTGTACTAAAAACACTTAAAGGCTGAGGTGTGATTCTTAAAAAAACACTGGTTTATTAAACAGATTTAGCGATTCAACCTTCTTTTGCAGCCTTTGATTCTGTGTTGTCTTTAGCTTCTAATGCTGTGGGACGAAAGATTACACTTTGTTAATCCAGCAGCGTGACTCAGTCAAATTAAGACACAGTTTCAACACTGTTTTCACACCCACATTAGTTGCTATAGGAGCTGAGCTGTTAGTGGTGTTTGCATTGTTCATAAAGCTGCAATTAGGTACCTTGGGTGTGGTAAAGTCACCGCAAACTTGCTTCAAATTCACATTTATGTTTGTTGCTTTAACTCCCTGACGTTTCCTTCAGGTTGTCATGACATGTAGTATGAACAAATGAATGGATGTCATTCTGTTGCTTTCACATGCAAATATTGGGGTTTTTTTTAAGTTAAAAAAAAAAAGAAAAACCAAAGACTCACTTTTTGGTGGAGGAGGAACTTCTTTCATTCTGACAAGACAGAAAGAAAATCTTTTAGAATTACACCTGAAAACAAGGTCAGCAAATTTAAAGTAATTCTTGGAATGTTGGGGGTTTATTGTATGCTTGTTGACTTTTCTTGCAGAAATAAGATGAGAAGATTAATACCACTGTACATGTCTGCACTACAAATATACACCGATCAGGCATAACATTATGACCACCTGCCTAATTTTGTGTTGGTCCCCTTATGTGCTCCAAAATGCTCAGGGTGTCCTATGGGGTCTGGAACCAGGATGTTGACACTGGATCCTTTGGGTACTCTGGCTTGTGCAGTGGGGCTTCTGTCAATCAAACTTGTTCCACTGCATCCTGTTGTTGCTTGATCAGAATGGGGTGTAGGAAGTTTGGGGGTCAAATCAACATGTTGGGTCATTGTCATGTTCCTCAACATGTTCCTGATTGTTTGATGTTTTTTCCATGTGGTGGGGTGCATTTTAATGCAGGGGTAGACCAGTGACATTTGGGGTTTCCATTTGAATGAAGGAGTGTGCTTGTTGTGGGACAATGTTTATTTGGGTGTCTAAGTCTCATCAACACGAATGTTAATATCCAAGGTTTTCCATCAGAACACCACATAGAACCAATAAGATCAGTGTTATTCACTTCATCTGTCAGTGGTCAGAATGTTGTGGCTGATCGTGTATATATGGTATAGTTTATAGTGTAGCTGATTTTTATGTCTGTCTCTGTTAACAGAACAGCTACACTCCAGCAGTAAGATGATCACACACAGATCTGTGATTAAGCCGGCAGTGCAGTCACATTATCCAAACTTTGATTGGAGATTAAACTGAAAGTGGCTGCATCATAACCTTGTTAATAATCCACAGGAAAACAAGGTGCATGCCAAGTATAATAGGTCAAAGTCAAACCAGAAAGTCGGCCTGTAAACTGTGATAGATGTTAAAAAACAAACAGTTAAGGTAAGTTTACAGTTTTCCTTCATTACGTCTTCCAAACGAGTTAACCAGGCTAACCTGAAGGCTTGTGTAAATAGTGTCTGACTTCTTTTTCACAATGAACGGCCAAAACTAGGAGATGAAAGTTGTAATAAACAGTAATTTCCTCTTTGACTCTTTGACCGCAAAACTCACGTTTCCTCTCCCTCCAGCAGGCGCCTGTAGGTGGCGATCTCCATCTCCAGGTTCTGCTTGATGCGGAGCAGCTGCTCGTAGTCGGTCTTGGTGCGCTGCATGTCCAGTCTGAGCTGGGACAGGTCGTCCTCCAGCTGGCTCAGGTGGACCTGCAGTCGTTCCATCTCACTTGAATACTTGTGGCCGGTCTCGCCCAGGTTACCTTCCAGAGCTGCTATCTGAGCACAAAAAGGACAAAAATATGAAAGCTGACCTACATTATCATTATTTATAATATCAGTAACAAGTTAGAGGACTGGCAAACACAATAAAATAGTGTAACCAGTGTTCTGTAATGTGAGGCTTTAGTTTGGCTGGTGCTTCTGGCTCTTCAGCTTCCTCTCTTTTCCTCACAAGGTGGTTTTTAGTGGAAATCAAACCTCAAGAATGTGTCCCTGATTCTGAAATTTCCTCCCAAACCATTATCAGCAAACACCAGTGGACTGACAAGGTCTTGGCACTCAAAAGCAAACATTGGCTGCCCAGACACGATTACTTGCCTTATCATCGAAACCTGCCCCCATAATGTTTAGCAACTCAATCCTGTATGTTCTTGCGCGACTTACCAACGTGAGAAAACATGTTTACTGTCAACACTGGATTAGAAGAAAGAAAAGCAACAAGATCTTTTTCCCAGCCGATTTGATACGGCAACAAGGAAATGGACAAAGAAAGTACAAGATACTCTAGTTGACTCTGAACTTCTGTCAGGATTTTCTTTGCTGTTGTTTGACAAATCCCTTTATACCATACTTCACTGTGGCTTTGTGAAAAGTTAATACTCATAACCATCATTTTACAATCATGGTTGTGGTGTTTGCACTGCTTTAGGTGAATTAGGTTTTGTTTACACAAGTTCAAATGTAGAAACTTGACTTGCATCATTATTTTTAAACCAGCCACACTTCTGTCCCCGGCACCACAAGCTTCATAGTCCCAATAGATGTGTTTTGTCATCTGACTACTGTATCTCAGCTCACCTGTTTGTGCAGACTCTCCAGCTCCACCTCCAGGGTCTGCAGGAAGCGTTGCCTCTCGGTCAGCTCTCCCTGAGCTCCTCTCAGGGCCTCGTTGCTCTCCTTCACCTCATTCTGCACCGTCTCCAGCTGGACAGGATGCAAAGAAACATTTTATTTTCTTTAAACTTAACCCGACGCAAGAAATCCAACAAAAATATTTCTCCCCTTCACCTTCTTGCGGTACCACAACTCCGCCTGCTCCTTGTTCTTCTTGACAATCCCCTCATACTGGGAGCGCAGGTCGGACAGAATGCTGCCCAGCTCCGGTCCGCTGGCAGAGTCCACTTCCACATTCACCTCATCTCTGGCAATACGAGACTTCATCTGCTCCAGTTCCTGTAAGATTATAAGTAGTTACACTGATCAGGCATAACAATATGACCACCTGTCTAATACTGTGTTGGTCCCCCTGGTGTGCTCAAAAATGCTCTGAACCACTGGGCATGGACAAGAGGACCTCTCAGGGTGTCCTATGGGGTCTGGGACCAGGACGTTGGATCCTTTGGGTACTCTGGCTTGTGCAGTGGGGCCTCTGTCAATCAAACTTGTTCCACTGCATCCTGTTGATGCTTGATCACAATGGGGTGTAGGAAGTTTGGAGGTCAAATCAACATGTTGGACCATTGTCATGTTCCTCAACATGTTCCTGATTGTTTGATGTTTTTCCATGTGGTGGGGTGCATTTTCCTGCAGGGGTAGGCCAGTGACATTTGGGATTTCCATTTGCATGAGGGAGTGTGTTTGTGTGTGGGACAATGTTTATTTGGGTGTCTAAGTCTCATCAACACGGATGTTAAAATCCAAGGTTTTCCATCAGAACACTACATAGTACCAATATGATCAATGTTATTCACTTCACCTGTCAGTGGACATAATGTTGTGACTGATGGATGTATAATCATTATGCTGCTTTGTCACACTGTATGTAGTTCATTTCTTTATTTATTTTCTGCAGCAAATGTGCCTTCTCAATAAACTTGGCTAAAAGTTGCACCATGTTTAACTTCTGTGTAAGCAGGTGACACATGGAACCATGAAGCCTGTGAATCCTACACCACAGGGCAGCAGAGAAGGATGTACTGCATTTTCATTATTTAGATGTTCTTCATCAATACTAGATGGGACAGAGCTCACCTTACTTCTGGCCTTTCAGCTCACACACAGTGCACTCCTGGTCATGTATACTTGGTGGATCTCTTTCACTCTCTCTTCTCTGTGGTTCTGTTTTGTCACATACAGTGTTTGTTGTTTGTTTTAATGCATAGCGGTTTCTTTGTATAGATTTTTCAGCTTGTGTTGAACAATAAAGTCCTATTTCTTATTTTGGACACACTTATTTATTGAATCCTTGTTTATAGGAGGGGTGATAAAGAGAGGACACAGTGCGATCTAGTTTCCCAGCTGACCCCAGGAGATGCTCCTTATCTGGTGTCCCTACATTCACTGTAAAGGGACGACATCGATCCCAGAGATAAAAGCAAACAAAGGGGCATTTAAAGTCTATAGTGAGCCAGTTTATGAAACAAGAGAACTATCTCCGCACAGCTAAGATCAAGGCAATCACACAGTCATCAAATAAAACAAAGTAGTGAATGTAAAATAAGAATGCATAAGTAATATACACTGTAAAAAAATCTGGCAGCAAGGGTGCCAGAAAATACTGTAATATTCCTAAACAGTAAAAAAAGTGAAAATAATTGCAAATATCTGATTTTCAGCTAATTTAAATATAGTAAAATTGTGTAATTTTACAGTCACATATTGTAAAAGAACCAATAAATCGGTTTCATTAAATTCTTTATCATGTTTGAAACCTTAACATACATAATTTTTTTTCTCATATAGTGGCAAACATCTGGAAAATGTCATTTTTCAAATTTAAAAACATTATAAAATAGTGAAATTTTATAATTTATTGTTTCTGAAGAACAAATGAAAATTCATAAAAATTAGGTTTTTTGATGTGGACATTATTTATAGTTTTGGCCCTTTTTTCTTTTTTTTAATGGATTTAATGATTAACGGGTAAACTATTTTTGTGACTTTAGTTGTTATTTTCTTTAGGTTAAAAACCAAGAAAAACATGTAAAAGATAGTGAAAATCTGCCAGAAGGCATGCCAGAAAATACTGCAACATTCCAAAACAGTGAAGAGAGTTTAAAAAAGGCAAATATCTTTATAATAATGATATTTTCAGCTGATTTAAATACAGTAAAACATATTGTAACAAAACCAGGTTTAGTTTTTAAAAATTCTTTTTCATTTTTTCAACTTGAACATTTTCCTTAAACTTTTTTGTCAAATAATGTCAAATATCTGGAAAATCTGAAAAAAAATATCTTTTACCAGATTTGAAAACAATATAAAATACAGTAATTTTATAGTCAAATGTTGCAAAAGAACAAATGAATGACCATTTATAAAAACTGATCTTTTTGATGTGGACATTATTTATGGTTTTAGCCTGTTTTGTTTTATTTTTAAAAATGATTTTAATGGTTAATGTGTAAATGAAAATGTTTTCAGGATTTTACTCGTTATTTTCTGAAAATCTGCAAAATAACAGTTAAAAACCATTTCCAGTCCCTCATGTACGTAAGTTTGCTTTCAAATAACTACAAATATCTGTAAAATAACTATATTTAATGCTGATTTAAAAACAGTAAAGATGATAACAGTAAAATGAAACATTTTAAAAGAACAAATGACCATTTTTAAAACACAGATTTTGATGTGGACATTGTTTTAGCATGTTTTGTTGTTGTTGTTTTCCAGTTTTCCAGTTACAGTTACTATGTAAATTAATACTTCTTTCTGTGATTTTAGTAGTTGTGATCTGTAATTTAACAAAACAGAGAAAACAGTTAAAAATGTTTTAAGAAACATTTTACACAGTGTATTAAAATTAATGTTAAATGTGCTTGATGTATTTGAGACTTCACAGAAGCCCAAATTCAGTGGTTCAGATTAATTTTCATATCCGCTCAAGGTTGTGGTTTTAGTGTGAAATTGTGGTTTTCAAGTCTTAACTCTCCGACAGTAAATCTTTTTTAATGCTGCACTAACACCAAGATTAAACTCATGGCTGCTTTCTTTGTGTTACATTATTCCAGAGTGCTTAAGGGACATCTGATTGGACCTGCATGTTCAGCAGGAGGGATCTCAGCCCTTCCTTTGGTGTAAGGAGGAAAGTCTATCTTTCCCTCAGAGGACGCCTCGGATCAGCTGATTGGACAGAAAGACCAGGCTTGAGCAACCGGATCTACCTGCTCCTTTTGTGCGCAGTAACCAGAGGACCACCTCTCTCTGGGTTCTCCTTCCTCACACAGCCTTTTCTGTCAAATCTGGCTCCAAAAGAAACCTACTGAGTCCAGGAAATGAGGTCAGGCCGACAGCAGACAACCTGCTGTTTGTGAGGGCGGGTTGGAGATCCAGAGAGGGGGCCAAAATGAAAACGAGACTACACAAATGTCAAACACTGAGCAAAGTAAAGGCTGTAAGACGGAGAGGTAACAGAGCTACAAGGGATGAGAGTGGGAAGGGGAAGGCATGAGATGAGATGGTGAACGGATGTACCTCCTCGTGGTTCTTCTTGAGGAAGTAAAGTTCTTCTTTCAGGCTGTCCAGATCTCCCCTCAGAGAGGCGATGATCTGCTCGTGGTCGGTTTTGGCCTTTTTCAGAGCAACACAGTCTCGTTCCACAGACTGACACATCACCAGCTCAGTCTCCCACCTGGGAAGTTTAGGACATATATTACAACGAGTGTGAACTGCAAAGACTGGAGATCTAACCAGTGAAAACAATTATGTCGTGCTTTCTAGGGAAGTTCTAATGAAGTGTTGTCATTTGCCTTTTCTTGATGAGCAACTTTTGTCTTTATTTTGAATTATATTTAATGGACTACACATGACATGTCTATTGATTGCCTTTTTATTAACATCCATTAGGCTTAACTATATCAGCTGAAATCATTCTTTTTCATATTATTTCAGGATTCTATGTACTCCACTGAGAGTCGGGCTTATTTTATACATCTAATCAAGTAAAGTTCACTTACTGCCCTGTCAGCTAATGTTGTTTTAAGTGCAAACATGCTTAACTAATAGTTCATCTATATGTAAACTTTATTTAAATTGCTTTATGTCTGCACTCTGTTGATTTATGCTCCTGTCTGACTTGTATGTAAAAGATATTTTTAACTTCAATGATCCTTTTTAATAAAGATTAGATAAAAAACATTTTAAAAAACATCTATAAAGTTTGGTCTTATATCTTACAGGATGTTTTTGCAGGCAGTTTGGAGATGATGTTTTTATATTTATCGATGTGTTTATATAGATATATGTATATAAGACATGGTTAATGTTTTTTTTACTGCAATAGAACGTGCCTTATACAGTTACATGTACATTTTAAAGCTGTCATATGTCTGCAAAGGGAAATTTACATTGACATTTACATTTAAAAACATTTATCGATAAAAGATATTCGACTGGGACTTCTATTTGCATAATGTTGACTAGTCAAACGAGACAAAATCTCTATTCAGAGAGGAAGGCTTTTCAAAGGACAGGCAAAAGTTGGAAACTAGTGGTTGCAGAAGTACAAAGTCGAACAACTCAAACAAAGTATTTCCATCAATAGGCAGAATTTGCATTATTAAAAAAAGTACAAAAACAAGTAAATAAACAGTAATATTCCGGCACATGGGGCTCCAAAAAATTTAATTTATAGCATTAATTTTATCCTTAATTGTATCTATCATTTAACAAACAAAATTATATGTAAGCTTAAAAACGTACTCACACATATTAAACTTGAATTTTATCTATTAAATAAAAAGGAAATATTCATAGAATTATGAAAAATTTGAAAATTCATTCAAAAAGTCTGACCCAAAAAAAGAAAAAAATGTCTATTTCTGTCACTTTATTAGAAATTATTAAATAAAAATGAATAAAATGTGTAAAATAAAATTTATAGCATTATTTTTCCTTAATTGTATCTATTATTTTACAAAAAAAGAAAAGGAAAAACCACAAAGCCTGTCCTACTTTTTCTGTCAACTAACACTAATTATATCTAAGCCTAAAACATATTCACACATATTAAACTTGAATTGTGTCTATTAAATGAAAATGAAATATTTTTAAAATTACGAAAAAATGGCAAATTTATTAAAAAAAAGTCAGACCAAAAAAGAAAAAAGAGTTTTCTTGATATTTTACATTAGACAAGTAAATTCACAGTCTATTTCTGTCATTTTATTTTTAAAGTCTCTAAATAAATAACAATGTATACTTTTTACGGTGTAATTATCAGCAATGAGGACCTTTACGTGATTAAATATTGCACTAAAAAGTGACAAATACGTCATTATTAAATCTCCTTTTAGTGTCGTCATGCTGTGCAGCCAGGCTTAAAACAGATAAAATGAAAGTACATTTCCAGGGTGTAAACATTAATCACTCACTTGATTCTGAAGTCATCAGCAGCCAGTTTAGCGTTATCAATCTCCAACATGAGACGAGCATTTTCCAAGGTCTTCTTCCTCACCTAGAAAACATTAACAAGGGTTAATGATAACAGCAGACGTCCAGCATCCTTCACCTGAGTCACACTGAAATCTGAATTAACACTCTCTTCATTGTGAATGTCTTCATACTGTACTGAATATACAAACTAAAGCCCTGTACAGTAGGAAATCCTTCTTGACTAACACATTCCAGTCTGATTAAAGTGTAACTATTCCTGTTGTGAAAAGACTTAATAATCATTAACATCGTCTTGGCTACAAGTTAATTAAAAGATCAAGTGTAGGTCAAATTCAGCCTCTGATGATTCTACCGATGCAGCTAAAAGACGAGCTGCCGTATATTTGCATGAATGCTTTGTCTATGTAAAATAATCAGGGTCAACCTTGAGCTTTGTTAATTGACACCTGCTAAACTGGATTTTTAAGTGTGTCTGAGAGGCTCCGGGCCCCTTCATGCCCACCTCCTGCTCCACAGCATGAGCTTGGGCCATCATGGAGTCAAGGTCGTGACCTTTGGGAATGCGGTCGAGCATGAGCTGCTTAATTTTGGCCTCCAGGTCGGCGTTGGAGCGCTCCAGCGTACGCACCTGGAGGAGACACAGAGGAGGGAGGGAGTTTAATGATCAGCTCAGCAGCCTAACAGTGCAGCTCCGCGTTCGGCGTCAGACCTTGTCCAGGTAGTTGGCCAGGCGGTTGTTGAGGCTCTGCATGGCCTCCTTCTCGTTGGTGCTGTTGCCGTGCAGCCCGTTGAGCTGGAGGCTGATGGGCCCGTTGAGGTCCTGGCTGATGGAGGACGAACGGGACAGAGGGCTAACGGCGGCGGCGGCGGCGAAGGACACCGAAGCCCGGGAGCGAGCACGGCTGGTGTCCATCAGGGAGCGACTGGAGAAGGAGGGCTGACGGTTCATTGAGTAGCTTCTCACGGAGATGCTGGAGGCCATGATGGGCGGCTGTGGAGGAAGCAAGGAAGCACAGAAACTCTGACAGCTATTACAGCTTCATGTCTCTCAGAACTTCAAAAGCCAGACTGCTTGACCTGCTGCGGTCATTTAATGCCAGCGTTACATGAGATCTGGTCCTGTGCCCTTAAGCAAATGGGCTTTATTCTAGCATTTAAATGGAAACACAAGTAGGGTCTTACATTCAAGACCGCCGGCTGCCCACTGAACATAATGAAAGGAGCCTTTCAACGAGTGCATGTATGGCTGGTTAGTGGCTTTTCAAACTAACCATCTGCGTCACCGAGATGACTGACTTTACGGTCGGAGCCACTTCAGCCTGTCATTCTCTGCTCTCCGTGCAAATGCAACTTCAAGTCAGCATAAAATCAAAATGTAAATGACCACGGCCCGACCATGGCAGGAAGAAGAGGCTCTCACTGAGGATGAGGACACACTAATGTGGTGTTTTACTGTGATAATAAGATGCATTTTATATTCTGGGAGAAGAAACAGAGGGGAAGATACTGTAGATGTAACTCTGTAAAAGCTGCATCTTCATTCTCTTTCCTATCAGGTGTTCTCATTACCTCCTGGACTTCAAGCAGGACCAGTTGTCGTGTTAGATGTCAGACATAGTGCAGCTTTGTCCGCCTACGTGTGCATGTCGGTGTGAGTTTTTAAGCGCATGCCTGCTTTTGTGTGCAAAGTCTCAGTGGCAGATTAGCGGTCAAGGGAGCCTCTCTGTGCCTCCTGTCACCTGATCCTCGCAACACCGTTCCCACAACACTACAAAGGGCCCAGCAGGAGACAGACGCTCCTTGTTCAGATGAAAGATAGAGCTTGGGAAAATGATCCAGAAAAATATTCCAGAGTGGAATTCCAGCGGCACAAGGAGGCACTTTGTTCGGCAGGAAACGGACTCTCGTTTCATTTTCATCTCGTTTCTAGCCGCTGACAGCTTCAAATGAATGTGAACAAAAAATTTCACTCAAGGAGAGCTGCAGAAGCTTTTTCATCCAGTTACAGTTTCAGTTTAAATCTATGCATCATGTTTCATCATAATCCCAACTATGAAACTATGAGCAGAATAAGTGTTTAAATCTTTCATTTTAAGAAGCCTGGTAGCTGAAAAAAAAGCAAAATTCCTCTTACCTTGATTTTCTTCAGGTAGAGTCCAGGTGGGATCCAGAGGAATGCAGCAGGGAGGCTCTGTGCTGCTGATGCTGCAGGTGAGCTTATATGCAGGTGTGCAGGAGGGTGGGCGGAGCTAACTCTCAGCGGGAGGTGCGTTTGCTACACCTGAAGGTCTTGAGAAAGGGAGGGTGCAGAGTCTTTTCCATTTCACTGATCTGCCACTGACATGCAACGTGATCCTGTGTTGACATACTTGATGCTAACTTAGTGCATTTTTATGGGAACGCAGTTACAACCTGTACCTAACACTGACATTGATGTTTTTAAAGGTAAACTCAGGACCTACCTTTTTATCAGGCTTTTAATTGATGTAATTGATTTGATGGTTTTTATTTCTTATTTCTCTTCATAGAAATTCACATATTTACATAATTTAATCTTTTCAATGTACCATTTATTACATCATTTTTATTATTTTCTTTATTCAGTTTTTCTGGATTTTGGCTACTATTTTGCCCTTTCCCTATCTATCTATATTTCAGTAACAGACATTTTAATTTAACTTAATTTAATTTAATCTAATATTGTTTTATGTTATATTATTTTTTGTTTTATTATTATATTTAATTTAATTTAATTTAATCTGATATGTCCTCATTGTATGTGTCATTTAGGAAAGCGTTTCCTCAGTTCCTTAATTTATTGCATTTTCATTCCTTTAATCTGTAAAGCACAACATTATGTATGAAAAGTGCTCTGATTATTTGATTAATTAGGATCAACTTAATCAGGAGCCTTTATTGCAGTTTTTATACAGTCTCGCCTTTACTTCACATATTTTTCTTCTTCTAATTGCATTAACTTTGTCTGGATGACTAGAATTCTTCTATAAAGTGCTTAAAGTGCTTCTCCAGGCTTGATTTAATGCATGAAAAATACTCCTCTTCCAAAAATAATTCATGTCTAACATCTTCTTTTAAAGAATTCTTCAAATCAAATCAATTTCCTGTCCCACATTGAAAACAAGAAACCCAAAATCAATGTATTTGCAAAGTTAGTCCACTTTCAAAATGTAATATCTTCAACACCAGGTGTGTGCAGGTTGCATGTTGAGCCACGCCTTTTAACAAAACACTCATATCACCTTATAAGCTGATAAGATGAACATATTGACATTTTCTGCTTATTTACACATGGTTTCAAACATGGAGCATTATTCAAATTTGTCAGGTTGAGTCGTTGGAAATATTCAGTTCTTTGGCAGCTAAAGGATCTACTGTGTTCACCGCTTTAATAGTTAGATATTGCAGCCTGTTGTGGCTTAATGGAAGCAGTTGTGCTGTAAAACTGTAGATCTATTGGAACAAAAAAAATGAGCTGAAAGATGCTTTGAATACTGAAATGCTCTAAAGGGCCGAGCTGAGCTGCAGAAATGGGTGATAATTTTAATCAGCCATCGCTTGTGGAGACCTGTTTTAATTTAAACACAGTCATTTCCTCTTGTTAATACAAACATATGGATTAATGCAGGTTTAATTATTGAAAGCTGCCACAGTGCAGCATCACTGATCACAATAACAGACATCCTCTCACGTATCTGTGCTATTAAATATCTCATTATCCGTCACTACTAGCATCGAGGTGTGCGGAGCTTCACCTGCGGTTCTCCGGTCCTGCAGTCGCTCATCTTGCTGTAACTTGACGCTCCTTCTGCCTGCTGAAGATAAAATATTCAACAAGTCAAGAAAGGAAAACCTGCTGGCTTTGAAACAAAACGAGGCTGAGCTTAAACAGGGAAAGGCCATCATCTCATTATGTTCTGTTTTTACCCAGAACAGCTGAATATTAGGTTAAATGTGAGCTGTTCATGGTGAAATACTGCAAAAAATGTATTTGTTTACTGTAAACACTTTACACTTTTTTCAGTCTCATGCTTACACCCTCATATCCCTATGGCTGAGGAGAGATGACTGACTAATCCTGACACTGTAGTTCTTAACATCTGCCCTCAAACTTCGGTGCTGGCGAACTTTGTCCATGCAAAGTCCTCTACCAACATAGAGGAGCCTGTGATATCAAAACTGTGCGGGTGGAGCATGTGATTCTCGTTTATTATCATATTCAAATTCAAGTGAGATGAAAATATTCCTTGGTGTCTCTCAGCATTGCAAATGTCTGGATTTGCATCGGCTCTGCGGACGTTCTGCATTTATTTTAGGAAGCTGCATGTCAACAAAAAGTGACCAGCTCAGGAAATATATTAGTGTAAATCTGTTGTTTTTCTTCACTGATGTATTCCATATGTATGTTATTTTAAAAACGAATTAATCAACCAGGAGAGTGTCCTTCTAAAAGCCTAAAAAGCATTTTCGATACATGCACCTCTCTCAAAGTCATCATGCAGTAACTATTTTGTTGAAAAAATGACACTATTCATATGATGTTAGGATTGAGGCATTTTGAGCTGCAGTATGTCAGTCTGAAAAGTACAAAAACACCAAATTAAAGACCTACTTTTAAGAAACACTCTGCTGCTATCTGGTTGTGAGCAGTGCATCCTTTAATAAACTACAATAATGTGCTTGTATAGCAGTGTTCAAAACTACCTCACAAGGTGCTTTTCACGTACTATACAATAAACACATCAGAAACTAAAAACAATGTGCTTTAAGAAGTGATGATTTGAGACAGGGGTGTCCAACATGCGGCCTGCGATGTGTAAAAATTACAGAGAAGACATTAACTGCAAACTGTTAATTCTAAAAACTGCAAATTTAAAATAATTTCTAGATCGTAACATGTCGATCATAAAGTAAAATACTATAATGTTCAGTTCCAAGATGCCTGTTGCTAATGCACATCTGTAAATGATAAACTGATACACAATGTTGTTGAAATTACAATTATTATTCTTAAGAAACCCCAGGTTGTTCATAATGTTTTGTAAAAAGATAGTACATTAAGTGTGAACATTTTCAGAATGCACTTTTTTGCATTAAGACGAAGGACAAACATGTGGAGTTGTCGTTATTTATAGGTTATTATGTTGTGATTTTACTGGAACAGCCCACTTGAGATCAGGTTGGCCTGTATGTGGCCTCTGATCTAAAACAAGTTTGACTCTCCTGATTTAATGATGTGATATAAAGAAAGCAAACTAATGAGTTTATATTGTAAGTTCATATAGTGAGATAACAATATTAACAACAACAGCGCAAAGTCAAATATGAATGCCTGGAATAGACAACAAGAAAAGAAAATCAGTCAGTAAGTTAAAAATATATTCAAACTACAATAGCATACAAATGCTCTTATTGCTTTGCTGCATGTTCCCATCAGACCACAGTTCATTCATCAGTCATCGATCCTCGGCCCTCCAGCTGTAATCTATCTCCACTGTGTGGTGAAGGCTGGTAAATACAAGCTCGGCTTCCCTTAAGACTTTGCACCAGAACTTTCCAAAAGAGGGCAGCAACAGGCCGCATGGATGTACTGCTCTGCTCATTATTCTGATGACTGAATGTCTAAATGTACTTTATCATACAACAAGAGGAAAATGCTTTATTGAATATGTTTGCAAGTGATGCAAAACACAAACAAGTGTAATCCTTAAACCCCTTAACGTGTAGTATTGTATACACTCAAATGGAAATGGACCTTTCTTTTAACTGGATGCACCATTGATTCAAATTAGAATCTTCTACATCTGCTGTGCATCAATTTATTCACAATTCTGCTTTTAATTCCTGGTATTTTCTGCAATTTTGGCAACCTTTGGATCTCCACTAGCATTTAAAATAAACATGTGAGTGTCCGAATATTGTTTTAAATGTGAATGATAGTCAGCTTAAGCAGTGTCCCCTCAGGAGTCAATAAAGTACCTCTGATTCTGACTCTTAACATACAATCGGATCACTCATGGTCGAGCTGAACCTCAATCAGCCCCTCGGCTTGCTTTCACTTTCTCACTCTCCCGTCCCGTCGCTCCCTCTGCGAGTGTCGATCAGAGTTTGGCTGTTAGATAAATAAACAGGTGATTAGACTGGCAGGATGTCAGGATACTACTCGTGACCCCACTTGACCCCTCGCGACCCTCTGTCACAAGTGATCATGTGACCACGCCAGCAAGAACTCACAGCGCAGCACGGATCGTGATGGCACACAGGTCAGATCACCGCTGAAATAGTGAAATAACATAACATTTTATGGCGTCTTTTGATGCTGATATCACAAGCCAGACAGTTTCAGTTCAAAAACTAAATCCAAGTGATGGATTTTTGACATAAACAGTTAATTTGTGGAGAAATACTGCACGGTGAGGTAATAATAAGGCATGATCTGCAAATGTGGTAGTCAGTGATAATAAAAAAAGCAATTAAATCTCCAAAAAGTACTGTGGAAAGTTTTTTTTGTTGTTGTTATTTACATCATTTAAAGTCCAGAGTAAGGACAACGTGGTATCAATAGTCATTTAGCTCCTTGAGTAATTACTTCCTGCAACACTTGTGCTGCTGGTTCGCTATCATTCACGTTGGTAACAGACAAACAAACGCAGACAGATCCAGCCAAAGCAGACAATGATCCAATTCTAGTGTCTTTCAACGTCATCAGCAGCTCTTCAGATTTTGAATACCAGCAAATACGTTTGTCTGAAAACTGTACCCATGAGCATTTTCTTTTCCTGAGCTGCATTTCTCAAGCTGGTAAATAAAAGTAAAAAGACTGAGAGGCAGCAGCGATTCAAGTTCAAGCACAAGTTCAGCCACGGATTGAAGCGAGGTGATGCACACAGCAGCGATGTCCTGTGAAAACCATCAGTGTCCACAGATGAACTTTAGCTCAGTGTCAACAGATTTGTCAGATAATCAACTTAAGTTTAAGTCTTTTCCCAGCTTTGGAAGAACAAGTATGTTCTCAAACTGAATGATAACCCGATGGTTTACGCTTCAAACCAAACACCTACTCCTGAGTGAGGTTATTTACTGCCTTTTAATACATCTTGTCTTGTTTGTTTGTATTTGTTTGTGTCTCATGTTAACGAATAGGTTAAAAAATCTGAATCACAAAAATGTGTGAAGCTTGTTTTTAACTGGACACGTCGATGTATGTCAACAGACTGAGTTGGACACGTGCTGGTGAAGCTTTATACTCCCTTACTGCAAAAGTTCTTTTCTTTCTACCAAGTTTGTTTGTGCTTAAATTTAAAAAATGCACAGAGGTGGAACACTTTTGCGAACTTTACGGATGGGCTGTTAATGTTACCAACTTTTACCAGCCTTACAGCTTAGTAACAGAGATTAAACTGACCTTTAATTACAGAAAAGATGTTTTACATGTCATAGCAACACATGTAAATAATAAAACACTGATAAATGCATACTGGCGGACTGCCTTAGTTTACTGGGACACTTGAACACAACAATGTTTATGCTCCTACACATTTTTTAACTGTAGTGAAGATGGGCGTTTTATTGATTCTCTATTTATTCTCACATAGGTGACTGTATTTACACTTTATGAGGAAAATCTAAATGATACTTTGAGTCTTTAAATGAGGCATTGTGGGGGAAAAAAACTCTACAAATTCACCAGACCATGATCAAATAATGCTCTAATGTGCTTTTTTTTTCCATCACTGGCTTTTTTTCTAATAAGTAATGCGCTCCCATTAAAATTCCACTAGACTAACCTAAACTATTGAGAAAATCTCACTGTAATGCAAACAGCCCGAGGCTTTTCTTTCACTGTTTCCACAACTTATCCCTCCCCTCGGCCGTGTTTCTCACAGTTTCCCCCCCATCAAAAGTTTAGTTCTAAGGTAACCAGTGGAAGTGGATTCGTTATTCCACCAATTTGAGCGGCTCAAAGCGCTGCTCCACTCCAGACGCTGATTGATGTAATTTGGGCCCCGAGTCAGTGTTTGATGGGCGGACTTCAGTCCACCAGCCAGCCTCTGATAAGGAGATAAGGATCTGCAGCGGGGAAATTACACACAGATAACAACATATGTGAGCAACTCTGGAGGTCAGCACCTGCACTCCTACGCTCTTTCTTTTCTTTTGCTGTAACTGTCTGTCCTTTTCATTTGGGTTCCCCACCACCACCTCCTCCTTTGCCTTTGTGTGACGGAAACACGTCAGACCACTCAGCATGTGTGTGTAGATCGTTATCGGGAGGGTTGGTAATATTTAAGATATGGATCTATATGCGTAGCTGGTGACTGTATGAAAAGTTGAAAGGGAAAGAGGTCTGTTAGAGTGTGTGTGTGTGTGTGTGTGTGTGTGTCAGTGCTTATTTAAGAGGGAAACTTGGCTAAGAATACAGTCTTATCCTGTACATGACCTGGGGAAGTAGCAACAGGAGCTGGTTAGTGGTGCAACCATGATCCTGTTGACAGCTGAACCACTGAGCAAGTTGTGTGAGTTCAGTTCTTGGTTTGGTGGCACCTTGGCAGCAGCTGTAATCAAAGTTTTCCCACGAGATTCCTGTGTGACAGTTTAAACTGCTCAAGCAACCCTACAAACTGAACCGGGACTCTAGACACTTGGGTGCCCCTGAAGTACCTTTTTCACTGTGTCTCTACTGGTTTGGTTTGATTGACTATTTTGAAACTTGTTTAGAAATGTTTACCAGTGAAAACTTTCACTGTAGCTAATTTTGTGACCATGTTTTACATCCTAGTTTTAAAGGCTCCTCAAATCTATTTTCATAGTTAGTCTCAAAGTTGAATTTTACATGAAAAATCTTTGTCGGTTTGCTTTTGTCATTGCTTTGTTCACTTTAATAAACAGCAGGACAGGATATTTCTTTGCACCTCCAGCATTTGATTCATTTATTGATATACACCAATCAGGCATAACATTATGACCACCTGCCTAATATTGTGTTGGTCCCCTTATGTGCTAAAAAATGCCCTGAACCATTGGGCATGGACAAGAGGACCTCTCAGGGTGTCCTATGGGGTCTGGAACCAGGACATTGGCACTGGATCCTTTGGGTACTCTGGATTGTCCAGTGGGGCCTCTGTCAATCAAACTTGTTCCACTGCATCCTGTTGATGCTTGATCACAATGGGGTCTAGGAAGTTTGGAGGTCAAATCAACATGTTGGACCATTGTCATGTTCCTCA
This sequence comes from Dascyllus trimaculatus, assembly GCA_024666655.1. Lineage (NCBI taxonomy): Eukaryota > Metazoa > Chordata > Actinopteri > Pomacentridae > Dascyllus > Dascyllus trimaculatus. Next base: position 20,194,463 of record CM045460.1, on the reverse strand, counting down.
ACATGTTCCTGATTGTTTGATGTTTTTCCATGTGGTGGGGTGCATTTTCCTGTGGGGGTAGGCCAGTGACATTTGGGATTTCCATTTGCATGAGGGAGTGTGCTTGTTGTGTGATAGTGTTTATTTGGGTGTCTAAGTCTCATCAACATGGATGTTAAAATCTAAGGTTTTCCAGCAGAACACCACATAGTACCACTATGATCAATGTTATTCACTTCACCTGTCAGTGGTTTCAATATTGTGGCTGATGGGTGTATATCTAATGTATTGCACTTAAAATCATATCACTTTCTTGCTATCCACTGCATTTTCTCATGCTATAAAATTTTGATTTCTAGACAATATCTAGTAAAAGAATTTACTTCGGGATTGTTAAAGTTCATCTGATCTTATCTTATGTTATGTACAGTTGTAAACATAGCTGCTTTTATCATTGGTATATAGCATATAGTTAACAAAAATCTCATTTTTATAGTACGTGGATACATGCTAGAGCTGCCAAACGTAGTCTGATGTGTGCACTATAACTGGCAAAGTCCTCATAGGCAAGTCTCACCACTTGGCAGCCATCTTGGTAATGGCTCCCATCACTTCTCTCAAGCAAACAAAACCAGCTGATATGTAAATGAATGTGGAAAGAGACACAATTTTAATGGTCACTGTGGTGCAACAACTGCAGATATAGAATCAAAACTGCTTAAACATGTCTGTAACCTTGCCTCAAAATAAGGTATAAAGGCATTTTATTCCCTCGGATGCTTATACTTTACTGACTACACATGCACACGGTTTGGTTCAACAGTACCACTGGCTGGATGTTTCCTAGTGACTTTTTGCAGGGAGACTTATAACTGCAATCTTTGGAGCAACAAAATTCTCCCACAGATTTTCATTTAGGATCCTTTAGGTGACGAGTCTCTTCCTCATAATGTCCCTGGTATAGATTTTTACCACCATGGTCATTTATTTTCTGCCAGTTGCTCAGAGCAGCAGAAATAAAACTGGGACCAAAAAAAAGGAAATGTTTTGAAAATTTCCCTCCTTAAAAAGAAAGTTCTTATCGTTTCAAATCTTTATCCAAAAGCGAAAACAACTGCGGCGAACGCTTCAAACCAGACAAGACACACAAGACAATAATGATATATCTCTGTGATCCATCGCTAATGTGATCATTGGATGTTTGTTTTCAGGCAGAGAGCTCAAAATCCGATGTTGCTCAGCTTTCCTTCATTTGGTCCCATTAACTGCTGGCAGCACTCTTGTTTTTCCGTTGTTGTTGAAAGAAGTCCTTTCATATTCATATGCCATGTTCTGAAGTCTGCACTCTGTGTGTGTGTGTGTGTGTGTGTGTGTGTGTGTCCTCAGGAATTATTTTGTAAAAGAAAAAAAAAGCCTGTTCCAGTCCAAAGCTGATGGTTAAACACTGAAAAATACTTGTTTTAACACATTTCCTAATGACCAACCTTATTTTAATGACTTTATTCTAACAAAAATTTATCATCCATTTAAAATTAGTCGTTAGTGGTGTATGTAATCTAGAGACAAAGATGAACTGTATTTAATATTAATCCAGTGTAAATCAAATCAGAAAACCTTCATTAACTATGGTTAATCTTTAAAAACTTGAAATATTTGTCAAGATAAAGACTGAAACTAAACATTAAGTGCAATTAATTGCACAAATCCTCTCATACTTCATATTTTTCACATTAAATGCTAAACATTTTGTCTTCTTTTTTATCTGTACTTGTGTCTCATGTAGTTTATAATAAATAAGAAAAACATCTGGATTATAACTTAATGTGATGCATGTTTTTCACTGTTCAATGTTGTTGCATTTAATACTTTTGCTGATTTAATTTATTGTAAATTAACCCGTTAAACCTTGAAAAACTAAAATATTTGTCAAGATAAAGACTAAAACTAAACCTGCCCGACATTGTTGGGGCTAGTTAACTTAAAGTGCAGCTGTCTATGCAAATCATCACATACACTGTCAATTTTTTCACATTATTCTGAACATTTTGTCTTTTTTTATATTTACTCATGTAGTTTATAAAGAAAAAGAAAAGAATCTGGATATCTAAGTACTGTGATGTATGTTTTTTTCTGTTCAATGTTGTTGCATTTGATACTTCTGTTAATTTAATTTAATGTAAATCAAAAGAGAAAACCTTAATTAACATGGTTAATCTTGAAAAACTAAAATATTTGTCAAGTGGACTTAAAGTGCAGTTATTTATGTAAATCATCACGTACACTACACATATGTTCACATTATATTCAAAACATTTTGTCTGGTTTTTAATATACACTAGAAAAAAATGCTATTATAAAGTATAGTGATGCATGTTTTTCACTGTTCAGTGTTGCATTTAATAGTTTTGCTGATTTAATATAGCGTGAAACAAATAAGAAAACCTTAATTAACACAGTTAATCTTTTAAAAATGAAATATTTGTCCATTTTTGAGGCTAAAACTAAACCTGCCTGGCATTGTTGGGGGCAGTGAACTTAAAGTGCAGTTAATTAAGCAAATCATCGCATATACTCTACAAATGTTCACATTATAGACTGAAAATTTTATCGTTTTCTTTATATTTACTTGTGTCCGATGTGTTGATCATGAAAAAGAAAATAAAACTCAGGGTTATTAAGCATTGGAAGCATGTTTTTCACTGTTCAGTGTTGACAGGTATGTTGCATTAAATACTTTGGCTGTGTAAATCCAATAAGAAGACCTTAATTAACATGGTTAATTTTAAAAAACTGAAATATGTGTCAAGATAAAGACTAAAACTAAACCTGCCCGACATTGTTGGGGTAGTGAACTTAAAGTGCAGTTAATTAGGTAAAGTACAGGCCGAAATTAATATTTGAATTAAGACTATTCTGTGATGAATGGCATGTTTTGTCACTTCTTCGTGAACGTGACATATTAGCAATTAGCCTATAGCTGGGCCTGATTAGAATAACTACTCCTTACACAGTTAAAGGGCTCATCCTACCAGATATTACTGTGTCAGATTTGACAACAGGAAGAGGAAAAGAGTGTTTCTTTAGCTACTGACAGAGCGACATGATATATTTCAGTGCTTCTTGCTTGAAGTAAGTTGTTGATCAATATGCCCAGCGGGTGCGATGAATATGCACGAGGCGTCCGCCGCGGCGGCCCGGTAATTGCCGGTCGTCAGGGGTGGCAGGCTGGGTAATTTGCATCTTGGGGATCCTGCAATCAGCGTTCTATTCATTACCGCGCCAGCCGCTTCATCTGCTGGCCACTCAGAGCTGCCAATCTCCCCTCGGCAGCCAAAGCATTTGAAAAAAAAAAGAAGAAACAGAATGGAAAAGTTTCAATTATAAGCCAAGGCTGCGGGTAGTGGTGTAACAAGTCCTAAACCCTATATTTAGGCTGTTTTATGCAGGTGATTGACTGTTATTGCATTGTGAAAAGAGAACTAGAGGAGAAAAGGAAAAAAAGCTCAATGAAACAACCATAATCTCTTGTATTTTATATCACCTTTATCTCTGTCTGTATTCACAGTGGGGGGGGGGAGAGGACAGTGGCTGCGACATCTTTGCCCGTCTGAAGTGGGCCTTCAGTGGCTCCATCGAAACACAGAGAGGAGGGGTTACATGAAAGAAAGCTTATTATGCGTCTATAAGTGAACACTGGCACTCAGGGCCATTGTCTCATGGCGATTACACACTGTGGGCAAGGCGAAGGGCTAACACACTGGAAATCTATCATTTTCTCCAATGTGGCTGCGGGATCAGAAAAGGGGAGTTTTTAAGCTGATATATGACACCTGACACTGTTTCTTCTCCTCTCACAGCCATAACCTCATAAATAAACCTGACACAAGCATGTGGCTTTGTATCCTGTCTCAGCTGTGCTTTTATTCTTATGTTTCTCACTTCAAAAAAAAAAAAGGAGGATGCACGACTGTTGACGCTTCATCCTGATGACTTGTGAGCCCAGGGGGATGTGTCACTCAGTGTGTGTGTGTGTGTTTCTTCCAGCGCTGCAGCAGGAAGGGAGTTCCTTGTGGTTGAGGGGTCTCAGGACAAGCGAGTGCCAAAAGAGTGCACATGTGTTCGCAGTGTGAATCTTTTTCTATTGTTTTACAGTGGCACAGTTGCTGCTTCCTGCATCATAAATCTACACGCAAAACACAGTTTATAGGGTAAAAAAACACACTTCTGAGCTACTTACAAGCCCCGCATCCATGCACAGACGTGAAAATGCTTGAAAAAATCATGCATGCGTTGCTTATGAGTAATACCACGCATGCATTTACTAACAAACAGCAACACACACACACCTCACAGCTCTCCTGCCCTGCCATTGTCTTGCAGAGGAAGCCTGCGAGTGAAGGAGGAGGTGGGATCTTGTCCTCAGCTGGAGGAGAACGTCGGAGTGGGGGGGGAGAAAACACCGGGATGGAAAAGACGAGGCCAAGAGGAGGCGCAGGGGGAAGAGGAAGGAGGGGAAAAGAGGAGGAGGAGGCAAGATGTTCCTCACTGACAGGCTGGTTGGACTAGCTGTAGGCGTAAAGCAGCTTTAATACAAAGTGAGCCGAGGAGGTCGCACATGTATGCAAACTTAAATCAGGGACCACTAAAGCTCCCACTGGGAGTCCGAGGACGTTAAATAAGAAATATATCAATATTTCACTGGTGATTTTGATATCTCATATCAAGCGGGTTTAGGTTTTGTGGGGCAAAAACCTGAGCAAATGGGTTTTGTGTGTTTATTTGAAAACCTCAGCCTATATAGTAACGCCTCTCACACATACATCCAGCTTGCGGGGCTCTGATGGCGTTATAATAGTGTCTGCTAACTGGATTGAAACACTTTGACTGGCATGGAGCCGTTCAGCTGATTAAAGCCACCACATCAGTCCGTGTGTGTGAGCGTGTGCGTGATTGATACGTTATTTACACAGTCATAAAGCGCTAACAGCTACCATGCTCGATATGTGCAACCTGAAACAAAGGAGGCGGCGGCCTAATTGAAAGAATATTTGGATTTGGTAGAGGGTTTAAATGCATTGTCAGTGAAAATCAAAGACTGTTTTCATCCTCCAAAGTACAATTTATCTTGTAGCCACCACATCTGCATACAGTCTGAAGTAGGTCAGCTACAAACACAGTGCGTATGTATTAAAGTGCAAATAAAGTACAAATATATGTTTAAATGCTAAAAAAAGTTTAATTTAAGGAAACAAAAGAAAGCTGGGTATATTTAGCATCTATATTTTCTTTAATCTGCAGTCACTTTAGCTTAAATTCAGACTTAAATTACAGTTCTGTATGAGCATTAAATGCAAAATGACTTTAAAGTACATGTTTGGTGTCTCTGACTAATAAATTATTATGTATGACCTCATTGGGTTATTAATAGTGAAGCAGCAGCAGCGTGTTACTGTTGTAGCTGATGAGGTGGAGCTACTTTGAATTACTTTATCTACAGTTTTAAGATAAATTTGAGGGGTAATTAGAAGATTAATGGGAGAGGACAGAAGAAAACAAGTATGTTTTCAGTTGTTGCACTTTTAAAAGTTGGATTTTTGGTGAGAGATTGCCTGAAACCACTGATTTAATCTTTAACAAAGTGTTGTGTTCTAATAGCTTATTATTGTGTTATCCATTGTTTTGAAGCAACTAAAGCTGTTACCTAAATGTGGTGGAGCAGAAAGTACAACACTCCCCTCTGAAAGGTAATGGAGTGGAAGTATAAAGTAGCATAAGATGGTAATAAATTGAACTCAATTACAAAACTTCAGTAAATGAACTATGTATTTGATGAATACGGGCCCATCAGAAACTGAAACAGACTTTTTCCTATTGTGTACTGAGACGGTCGACGTTGGTACTGAGGCTTTTGCTTTTTAGTGAAATTTCTCAACAGCTGTTAAATGGACTGCAGTGAAATTAGATAGAGTCGGGAAGATTATAACAGATTTTGGATCAAAATTTTCTGTGTGTGATGACAAACATGATGTACCAGTCGTAAAGCATCAGTTGTACTTTGTGTTTAGTACTAATTAACTAATGTTACCATGGTAACGCGCAAAAATAATATGGTAAATGTGGTAAAGTTGGAAAGTTAATCTCAATTGGGAAGCACTTTGGGTTAATATTTGTTGTTTTATATGGATTATAGCAACATAACCCTGCTAAATGTCAACATGTTGGCATTTTAATTCTAAGTATCCAGCTCAATGTAGCCCAGCATCATTAGAGAGCCACTAGGAGGCCTCTAGATTCTCAGTCTTATATATTTGCCTTGATTGTTATTTGTATTTAAACCGTCATTTTAGCTGAACTCAATCAGTCGCTAACCTCTGCTGCTTTGTTGAGAAAATGCAGCCCACTGTCAGGATTGTAATCATCACATTATATGTGTTTAATTCTAAAGCAGCTGACCATTCTTTTTCAGAAATATACAAGTCTTTACTGAAACTTCCTTATAAAACATGAATAGAGTGGTTCAAAATGATTTATATGAGAATGTATAAGATCCCGGTCTTGTTTAAGGACCGTATATGACGACTGTTTTCTCACATCTGGGAACCTCTCAATGGAAAAATGACTAAGGCCGGATTAATAATTCAATTTTTGACTACTGCTTGATGTCAACACACACATGAGCAAACACAAATCTCACACAAAGACATTCAAAACAATATTTATGTGCTATATGGTCATAGGTTCACAGTTTTCAGTGTCAGCTTAACTTTGCACCCCACCCCTATACTGTATCACTGAAACTCGAACCCCATTTCTGCGTCCACTGAAACAGCATAATTGATTTGACGTGTCTCTGTCAAATTATTGTGTAGCACCTCTCCCATTTCTGCTCTGGTGCATATCTTCGCCACGCTTTGCCTGCAACTGGACTCCGCGCACACAGTAACTCCCTTCTCTCCAAATGACTGAAATAACACCGTTACTCCTGCCATCATCGTGTCAAAACCCTTTTCAGTGTCGGTCTGTCTCACCCGGCGCGGATGTCCAGACCTCCAGCTGTCAAAATTCCAGAAAAAAAGAAGAAGAAAAATAATAAAGTGGGCCGTGAAAAGACTCCTCCAGACACATGAAGAGGAAGAGCTGAAAAGTAAGGTGGATTCCAGGGAAGTGAAAACGCTGGGAATTTACGCTGGGAAGGCTCCTTGTCCGGTTTAGAACAACAAACCCCTTTTTTTTTGTTTTATGTTTTTTTGAGAGGTGTGAGCGGTATGCCAGCACCGTCGCGCCTCCCTGGACCTGAAAGGGAAGAAAACCTGCTCAAGCCTCTGAAAACCACGGCAACCTCACGGTCCTGCCCACAAAAAACACCTTGACACGCACCTGTCAGAGACGTCAATACGGCCTGTGTGCACGTGCACGAGGTAGAAAAGTGAGACAGAAAAGTGCAGTGCAGCTCTGTGGGTGGCAAAGGAGAGGGATCACTGGATCTGACAGGAGCTATTTGACTAATCCAAAACAACAGCTGTAAGGTAGGGATGAGGGGACGGAGGCGGGGGAGGAGGAGGGCTGTCAGTTGAGGGAGGATTTTTTGGGTAGAGGGGAAGTGGAATATGAAAATTAATTCCGCATGTAAGCCCTGAGGGGGGAAAAGAACCTAAAACACTGCAAACTGAAAAAGAAAATGTTGGCCACGACAAAAAAAGAGAAGGCGGTGGCGGGTGAAGTGATGTAACCAGAAGAAGGGGGGAGACAGAATGAGGGAGACAGGCAGAAACGGCTAACACGGCTTCCCTGGGTTGCATCCATTAGCCTCCACACAGGGGGTTGTCGCAGCACACACACACACACACACACAGAGAGAGAGAGAGAGAGAGAGAGAGCGTCCGTCCTCATGCATACGCCGGCCTTCATTACACATCTGGTTGGGTTTTGGGGAGGGAGGCTGCAGTTGGGTGGTCCTCGCTCCTCTAACACGTTGGCCCTGTTAACACGGCAGGCCACGGCGAGTCCATCAGCCTGCAGGGCAGCACCTTAACATCTTAACATCTCTGTGCAGCACAGCAGCAGCAGCAGTTACAGCTCAGTGTAGGCGCGCAAAAGCAGTAAAAAAGGGCAGAATTTTACCTTTAGGGCCGGCAGTGAGATGGATTTCTTCCTGTTTTTATCAAAAATAAGGAAGGCAAAGGTCGCAGAAGTAGGGTTTACAGTTTTAAGATGCAATTTTACTTAGAAAATCAATAAAATTCAAATATTTGTCAGGAAAATTAACCAAAAAAGGATAAAAAAAAGAGACAAACTTTGCCCGATCAAGAATAACCTTACAGGTAATACTTCAAAAACACAACTATATCAATAATGAGCTTTAGAGGGGCGGGCAGGTTAATTAACAGCTCACCTTTTAGTTTCTTCTTGTCTGATGTCCTGGTAGCAGCTCTTCTGTATCTAGGATAAAAACATTAAAGTGCTTTCAGTTGTTTCTTCTAACTAAATAAGCATAGTTCCAAAAATGCTACAGTGCTGCTGATAGATATGGATATATAGATATAAATGATACCTTCATTTTTTCTTGATTTAATTTGTGCTGTTTGGCCTGACCCATAAATTCTATATACCATGGATGGTACCAGACGATCACATCAGCCTCCTTGCCGTCAAAATTGGTTCCCTGCATAATTAACAAGTTCAGAGACTCGACCCATGAAAAGCAAAAACCGTACCTGAGTTAAATTTGGCTGCTAACCCATTCGAAGAAGTCTTTTTGTGCAGTGAGGCTCTGCTCCTAGCTCTCCTGCCACATTCGAACAGGACTGAACTTGCAATTTCACTGTGGAACTTCAATATACAAAAACGGACTCCTGCACACTGTCTAACTTGCAATCATCGATTTATTGGTGCAGTGTTTCGGTACTATACCCCTATCAGGCAAATAGACTATTTGACAGAAGTTGCACCAATAAATTGATGACTGCATGTTAGGAAGTGTGCAGGAGTCTGTTTCTATAGCTGTTGGATGTACTCTTTTCCTCTCCTACGCACCTTCTAATGAAATAGATGTGCAAAGACTTCCCTTGAGTTTAAACCATGGGACTTCAAACTTGGACAGAGAGCAAACATCATATTCAGGGTCGAACTGACTCAATCTTCATGCCGAGGATCACCATCAGTGAAGAGATTTAAGTCTCATGCTTTGACCCGAAGACTAAACAGCAGTCTTTAGTAGAAAAAAAACCCTGCAGCTTGCAGAACTGAAGAAGGTGCATCAGGGCAGCAGCACGGCCCAGAGCATGCTTGCAGTTTTGTTTAACATTCACTATGAATTTGTTCCTGAGAGACTGTCAATGCAGGATTCTACTGTCATGTAACAAAAATATAAAGCAAATGGCCTGAACTGTGACACATGCCGTAGCGCCAACAACATCAACTTGATTGTTTACCTGCCCTGCTAACCACAACGACTTCCTCCTCTTTCCCAAAACGAAGTTCAAGTTGAAGGGTTGGTATTTTGACACGGGGGAGGAGATGTAGTGAGTGTTGCAGGTGCTGCTGAACGCGCCTACAGACCATGACTTCCAAATGTTGCAGGAGCAGTGAGAGCAGTGTGTGACTACTTTGAAAAGAACGGAGGCCATCTTGAAACCGGGTATAGTTTTTGCTGTGGAACTTCTTGATCACACATCCTAGTTGCAGGAAAAATAAATAGTGTTGCAAAGAAAGGAGATGTAAAAATCCACAGCTGGAACCAAACCAGAAATACTGCACATCTCAGACCAGCAGGAAACCCACCAGTCTCCCCTCAGAGCTGATCTGTCTGAACCAAACATCATCCACCACAAATAAATGAGGAAGCTCCGTGTGAAAAGTGGCTTCAGCTGCAGTTCCTCTCTTAACTCTCAAACTGTGCGGAGATAATGACAAAGCAGTTGAAATGAATAGTCTCTGATTTCAAATGTAACTATGTATGTTCCTGTCCTACCTCTCTTTATAGCACAACAGTGAAAAACAAACATGAGGTTTAATCCAAACCTCTCTACGTACAGAGGCAGAGGCCTGCGATCTGCAGTTCTGGGTTCGATTTAACTCGCTGAGGTTACGTCGGTTCTGCTCAGAGTCTTGGCTGTGAAGCTGTTTCTGTGGCTTCAGACCAAACCAAGATCAGAGACCCTTTTCCATACAGAGCTTGTCTGGCTTCTCTCATCCCGCTATACTCAGTGTCTTCTCGATGTCATTCCAGAAACCATGAGAACAGATCGCGCTTCTTCTTCTCCGCTTCCATCGATGTGGTAGCGCTGAAATACCTGAGAGTCTTCAGTGAAGTATGCTGGAGCATCGTTTTGATGGGATCAGGCCTTCTTTGGTCATGAATGCGGTTTTGGGCAAAGAGACGTAAATGAAAGGCAATGAAAACTGACAGAGTTAAACACTTGAAGGTGAGGAGCTGATGCAGCGGACGGCTTTGGCCATACCGGTGAGGCCTGAACTGTCTGGCTGGACTGCTTAGGTGAACTCTGAGAAATGTACCACCGTCTGCATGTCAGTAATCTGATTTACAAAGAAGAACATGCACATGATGTTTAGCTCTCACGCTAGGAAGAGGATAAGACAGCATGAAGTCATACCGCTTTTATTTGGGAGGATTTATTTAATTTTAAAAAAAGAAACATCGGTTCAGGAAAACATCCGAAAGTCTGATTTTTTTTTTATTGCATCATTTTAAATATTTTCTGCATTAGCCTTAAAACTAATCAATCATTTTAAGTGCTATGATGCTAAAATTATTTTTAAAACTTTAAATGTGGAAGTCTAGACATGGAGCTCTCTTTAAAGCCACTTCGGGAACTTTAAACCCGCCTTCATGTCTGATTGGGTCTCAGTTTCTGGGTAACTTATACAGAGCAGCTTTTGCACTGCGTGTGTGTGTCTGTGTGTGTGTGTGTGTGTGTGTGTGTGTGCGCGCGCGATCATGACTGTATCATGGACCTAAGTAGCAACAGATGCTGCGCTGACCTCAGAGGCTTCCTGGAAACACAAATTTGTCAAAATGAAGCAGGAAAAAGAGAGAGCAGCAGTTTAGGTAAATGTAACATATAGGGACACACACACACACACAAAGACACACACACACTTCCATGCAGACACACACTCATATATACATATGTGTGTCCCTTCACTTACTGGACACACACACACCTAGCTAAGGGTCCGGTTACACGGGGATGCACACGATGAATAATTGCAAATACGGAAATAAATACAAACATCTACTCAGTATCTGAGGGTTTACTACAAACACACACACAACCTTCTGAATCACTTACATCCACTGAGGTTTTGCTGCACAAAAATGTGTCAAAAGTACAAATTAGTTCTGCTTTATAATTACATCCCTGTGTTTACTATGATCATGCATTCAATACTGTATTTAATGAAAGTACATCAGTATTATAAACACAATGTAAGCATGTGTGCAGTGGATCCTCACAACATTAAGTATTATATTAGTATGTTATGGTATATTTGCAATATCACACTATAAAAGTGTCCAGTATTTAAAAGTTTAAGTAAAATGCATGAAGCATTTATCAGGCTTGACATTATTTTTGGATCCTTCTCATGCAGTAACACTTAAGTACATTTATGTATCATTTGATTCTAATTCAGCTTTTAGTTTGTTTATTCTACATTAAAGTCTGTATGTGAAACTTCATCTGAAATGTACCAGTAGCATTTACTATGAATTTTTGAAGCCGTTGAGAGGAGCCAGCGCTGACATTGTGTCAATGGTCACCAGGAGGCAAATGTGCGAAATTAGAAAAGAAAACTTGGAAAAAAGTTGAGAAAATACATTAAAAGCACTTTGAATAAAAGCTTCTCATATAACTCTTCATCTAAAGTTACATTTCAATAAAAAAAAAGCAATAAATCCCTGCAGCTGAAATTTTATCTCCAGATAATACAGACTATAAACTAAGCTGCTAAGTTTAGTTTCTGATGAAGGATCATTTCCGGCTGGTGTAATGACAGAGCTTTTGAAATGCAGCTTGTAAAACAAACTGACTCTGGCTTCGTTCCAGGGAGGCAGTTTTTGTTTTTTTTTTGCGCTCGCTGGCCTTTCGAACGATAACACCGAACGATTTGATGTGTGATTTACGGCCACGGCTCCTCACTGAGAACCGCGCTGCCCCTCTCATCCATTTCAGCCCTTTTTTCTTTCTTGAGCACCGGAAGCAATCACGCTATCTCGCTGACGAACAAGCGGCCTGACCGCATGATACCACCTCTTTAGGAAAAACAAGCGGGAACGCGTGCCAGTCGCTCTCACATGCGATCAATTATTTTACGTTGAGGTCGGTCTGGGGGGAAAATTTTCAGCCATTAGCCCTTTAGAGCAGGGATCATACTGAGGGTAATAGTGACTAAACACTGAATAAACACATTTGGCTAATAGGTCATTCAAACCCGGAGCGGAGAAGGTGGAGCTGTTGATTGGCCAGAGGGTTGTTCGGAGTGCGTGCATTAGCAACATGTGCTCAAATGAATTCAGAGAAACAGACAAAACATCACAAATGCTTTGCAACACAACAGCTTGCAGTGTTTGATTTCTGTTCAAACTGTCGCATGGAATTATCGGAGCTACTGTAAATCAAAATTTCAGGGGGGAAACAAGCAAATGAGTCACACACAGCTGACTTGCAATTAGCAGCGAGGGGGCGTCGGCTTTAATAGCGTTCAAGGCACTTTGAGACGGGCTCTTTCTGAACGGATTTCTGGGTTGTTAGTCGAATTCTTAGAAATTATGCAGTTTGTAAGAGGAGAAGGTCTCAGAAACCAGGACGAGGAAGTGCGACTGCAGCAGAAGTCGGTGTGTCGGTTCGATTTGTTTCAGACAGTGAATCCAGATTAAGAAAAAGAGGATCAGATTACAAACAAATGAAGACTACATATGTGCAGATCATGGACTGGTGGGACACAGAAATATCCAGCTCTTATGTTTGTGTAAGAGTTGCTGCTTACTGCACAAAAATACTGCATTTCAAGTAAAAGTCCTGCATTCAATACTGTATTTAAGTAAAAGTACATCAATATTATAAACACAATGTATGCATATGTGCAGTGGATCCTCACAACATTAAGTATTATATTAGTATGTAGTGGTAGTATGTTATAGTACATTTGCAATATCACACTATAAAAGTGTCCAGTATTTCATTATTATTGGATCCTTCTCATTAATCCAGTAACACTTAAGTACCTTTATGTACCGTTTGATTCTGGTTCAGCTTTTATATTTATTCTATACCAAAGTATGTATGTGAAACTTTATCTGAAATGCACCGGCAGCATTAGCATGTAAGCAGCATTTTAATGGATGCAGTCATTGTAAAGCTACTTTTGACTTTTTAAACTGTTGTTCCACGTTAAATATATTTCATTACATCACAATTCATGAGTTGATCTATGTTTTTTATGTGAAATGTTAAGATTTAAACTCACTAGTCCTCCTCAGAAGTAAGAGTAAAAGAGTAAAAAGTACTATATTGCCCTTTGAAATGTAAAGAACGGAGAAGTAGCAAGCAGAAAATGTAAAGTAGAACTACTTCAAAACCATATTTGAGTTGAGCACAAAGAATCTGATCCAACACTAAGAATTTAAAGTATCACATGTTTTAGTCGTAACAGTTAACAATGACTCAAACTTAAGTGCAGCCTTGAAAAAACACAACAAAACATGATGTTGAACCAAGCAGCGCTGTGTTGTTGTATTGTGGGTCTTTCCCCACACAGCTTCAGGCGAAGCATTGGAAGGGTGAAACGTAACTACTCACCTAATTAACCTCAACATAAGAGGCAGCTACTCACCGGGAAAACCTCGACCTCAATCTCACTGCGCCGCTGCTCCACTGCGATCTCTGTGCTTTTCTATTTATAGCGTTTCTGTGTTTTTCCATCGAGTAACCAAGTGGGTATCGCACTTTCTCATCTCCAGCCCTGATTGTGTCCACTTGGTCTATTTACTCTTGATTCAGCCTCGCAGTTGTGAGGTTTTTTCAAGTGTCTGCAGCAATATGATTATACTTTTTTTTTTATAAACATATTTGCTGCTTCTTTTTTGTCCCAGCAGAAACACATCCAGTACCACACGGGCCGCTCCTCTCTTCCCATCACCCTCTCTGTTTCCCCCCCCGCCCTCCCTCTGTTTATTCTTCTGGTGGTGTACAGCAGGCCCCAGAGCCCAGAGGCGAGTCATGTTCTCAGGGAAACAGCAACTCTCCACAGAGCTGATATCAAAATAGTTTAAAATGTGAATCGTCTGATAGTTCCCAGTGAGTGCGGAGGCCGAGCCAAACACTTCCAGATCCCCCTGCCAGGAGAATGTAAACAGAGCCGGGGGCTGCGAGGGAGCAAGTGAACCTGTTGTGGTCTTGTCACACAACGCAGCTCAAACCGGTCTGTTCAGCTTGGTTGGCCGGGACCGAGGTTTTTTTTTTCTCCCCCCCCCCCCAAGTCCTGTTAAAAGAAACGTGTTGTTTTTGCACACAATAAAGTCAAGGGTGTGCAGGTGGCGACTCCTGATGGGGAAATATTTTGTCAGAGCGAGAACACTGAGATGAACCAGACGTCAGCGGATGTTTCATCTGTTATTTCTTCATGTCTAAAATTAACAATGGTGAGAATCCGAGGTTGTACTTTTCCCTCCGAGGGACGTAATTAAAAAGATGCTGCCCGTATAATCTCGGTGTCCTCGCCGGTTGCTGCGCGCCACCCACTCCCCCCTCGCCCCCTCTCTGAACTCTTTTATTTTGAATGAAAGAAAAATCCCACCTCTGCACCTCGCAGGATTTCAATCACTTAATTTGAGTCAACTGATCAGGGTGGCAAAAAAGTCTGTGATCTAGCTTCTTTTTTTTACACAGAGAACTGAAGACAAAATGTGTATTAAAGCTGAATTTGATGGATTTTTTTTCAATGCATATACATTTAATTAATAATAAACATCCTAGTTTCACATATAGACACATTTTACATGGAGAAACACTTTTTTCTGCTTGCAACTTGTGTTATAAACCATTTATTTAATATTAATATGCTGCCTCTAGATGCTAAATGATGATTAAAGTATTGGTCCAGTGTTTATAATCAGGGAAATGTCATTTTATTTACTTTTATTTAACCAGGAAGTACCACTGAGATTAGAAATGTCTTTGAACAAGGGAGACCTGGCCAAGGTAGCAGCCATATAAGATCAATAGCTATGCAAAACAGATAAATAATACACAAATGCACAATAAACAGTAAAATGATAACAATAGGACAGACTGACAGCTATTCAAGGAAAGTGGCCTCTCAGGAAAAACAGTGACACTCCTCCTTTACTGTGTTAAGACACTCTTAAACTCATTAATGGATATGAATGATTCTAGTTTAAGAGTTCTTTGAAGATTATTCCATGACCATAGCGCATGATAAGAGAACGCTGTTTTGACAAAGTTACTGTAAGTGAGTAATAAAAGCTGCATTACTTGTAATAGAGCAGTTTTACTTAATAGTTAAACAGCAGTTCTCCTTCTGTCACCAGATTTAAATTGGTAAAATTGGAATTCTGCTCAGTTTGATCGACAACTTAATGTTATATAGTTGCATACCAAACATATTTACGAACTGTATTTTCTTTGGCTTCTCTTCAAACAGTCAGTAATACTATCTACTGCACAGCCCAAGAGTTAATTTCTGGAGTGGAAAGGTTGATTCTAACATCGACATTTCTACTCGGAGCATATTAAAGTTATTATAGATGATTACTCTCTGTAAAGTATGCTGAAGTGTGGACTGAAAATGTGGGGAAACACCTCAGTTTTATTCCAAAAAAACGTAAAAATATGAAACAAAAGTGACTTATTAAGTGTAAACTCTCATTTTTCAAACCAGAGCTGATGCAAACTCACATTAAAAACGACCCCAAAACTTCAATTATCTCCATTTGTTGGCTTAAAAAGCTCCGAAACCTAATTTTATTTATTCTATGTGTGTGTGTGGAACATATGCTGTGTGTGTGAAGCGTGTATTTGTGAGTTTTATTGGTGAGGATTCAATGCATTTGTGTATTTTTGCACGCATGCCTGCACGCTGGAAGAACAAATCTTGCGTAATGCTTGATTTGCTCCTTCATTTGTTTGTCCGTGTGTTTGTTTGTGCTGGACTTCAGTGTGTTTGTCAGGTAGCCAGAGATGCCAACATGCAGCAACACAATGTTACAATCATCCTCATCC
Source organism: Dascyllus trimaculatus (assembly GCA_024666655.1). NCBI lineage: Eukaryota > Metazoa > Chordata > Actinopteri > Pomacentridae > Dascyllus > Dascyllus trimaculatus. Next base: position 20,178,222 of record CM045460.1, on the reverse strand, counting down.
TCATCCTCATCATTATTATTACGTCCAGGACAGAGATGCATGTTTGAGAGAGGAGATTCTCAGCTTTGCTTTACTAAGATGTTTTGATATCTAATTTATTTGTACTTGCAGTGATTTTTAATCAGTCAATGCACTTTTACATTTGCAAAACTTGATATAAAATTCCTTTTTTGTGCTATTCTGCGCCCAGAGTTTCAAACAATGGCGCTCACTTTTTCAAATGTTGATTTTTCTTTTACTTCCATTCATCCCTGCAATAATTCATCCCGTAAGTCGCTTATATGCTCAAAATGAAACGCACCACGATGCAGCTTTGCTCATTTTTGACTCTCATTGTGACTAAATACGAATGAAATTAAAAAAGAAAAACTGAAAATGAAAACTTCTCGAGTTCGTCTCCTTGCTGTGGGAGTTTGTGGGCTTTGCCTGAATAAGCACTGGAACTTTCCAGCATTTCTTTTTCCTCCTTATTTATTTTTTGTCTGTGTTGTTTTCTCAGTATTGCAATGCATCACTTGACATTACCCAAGCAAGTTTGAGCTGCAGCGCATCAGCTGAAAGCAATTTGGTCCGGAGCGCAGCTGCCAGGCGGATAAGACTTTCCTTCTTTCGTTTACTTTGAAATGTTCCTTTTTTTTCGACATCCAAAATACACAAGGCAGCCAAATTGCTGACATGTGTGAGAGGGGCAGCGAGACTCCTGCATTCTTTCATGCCCCACTATGCAAAACTCCACATTGTTTATTTAAAGAACACTGAACACTTTAGCACTATTAAGAAACATGTCATATAGTAAACTAAAGGTTTCCTCTCAGGAAAAATCCCTGTCAGTTTATTTTTCTTTTGCATAAAGTTATTTTAGTTTTGACTCACAAACTGACTGCATTCACAATTAGGCAACAGTGTTGTAGCTCTGCTCGGGATGCTAACTGGCTAGGTAAACCTGGAAGCAGGGTGATTATTTATGATGTTGAGGCGTGGATGGGTGAGATAGGAGGACTGGGCTGTCTCTCTCCCAGCGCCTCACGAGAAAAAAACACAAGAAAAGTTGGTGTTTCCTGGATAAAATTATATACAAAAGACATTAAGCCTGTCAAAAATATGTTTGGGCTGCAGCCTTAGCGTGGAGGATGTTTCCAGGAAAAAACAAACCATGAATCAATACGGCCTCAACACCTACGGCAGTGAAACGCAGCTCTCCCTGTGGCTTATTATGGGCTGCAGACAATTAAAGAGAGCAGCAAGAGCCTGCTTTTAATGCAAAATGAAAATTAAAGATGACAAGTGAGCACTGTACTTTGACATGCCATGATCTGAGTGGAAAACAGAGAGCAGGACCGAAGGGAAGGGGGGATGTAAGGTCTGAGAGACACCGAAAGGAGGGGAGGTGGGGGGGGGGAGAGAAAAAAAGCTGACATGTAAACCAGGGACGACAGTCAGAAGACGGCCTGTGCGTCAGTGCAGGAGAGGCGGTGTGTGGGAGGAGGGAGAAGGAGAGAGATGGGATGTGAGTGAGTGATGGGCCACCGGGGCCTCCAAGCGGCCCGACGCTGGGAACAGCTAACCTACCTTGACATGCGTAGGAAACCCAAGACTTCGTGAGCCCTCCGTCAGATAGGAACCACCCAGAGGAGCCCCGCCACAACTGTGTAGCCCGAGCCGCCGAGCGTCCTCTTTAACTAGCTGTGTTTAGATGAACACACGGCGGAGGAATGCTGCAGTGTACCTCGCAGAAAAACCACAAGCACAACAGAATTAGGGCGACGTCAACTTCCCAGGGAACTCCATGGGAAGAAGTTGCTGGAGTAGTAACTGCTGGATGGAGCCGAGTGTGTGTCTCTGCACTTCTTCAGTAAGAGTCGCCTTTGATGCTGCGAGCAGAACAGTCGAGATCTGACAACAGCAAAGAGTCTCTGAGGTGGTTTCGGGTCATGTTTGGTTTGCGGGTATCTGCAGTAGTCAGGACTTGACATCAGGAGCAAAGCGATGAGTTTTCGGTGACAAGGAGTGATGATCTGATCCTCATCTATCTTTTTCTGTCAGATAACAAGCAATTACACGTTTTTAAAAAACTAAAGCAAACCTGCTGATGCATCCACAACATGGATCAGACGCTCTTCACTCGTCAGCAGAGACAGATCGGAGACTTGAGCTGGACGTGTTGCTGTGAGACTTCGCTTGATCTGAGTCAATGAGTTATGACGGAGTGAAATCCCAGAACTGTGAAAATAAAAAGAGACAGGCTTCTTAGTCATCAATTATTCAGTGAAGACTTGCTACATTAAAAACAATGTGTTGACAAGACCTGAAGGATTAATCAAAGTGTGATCAAAAGGACAATATCACTAATAAAGGTTAAATGTGTCACAGCGTACCTTAATAAATGAAGCATGGAGCATCTCTGGTGCTACAGAAAAAAGTATATAAAAAATATTATAATGAATCATATTGCAGTCACAGTAATTGTCAAAATAATTGCCTTTTTTTTCACTCAGCAACAATCTGATGCCATAACACTGCCCTGAACACCTAAGAGTACAGTACAGTATATATACATATGGGTCTATTCCTGTTATTATACCCATGTGCCTATTAGGGTGCAAGAAAGAGGAAAACTAGCTGTGTGCAGTGTTACAGATGTATAAACAGGCTGCTAAACTACAGCCATAGTAATAAATAAACTCCAGTATTGAAAAATAAAATCAAAATGTGGTCATTTTTTAAAGAAAAAGACAGAAATCCCTACGTTACTTGGAAGTCTCAAGCCAAAAAGCAAACAAAACAGGGCAGACAATGACAGTTTTCACCAAAATCAGACTCTTCAATGAACAGATTAGCTCTTCTATTTAATTAGATGTTAAAGTAAGAACATAACATGAAATATTCAGAGGTGCAACATCAGCCACACTCCTAGCACACCCAACAAGCATTCTTTAAAGGAATAAGCCACCCCACTGTTCTCATAGATATACTTGCACATAATACTTTTTCCCTACTAGATGTTATATTTCTTCTTCTACCTATAAAAATGTCTGATTGTGTGAACACACTGACAGGACTGCTGCTTAAAGTCGTTGCGTACTGTGTAATCTACTCTGCTCTACTCTACTAAAAAAATTACAGTTAATACGACTTTGTACAGAAAATATTTTGATGCGTCACAGTGAGGAAAATACTCTACTCTACTCTACTCCATTGTACTCCACTCCATTCAACTCTACTCTACTCTGTATGTAGAATGGAACAGAGTAGACTACTCTATCCTACTTTACTTTACTCTGTTCCATTCTGCTGTGCTCTACTCTACTCTACTCTACTCTGCTCTTTAATCTACTCTACTCCGTTCCATTCTACTCTACTCTACTCCGTTCCACTCTACTCTACTCTACTCCACTCCACTCTACTCTACTCTACTCTACTCTACTCTACTCTACTCTACTATACTATACTCTACTCTTTAATCTACTACTCTACTCTACTCTGTTCCATTCTACTCTACTCTACGTTAATCTACTCTACTCTGTTCCATTCTACTCTACTCTACTCTACTCTACTCTACTCTACTCTACTCTACTCTACTCTACTCTACTCTACTCTACTCTGTTCCATTCTACTCTACTCAATATGACTTTTCACAGAAGATGTTTTGATGCGTCACAGTGAGACAACACATTAGTGAACATTGAATCACGGCTGGATTCCATTTAGCTGCTGTGTTTGTTCCTGCCATTGCGAACTCTCACACTGTCATGTTTTACACTTTAATAGGATGCAGCCATTATAAATCTTATTAACACCAGCTGCACTTTACCTACTATGGCAAGTCACAGCTTTTTACACAATCTGAACATGAAATTCAAAAACACAATCCTCTAACTGTGGGAACTGTGATGCAGCATAGATTTCACACTTCAAAAGTTCATGCAGAAGAAATATTTTAGTCAACTTTATGAATAATACTTTTGCCTGCACACGGAGCGCGGCGAGACAAATGAACATGTAAACAATCAATCACACGAAGGAAAGAATGAGCAGAGGGTGGATATGGATATACACTTGGCCATGATTTGATCTGTTTGGCAGGAGAGGAAGAAGAGCGAGACAGGGAAAATGACGAGGAGAGAGGAGGAGAGGAAAGGAGAAGGGAAGGGAAGAGGACTGAGAAGAAAAAGGATTGGAAGTTGGCACGCAGGGGAGAGGCTGTCTGCGGTAGACTTGTAAATAGCCGGAGGGACAGAGGGATGGAGGAATGGAGCTATCAGCAGAGAAGTGATGAAGGTCTGGGATCAGGCCAAGATAAACACAAGCCAGCCTAGAAGGAGCTGCAGCAACACACACACATTCATGAAGCACATACATGCACAAATGCATCCAAACGCTGCACGGCTGCACGGCACTTTATATCCATCATGCACACACACACACACACACCTGCAGGAAAATAAACAGCGCTTATGTATGGCTCCCCGACCGCAGCTTCTTGAGCGTTAAGCTGTGTGACAACAGGCCGGGCTGTCGTCCTGACATCTCATTTCATCACATACTTCACATTAGTCCATTTGCTCAGATACCACAGAGTAAACACGTAGTGAAAAGAAATGGTCGGAGTTTTATTTTTAAAACTTGTGGAATAAACAGACTTAGAGCGAGTCGAGCCTTCAGAAAACCCCTCTTATGTCTTGGCACAGAGAGAGAGAGAGAAAGGGAGGGAGGGAAAACTGTGCAATTACCATGAATTCTAAATGGCAGCTGTAGATTTAGTCATAAATGGTGGGAAGATATTTGTTGCTGCTCTGTGTCTTTCTGTTTTTGACTGAGCTTCATTTGCGTGCCGAGAAGCGAACGCTCTCCTGCTCTGTCTTGTCCTCAGCCGACCAACACCTTGAGCGAAACCTTTAAAAAAAAAAAACCCTGCTAAATATTATCTTAAGCGCTGCATTCAGGGGCAACGCTGAAGCGTGTCGGGCTGGAATGCAAAACTGCCATCACTCTGTCACCGAGCAGGTTCACGCTGTGAGGACCGAAAGCTTTGTGTGGGTGTGCTTGTGTGTCATTTTTACTCTGTTAAATTTCCCCTTAAGAAAAGAGCCTAATCCCAGTTGATGTGTGAATATGCTATTAGTGTGAATCAGTTATACTACATATAAAAAGAGCCCATCCTCAACAAATAAAAGTTAATGCAGAGGTTATTTAGAGAAACCACAATGAGTATTTTCATAATAGCTGGATTAAATGATTCTGTGACATTATGGCTAGACTCTGAAGCTCCTTTTATCTCTCAGATTTCCCAGCTTCTAACTGTTTTCATTCACTCATCCCTCTTTGATTTACCTGGATCAAGCTGTAAACATCCTCTCTACTGTGGACAAATGAGCAGTGGCAACGCACCAAACAAGTTTATTAACAGGAAATTAGTCACATTCTTGATAAAAAAAAACCTGATTTAATTCTCCTCATTTTTAGAAATATCCACAAACATCAAATAGGCAGGCAAAGTTAATTCACTGAAACACGGGGAAATAGTGCATCTTGTCATAATTTGACAAGCAAACACTTGATCATCTTTGTGTCTGTTACTCAATACTAAAACAAATGACACAAAAAGTGATTTTCATAATTAAAAAACAAGAAAAAAAAACACATGTTCACATGGAAAACTTTTATGACACCTTCAAAATCACAAAATTAGGATCAAGAGTTCCAGATTTGGTGCCAATAATTAGATCCTCCTTAGAGAGTGATAGGTGGGCCCCAATTTTGACATGTTTATACACCAATTAGCCACAACATCATGACCACTGGCAGGTGAAGTGAATAACATTGATCATATTGCTACTATGTGCTGTTCTGATGGAAAACCTTGGATTTTAACATCCGTGTTGATGAGACTTAGACACCCAAATAAACATTGTCCCACAACAAACACACTCCCTCATGCAAATGTAAATCCCAAATGTCACTGGATGAAAATGCACCCCACCACATGGAAACAACATCAACCAATCAGGAACATGTAGAGGAACATGACAATGGCCCAACATGTTGATTTGACCTCCAAACTTCCTACACCCCATTCTGATCAAGCATCAACAGGATGCAGTGGAACAAGTTTGATTGACAGAGGCCCCACTGCACAAGCCAGAGTACCCAAAGAATCCACTGCCAACGTCCTGGTTCCAGACCCCATAGGACACCCTGAGAGGTCCTCTTGTCCATGCCCAATGGTTCAGAGCATTTCTGAGCACATAAGGGACCAACACAATATTAGGCAGGTGGTCATAATGTTATGCCTGATAGCTGTATAAGTTAGAAGACATATAATAAGTGAAAAAAACACCATGGTGAAGCATTTCCACCTTGAAAATGCAACGCCTCAGAAGCAGGGATTTAGACTTCCTGTGTTTCATATGTAACAAACCTAAATAACCAATCCTGTCAACTTTTTGTCACTATTGATCTTCAGAATCTGGTTTGAGCATGTACAGCTCAATTACTCCAATATTACAACTTGCCATTGTGAAGCATAGAGTGTAAGTTTGGAGGAATTATTAGCATAGAAAAAAACTTATAAATATGTTACTCTGACACATTGTGATGAGTTTTTAGCAGTTAAATCAATGACCAGAGATGAACAGATTTTAAAACCTCTGACATCTCATTTCTGCTCTTCTCTTCAAGTGTGTGGCATTGCCATGCCAAGATCTAAAGAGCTCTCTGAAGCCTCCACAAAAAAAAGGTTGTGGATGACTACGAGTCTGGCAAGGGATTTAAAAGAGATCTCCAAATTATTTGAAATGAATCCCTCCACTGTAAAGAAAATCATCTACAAGTGGTGCGAATTTCAAAGGGCCGCCAATTTGTCCGGTACTGTCCGCCCCTGCAAATTCAGCCCTGAGAGCAAACTGAATTCTGCAAGGGCTCAAAGAGTGCTTGAAGATAATGTGAGGCCATCGAAAAGCTGAAGCTGAACCGGAAGTGGACTTTTTGTAACAGCTGTGAGGGGACTTTAGGGATTTGAAATAAAAATGGGCACTGCATGCATGAAAACCTTTGAAAGTGAAGGAATTTTGCACAGAAGAGTGGTCAAACATTTCAGCAAAGTGATGTCAGAGACTGAAGAACAACTATTTCAAGGGGTTAATTTTAGGATCTGAGGCCAAAGGTTACTTTTTACACAGAAGAAAGTCACATTTATTGATGTTTTTGTTGAATAAAAGACCGAAAAACCTAATTTTCCTTGCGGTTATGCTCAAGTATCACAATCAAACATTTACTCATTCAAATTAAAAATAGCCAACAATTTCTATGGGATGTGCTTTTTCACACGATCATATTTGCACTATCCAATTCAAAAGCAACAATGCTGCATCTCCTCTGTTTAAGAATTCATACAAAGCAGGTCTAAAGCAATTTTTAAATAGAATTCAACAATGCAACGCAGCTATTATGACATGAAATACTTAACTTAGGTCATACATGATATAAATGATAATGATAGGATGTGAATTCATAAAAAGGACTGCAAAGTTACATGAAATGAATTAATTTGAGAAATTTCATGCAAACATCTGAGATCTTATTTGTTCTGTAAAGGTGCCTGCATGACGCTTCTCAAAAAACACAAAGATTAAAAACAACAGAGTGAGCACATGCATGTGAGTGTGTTCTGGGAAGTTTATCCCTTTTGAAGCTCTCAGATTAGTAATCTCCATGAGTGCCGGTTGTGGACGGGAGGGGGGGTGGTGGAGGTACTTGTGACCTGGTGGGGTTTTGTGTTTTATGCTGCAACCTGCATGCCAGTTCAAAGCCGCCTCGTGCTGCATGAGGGGGGGGGGATGAGAGGACACATGAAAGCAGCACTCAGCAACATGCACCGTCGAAAAGATCACAGAGCCAAACGGCGAGGACCGACATAAACAAATCAAACGCACCTACATTTTTAAGAGTTTGTCCAATGAAGTGCGCCCACATGTCGGGGGCTCTTAGGGACATGGATGCAGCAGATGTTTCCAGAAGGAGGAGACTGTAGTGTTGCTGAAACAAAACTGGCAATATATTACAGAAAACGAGAGATTCTATGTTAATTTACTGGAAAAGATTTCAGATCGCACTTGATTTATGCATCTTTGTCGATACATTTGAGGGAAAAGTAGTTATGCAGCAATGGCTGGAAATCAAAAATTTTGTTTGATGTCTCCAAGAAAAAAAAAACATCTTCCAGCTATGACTGCTGGTGCTCATCTCCACTTCAAACATTCACTTTATTATGTCGAACGTGACGCCGAACAATGGGAATATTGACAGTCGTGTGTTGTGAACAAGCCAGGTTGTTTGAGTATTTTAGCGCGTCGGGCTCCCAGGCGGGCTGTAGCTCTCTGAAAGCCCTGTATTGTATTTCTTTCCTGTGCCAGAGCCCGTTTCCTGTGGCGGTGCCGTGTCAAACAACGATGACCCTCCGCTTCCTGCAAGTCGCATGGAGACGGGCCTGCCACGAGCCCTGGGCCCTCACCGCCAGCCACCGAACAACCTCCGAGCCCCCCACTCCCTTCGTCTGTCTGTTTTCAAGTCATTCCCTGCCTTAACCTTTCTGGATTTCACTTTTTTTCCCCTTGTCCCACCTCGTGTTTCCCCTAATTCCTTGCCTCCCTTTAAGTTCTTCTGTTTTCTTTCATTCATTTCTCTGCCTTCGTTATTTTCTTACTTGCCACCTCCTGCCTGCCCTCGTCTCCTTCACGTTTCCCTCCGTCCACACCTCCTTTCCTCCCTGCATCCCTTCTTCTACCCCTCCTCCCTTTGTCCCACTCTCCAGGTCAGAAGAGGGTCTGTCAGACGTTTCCTGTGCGAGCTGCAGCACCAGACCACACTTTGCGAGGGGATTTCTGCAAACTGCTGTCAGTAATAGGTATATACACGGTGCTTGGCTGCACAATGAAAACATACGATTTGTTTTTGGAAATAAGCTGACTGCTGGACTTGTCATCTGTAGGATAAAAAGAAACTTGTGGGAAAAATGCTGAGAACTTGCAGCGCATTACATCAACGCTCCATCTAGAATAAGCAAAAACAAAACACACAGCACGAGTATTTTTAGATATTCTTAATAAAAATCAAAGTGACAGCTGTCAGCCTCCTTTGTAAGTCAAGTTCTTGTGTTTCTGCGCTCTGAAAAAAGATGTTTTTCAATCACAGGCAGAAACCCCAGGGTCACATCTCTGCTTTGGAGTATGAGAAAGCTGTCAAATGCTGCATTACTATTGGTCCCTACAGAAATCAACCACAGGACAGGGGTTAAGCACTCAGCTTGCCCGATGCCTATCATGGAGCAAATCAAATCGTGACTACTAGTGTAGATTTTAAATGGTTGATGAACAAACTTTTATGGTAAATTCAACAGATGTCCCTCACCATGTTGTAGATCAACTTCAAGGGCTAAACAATGAATCAATTTAAAATCCATCCATCCATTATCTGTACACCGCTTAATCCTCTGTAGGGTCGCGGGGGGACTGGTGCCTATCCCAGTCGACTCAGGGGGAAGGCAGGGGACACCCTGGACAGGTCGCCAGTCTATCACAGGGCTACATGTAGAGACAAACAAGCACAATCTCAATCACACCTACGGACAGCATGTTTTTGGACTGTGGGAGGAAGCTGGAGTACCCGGCGAAAACACACACTGCACAGGGAGAACATGCAAACTCCACACAGAAAGATCCCAGGCGTCCTAACCGGGACGTGAACCGGGGATTTTCTAGCTGTGAGGCGACGCTGCTAACCACCGAGCCACTGTGCAGCCCTAATTTAAAATCATAATCGCAATTTCAAACAAGGCAGTTAGCAAATCACAAAGGCTGTAGTTTAAAATACGATGACACTCATGATGTAATTTCATTTTATGCAATTCGAGCGTATTGAAACTTTGGGGTACTGTTTATGCATCCTCATTAATCAGTGTAGTTCTGCTTTAGGCATGCATGCTGCAGTTCGACTTATTTCATTGCGACACTTTGTAGATTTTCCAGTGAATTGAACCCAGGGTTTAAATCATTGTGTTGATGGTTTGACAAATTCATGCCATCCTCCTTCTCAGGCTTCTTATGGCGTCTCGTGTTGTAAAGCTCCGTGACATTTCAAATAAAATAACGGACTTTTAAAAAATTCCCAAAATCTAATTTCAGTCTCTGTCAGACATTTTCGACCAATTCCTTCAGCCTCCGTGCACGTGTCTGTTCACGCTGGCACAGTCCTCCATGTTCCACAGGCCACTGAGTCTTTGAACGGACTTCTCACCCTCCTTCCACTCAAGGTCATGAGTACGCGTGTGCATGGACACGTGTGCCGGCAGCAATAACACGCTTTGCCGTGCATCTCTGAAAATGACTCCTCTGGTCTTCTTCCAGTCCAGGTCAGAGGCAGGAAGTGAGCGGAGAGAAAAGGAGGAAGCAGAAGCAGCTCTCAGGTAGTGACCCTGAACCTTGACCTCCAACCTCAAGCTGCATCGCTCCGACAAAACACTCTGACAAAACACAGATGTGCAAATACGGCCCGAAATACCTGATGTTGCTAAGATGAGGAGATGTTTAATACTTTTGATCCTATTATTGGGAAACTGAAAAAAATACATGAAGTTCCAATGTTATAATTTATCTCTTTATTATCTGACAACAATAATAACAGCATGTTGCGTTTGTTCACTTATTACATTTACAGAAGTGGTCAGAAAGCAGTATGGATTCATGGACTTTGTTCACACAATCATCCATCCTTCTTTCCTTTATCGAACTGTTGGACAATGTTGGAGGTACAGTTGCTGAAAAAAACTGTTTAAGCATGAGCCCTGTCCAAACCCAACCCTCAGACCGTACACAGTTAAAGGTGCCAAAACCAGCATCATTAATGTTGGTATTCGCACCTGAGAGATTTAAACCCTTGAAATGTTAGCGATGTATCAGCGGTCACAAGTGGTCAAGCTGTTCTTGGACAGAGCTCATGACTTTGGAGGGTGACTGATGTTCTGCCTCACCAGCTCCAGAAGAATAACCTGCTGCCATATTTGGCAGGCTCCAGTTTTCCCTCGATGGCTGGGTTGGGCTCGGGACGTGGTCTAGAATGGTAGGGGTTCTCTGGGAGGGGACGCGAGGTCGCCACTTTGGTTACCTATGAAAGCAACGAACATGCAACTTGTCAAACACAGTAATTGCTTCTCTTGCAATTATTATTAATACACTGGAAAGACACAAGATAGGTACTATAATTGTTAGGGAATTCTGCAGATACTATACTGTACCATTCTCTGACTTAGAGGTAAATATCTGTTGCTAAAAATCTGAGAGATCAATTAATATTAAAATAATAAGCAAAACAGTTTATCTTCTAATGCAAAGTAGTTTAAAATCAATGATCTTATCAATATAAATACATTCCATAAGAGCTATAATAATTAGTCGACTAATCAATATTGGTTGACAGAAAGTTATCTCCAATTATTCGGATAATTTCCTAATTTTCCAAATAAAAATTGCCAAAAATTCACAAGATCCAGCTTCTCATGTGCGAAAATTTGCTGCTGTGAAAGCAAAGTGGACAACCCGAGCTTTTGGACTTTTGATCAAGCCAAACAAGCACACTGAACACGGGATAACAAGCAAAATAACCATGATGCATAAGGTCTGAACTGCAGCCTTGTCCATTTTCTTTATCTGTCTCTGGCCTTTACAGCTCTTCCCTTATGTCATGTTTTACATCATCTCCACTCTATTTTTGCCAGCACATCCCACATCTTCTAACCTGTTGCTTCCATACTTTAAATTTTTCAGTATAGCCCTTTTTTTCCACTGTCTCTCATGTCTTTCTTTAAGACTGGACATCTCCCAGACAAATTGTGCTGCTCACTTTTCAGTCCAATCAACCTTTATCAAAATTCAGTATAGTTCCATCATCTCAAGTATATAAAGTAGTTATAGATTTGTTCCATGAGCACATGGAAAAAATGTACCATACAATGCAGAGAGTCAACCTGGATATTTTTTTAAGGTAAAGTCAGATTTCTGTTCTTTTGTTTTCCTGCTCACCTGATTTGATGCTGTGAACAACAGCTCAAGTGCAAAATGGCCAAAAAGCTGATTACAGCCATTCACAGATTTTCAGGTTTGTTCAAGTGTCTTTTCAAAGACTACATAAATAAATATCCAAACATCTATTATCAAGATCAGTTTTGGTTGTGTTTTGATTGCTCATACTTAATTAGTGCTTGCCAGTTATATGAAGGCCCTTAAATATGTCAATTTATGGAAAGAAAAACCAATACAGCATAAAATACATGATTTGCCTGCTCACAACTAAAGCTGAATGAAACCACTACGCAGATGCAATCAGAGCCTCTTGCACAGCCCACAATCAGCAAGAATAGAGCCCATCAACCAAGCTGCTCGCATTGTAAATGCACAGTCGATCCTTTACAAGTCTCACCTTAGACAGATCTCCCAGGTCAGGTCTCTCCCACCCCAGTTTATCAAGGACACAGCTGTCGAAAGCTTGCTGCTGTTTACGGCAGTGGCGCAGCTCTGCCAGGTTTGTATAATCCAGACAGGTCCAGTACTGTGTGAAGGACTCGGCACAGTTCCCCTTGATTTGCCTAAAAGGCACAGACAGACATAGGAATCAGAATCAAATATGCAAGAGTAGAATTATAGCAGTCAAGAATATGTAGTTGTGATGCATGGGCTGGAAATCTCACCACATAATCTCACAAATATCAAGAAGATATTTTAAAAGCTCAGATTCTGGGGGTAAAAATGGAAGGGATACTAAAGGAATAGATAACATAGAAGTTAAAGATTTATAACACAACTTATATTTTTATTTGCCAGACATGTTCAAATTCAAAATTCGGACACTAAATGATTTAAGGAACTTTCATTTACTCATGGCTACTTGACTTATGACTTGTCAGTTTCCACTCGTTGATCCCATTTGATCGCTATGGGCAGGTTTCCATAACAAGAACTATGTGAAAGTACCTAAAAGTGGCTGGCAGTTGCCAGAAACACCAGAGAATCAAACCAGGCCCCTGGTGCAATTACAATTTTTCTCAAATCTGTCCTCATTATAATAATTGCAGGTACTTCTCTAGAGGTCATGTGTTTTTTTTCTTCCTTTTTTTTCCAACCAAAAACACAACCTGTTTGATACACACTCACAAAAGCGCCATAGTTACTGCATAGACATCAGCACAAAGCTCAATCTAAAACTCTCAGTAAACACAGACACAGCAGTTAAGAGTGAAACATGCCAGACCACTTTCTTGAAGTTTAATAGACACAATAAGCTTCATGAGTAAATTATTCATGTTCTAAAACTAAATGCCATTAGTTTTTTTTCCACTAAAGAAAAAAAGATTACATAAATTACACAAAACTGCTCTCAAGAACATATTTTGTTAGGTTTAGTTGATTTGGAATTTGAAAAAGAGGCTGAATCTCATTCAGTAACTATAAAAAAAAAACTGTTATGAAATAAAAATGAATGTATCCCCTTAACATCCTCCTTTTTTAAACTTAAAACTAAAAACTTGAAAACATTTTGTCTGTTGAACTCTGACAGTAAAAACTGTGTGTACCACTTATTAATTCAACAAGAATGTGACCTTACATAGGACAGAGAAGGTCAGAAACTCTGGCTCTACTGTGTACACACTGTTGTTACAAAGTAAGAAACTATTACTGCGTCTGCTGCTATTGTTTCTTTAGTATTAGTATCCTAAAATGATTTACGCTGTTTAAATGTGTGGATTTGTGCTTTCAAACAATGACTCAGATGGTATTCAAAATACAGTGGCAATATTTTTATGTGGCCTGTATTTGGCTACAGTGAGTGTTAACAGGTTAAAGCAAAGTGAAAACAATACATTAAAAGGCTTTGCAGCATAAATATTCACTCAATAAGACAAATACAAATTATCCAAATATATAAACAGCTGCTTGATTAATACTCTGACAAACTATGTTTACACAATGGAACATGACTCTTCAGATATCTGGCAACATCTGGGAAATTTTGCTTTCATAGAAGTCCAGTTGGTCATCGTGTTAGGCATAAACAGACCATAAAAGTGCAAGATGATCTTTGTCATAATGCCCTACAGAATGTCGGTCCTACCCACAGGCTATTGCACAAGTTATGCACTCATAATTCTCCCCATTACAATAAAAAGTGGAATACTAACAACAACACTTGTATATTTTCATCCTGAATTTCCTGAATATCTTGCAGACCAGTTACACCTCAGAGCATCCAGCAGAAGCATTGTATGAAAATCCACTTAGGACAACTTTGCTATAAATATCTACCCTTAGTCTGGACCAGAATCAGCAAGTTATCTTGAACTTCATCTTACTTCTTCTGTAAAATCTGCTTGCTCACCTCAATCCCACAAGCTGTAAAGAAACTTAATTATCACTACCCTGTTCTCTCGTACTCTTGCATCACTAGTTTTAAATTACTCTTCATTATTTAACTGACATCTACATCTGACCTCCACCAAAAGACTATAAAAGCTAATGAGCAGGACAAGACATAGAACAGGAAACTGCTTGACTCTGAAATCATCTGTGTAAACTCAATAACTTTAACCTCTGGAAGAACAACTGCCCAGCGGCAGTAGTTGCAACCTCAGAGCATATTTGTGTCTATTACTCAGTAAGAAATGCAAAAACTCTTGTCCGCAGACCTCTTCTGACCATGGTTTCACTTGGATTGGTAAACTCTGCACTTTCTGTTGGCTCCAGCGTTCAGCCACATCTTCAATCACTCTCTGACCACAAGCACACTACTCAGTTTTGCAGATGACAACATTGTAGACGTCTACAGTAATTATTCTGCTTTTTGACATTTTCTGTCAAATGTTATCAGACTTTTTTTTTAGCTGAGGCAAAAGCGAGAAATCATATGTTTTACCATGCCAAACTATTCAATTACAGGATCCAAGGACACAACGCCTGCATCATTAACTTCAACAACACATTATTAATTCCTTTCCTGTTTACATATACTTTTCTGCTTACATATTTAGGTATAGCTTAATATTTTTTATTGAATCTTATTAAAATCATGACACTATGACCGTTACAGTCAACTGGCTGAGAAAACTGCGTCTGTTTATACCAGGAGTATTTGCCACCAAATGTATAGAAAACCCAGAATGTGAGCTACCTGAAGAAGTTGAGAGCACACTCATTGACTTTCCTCCCTTCTTCTAGACACTTCCTTGGGTCCTTCTCCTCCCAGCGGCAGAGCATGAACTCCTTGTTGGGTTTGTCACACTGGGCGCCATAATGGTGGGCAGCAGCCTTCAGCACTGCAGATGACACATTTACCTGGAAAGAAGAAGAGTCAAAAACAAGGAAAATAATTAGACTGGTCAAAAAACATTTCAATCACCGAGTAACAGATACATTTAGAAAAACAATTTAATTGTTTGAAGAATGCAGTTAATGTGTGTACAGAATGATACTTGTCAATACGTAAAAATGAATGCATCCATTTTGCACACCTCAAGCGTGGACACTGAATCAGTTTATGTTGTGAAGTATAACTGGGAGCACCCGGACCTGGCTGCTTACGCTGGTCTTTAGTATATATGGTCTCAACTGCTAAGTTGATCTTAGCTAAGTAAAATCCTTAGAGTGGATTTTTCATGTGTTGCACCACACAAATGTAAGCATAGTCTAAACCTGGTCTTAGCTACAGACCAGTTGTAAGCTTCGTTGATGCAACCAGCCCCTGGAAACTACAATTCTAGCTCTTACAGAGTAAAGTGCACATTGTAACATGCTGTGTCTTATTCAGTCCACTCACAAGCTGTGGCTTAGCAGCAATAGCAACAATGAAAACTGTGTATGAGGCAGCTATGAAGTCTGAGCATATTTTTGTTTTTTTGGAGGACAACCCTTTGTTTTTCTCTCTTGCAGGGTGTGTTACCAAATGCATGGATTGCGCTGATCCCCAATAATTCTTTAACTATATAAATGATGAAATGTTTTCCAAAATTCATACTGTGTTAACAAAAATTCTAGTCTCACACACAGAAATCATTATTGCCCATTTGTATTTGTTTAAGTTACACATGTTTGTTTTCTTTGGTCAAGAGAAAATAAAAACTATTTGTAAGGTCCTGGAAACATAACAGATTGCTTAATTTAAGTAAGAGCTGGACAGACACAGGTTGTTGTCAACTTTCACCTGACTTCCAAGGACAAGCTCAATGTGCCAAATAACACTGCTAACTTAAGCCAGACAGAGAACTGTTCTGAGGCAGTCGTTACATAGTTGCTGCCTTCACATGAATAAACTAAAGATTTAATATGAACTGTGAAAAGTGTGATACAAAGATTATCAGACAAAGTTAATGCTAACGCTATCTGATGCGGTCAAGGTGGCTATCCTAATGATGTCAATACGTTAACCAGCTCCACACTGATATATTTAATCGCAAATACAACGTCTCCCGAGGCAATGCAACTAACTTACACCACTGTGAAGGCAACTAACGCCAGCTGCGGCAGTTAACAGCTACTGATGCATACAACCATAGACAACAGCTAGCCGGCTAGCTTGCTAGTTAGCTAGCATGTCCTGTCTTGGTATGTTTCTCATTCAAGCTGAACAAAAACCGCGGCTCACCTCGTCCACCTTCAGCTCCTGCAGTGTGGGCACTTCCAGCGTCGTGGGCATGGCTGCGTCCTTGTACTATAAAACAAAAGCAGAAAATCAAACACCACTGGTGAAAAACATTCAAGGTCCTCGTCGGGCTCCAGGACGAGCGACGAGGCCGCGAAGAAGGTCAGTTTACTGCGCCTGCTTCTGTCAGCCGAGAGGCGCGCTTTGATGACGTAAGCAAAGAAGCGACGAAGTGGCAGTCGCATGCGCACTTCACGACCAATAAAAGAGAAGAAAACAATTCATTTTGGATTAAGTTTTTTATTTTGTACACCTTTTACGTAATGATAGTTCATTTTAAAAAATCTTAAAACTGTAAAAGTATAACAGACAGATAGTTTTCATGCTGAACCACACACGTGTTGCCATAGTAACGTGACACTTTCGTGTTGTCTTGTTCAGTCGGTACTAAATGTGATGTTTGTATGTTTATTTCTTTTACAAAGAAGAAAAGAGCTTCAGAAGGTCGGTATTTTAATGGAGCTAATAGGAAGCAGTTACAAAGGAGATATCAAAAATGGCAGGTAAATGAAGATTACTGTTACATGGACATAGATGTAAGTTAAACTTTGAGGGGGACACATAAAGCAGGGATCTCTGCATCCTATCCTTTGGGGAATTTTCAGTATTAAGCACTGGATTTCCTTCATTCTAGTTCCCTTTTAATATAAAAATTCTGTATTGCTTCCAAATATTTCCTTCCTCTTTGAATGTGCATGTGGCAGCTATTTATGTCAATGATAAATTAATTTATTTTAATTAATTTGTAAACACATGGAGTATATTTGCTTATGTGTGTTTCAGCAAGATCTCTGCTCCATTCAAGACTTTCTGCACATTCAGAGCATATCCGTGTTTGGTATATTTAGGAAAAAAGACGAGCCCCTGATAGAGGATTTGTTGTGTCTATTTCTAAAGATTATAACAGTTAAAAAAAAATAGAAGTCCTCTGCTTCTACAATTGTACTTGTCCTAAATACTAAGGGTAGATGCGTAATCTGGGATTGATTTATCGTGATCTAACTACCTGGAAAGTTTTGGGTTTTTAAAAAATTGACAAAGCATTATGTGGCCATTTTTTCTCTCCACCAGGATGGAAGGAGAAGGAGAGTACACCTTTCCCACAGATACTAAGTATGTAGGACAGACGAAAGATGGGATGTTCCATGGCAAAGGAGTGCTACACTTTCCAAATGGAAGTAAATATGAAGCCATCTGGGAAAACGGCATCGCCAAACAGGTGAGGAGCTCTGTGTGTGTGTGTGTGTGTGTGTGTGTGTCCCTGCATGCATGTCAGAATGTTTGCGTCCCCGCGCATGCCTCTGTGTGTTTCACATTGGTTATAGTTGATATTACATCTGGTCCTTTTTAGCAATCACTCACCGTTATTGTCATAGTAATTAGGTTTCTCTCATTTTTTCCTGTAGAAGATTTAGTCTCTTCTGCTCTGATGCAATATTTCATGGGCTTTGCCACAATGGCGATCTCTCCAATTATTATCATCACTGCAGATGTGGTTCATTTGAAATGATAGCAGCTCTGAACCATGACTAACTTTGGCCCAGGCTATCCTGCACCTGCTTTCTATGCCAGCCCAGGAAAAATCTACATCTATTCAAAACCAGACCTATAGCCGTCCAATAAACCCAGAAATCTGAACTCTGGAAATGACATCTGGTAGCTCACAGCTCATTCTGCAACTTTTACCTCTTCCTCCAACCATGCTTCTCAGGCTGTGGGGAGAATATCTACTTTCATATTCATCTGTTTTGTACTTTCTTTGATTTTTGTGTTTTGAAATAATACAGAGATTTGTAGCTCCCTGTGATATTTTTTATTGTTATTAATCCATCTGTGATAATTAACAAGCATTTTTAAATACTGAGAGCCTAAAAGAGAGATTCATTGTGCACATAAATAAACAAGATAACCTAAGATTCTATTCATACAGATATTTTAATAAAAATGTTAGCATTCATGTGTAATGATCCCTGCAAGTTTTACATTTAAACATTACTCAAATGTGCTAAAAGATAAAAGGAACATTACAATCATGGTATAAAATGCAAACCTGGTGCAGGTTAATGGAAATTTGCCTGCACGGCAAGAGGAAATCAGTGTTATTTGTTACACCTGTACTTCTCCTGCAGTGACAGGTCTAAATTTATACCGTGGAAAAGGTCTTTTACATAAAACTACTCCTCACTTTAATATTGTGCTTCACCCTAATAGGCTTCTCTTCTCTTCTCTTCTCTTCTCTTCTCTTCTCTTTAAATTTGTGCTTCATACTCTCCCAACTAAATATGGATCCATGTTATCTGTGTTATAAAATCTGACTTAATGCCAATTTTGGTAACTGCAAAAAATTAAAAAATAAATAAATAAATTGAAAAAAAATGTCATTGTTATGAGTCCAGTGCGCAAAATTACTGAGGATGTATGCTCTTTTAAAAGATGCATTTTCATTCTCAGTAATTCCTCAAACACACACACACACACACAGTTTTTCAGTTAATTCAAAATACCAGAAAAGACATGTTTTTCTACTTTCCCCAGCGATACATATCTGTGCAGACAGTTTGGGTTTTATCTGCTGAGGTTTTGAGATATCCATCTCTGAGAGTTCCTCCTCGACCCAAAGACAATGGAGGGAAATTTAAATTCTTTCGTGGGGCCGAAAAGCACTGAGAATACTGACATTTGAAAACCTCAACAGCAACTTATCTCGCCAGAAACCACGTCTGAAGTATGCAGGATAACCCCCAGACCTCGCATTCGATAGTTTTCGCTGGAACTACTCTCTATCAAAGGAATCCTCCCAGTGAGACCTGTCAGCAGTGAGGACTGTGCATTATCTTCAGTAACAGGGGCATTGTTTCTGCTCTGGGGTTTTTGACATTTTTGAAAGCGCTGTGAGGAGCACAAATGAAATTGTTTACTAGTTGTACACGGGTGGCAGAGGAGGCAGATGTCCCACATTTCTGGCACAAAAAATTGAAATTATATGTCAAGTATTCTCATTGTGCTTCCTCCCAAGGGGTCATTTACATTTGCTGACGGTCTGCAGTATCAGGAGAAGGACTGGGACTATTGCGACGGTTACGACAGACGCTTCTACAGTGAGAGGTGCAACGGCCTCAGACCAGCAGGTTGGAATTCGTTTCTCTGTTTGTGTATTTGCTCACAGGTTCTTCTAAATCCCACTCCTAGGCAAGCATACACATCATTTAGCCTAAAGCCTAGGAATAAAAGACACTGTTAATAAACTGAGATTGGGAGAATGTGATAGTAAGAGGAACACCACCAAAAACCATGAACATTTTTTCTTTGTGAGTGCCTTTCCCACATGGTTAACTGTGTGATTTTAATTTGAAGAGCTGTTTTTATTCAGCCCTTGTTCCAGATTTTTGTTTTACCAGGCAGGTAATCTTTTAATACTACTTCATGAGTCAAGCTCTACTTCCATCACTGGCTTGGTGGAAATGGTGGAAGTCATAAGCCAGAATCTCAGCAATAACCACTGAGTCACTTCTCCAGCTAATAGTATTGGTTTTAATAGTTGAAAAAGAAAGTCATTCAATTCAAAACAACCATTCTGTTCATACAGGAGAATCTCAGATGACTAACGTTCATCCTCCACGAGTCGTTCCTGAAGGATGCTACGACTGTGGAGATGGTTTCTATGATCCCACTACGAGAGTCGTCACTTCCTACGCTGGCAGATTCCTCAGAAATGCAGGTAAGACAGAAAATATGCTGTTTAAAGAAGTTTGGATCATTTAATATAATTGTTTGCTGCAAATTAATGTGCACCTTTCAATGTGGATATATTCTGTGAACTATACTTACAGCGTGAGGTTAACATGAGTATTACCTGCTTCAACCCACATATATTAAACAGGGTTACCTGCATCAACCTCAGAATCTTACTTTTTTCACTGTTTGCATCCAGTTAGTTTGTGCACATTTCTTTCCATCGACCTAATGCCAAATTGGCCCCATCAGAGTGTTGAGTAATATCCAGGCATCGCAGCTCGCCGTGCCAAGGTAAATTGCGAAGATGAAAGTCGAGAGCAAACACAAATTTCCATTTCAAATTATGTACACAAATTCTTATGTCCAGCGAAGCACCTTCCAGTGATGGATTGCTGTGTGTTAAATGTATTTATTTAGAAACCGAATAAAGCGGCACCATTAGTTTCTATAATTGACCATGACTAGAAACAATGTTAATTCCAGCAATCATGTTGCTGTTGATGTAATCTTTGTTTTGAAGCTGCAGTACACAACTGCCTTAGTATGTCTGCAAAGAACATGAATATCTCACCTAATAGTGTTTGGTGGAGTTTCTGAGGGTTGACTCATTATGTCACATTGTTCCAAGAGGTAAACATAAAGAGACACAGAGGTTGAAAATGCTGCTTTATTTAAGGTATAGGACATGTTCAGGAAGTTGTGTTGCCATCGTAGTATCTCTGTGTAAATTCACGTCCACTTTTTAACAACTCGACTTTTCTGCAAACTGCCCACATTGGCTTAAATTTTAAAGAGAAAGACTTTAAGTTAATTAAGTTAGGGATTTCATGAGCTGTGTAGGAATATCTGCTGATGGAGTATAAATACTGGTGGTGGATGAGGAGGAAGAAGAGTGATGCTGAAGAAACTGGAGGTGGAGGAAGGTTGCACTGACAGCAGCAGAAAATGGAACAGTTGGCTTCAAAATGAGAAAGAAGTTGTGGCAAAATGTGACTAGTTTAACAGAAGGAGGAAGGCACCCAGAGAATGTAAATAAATAGCATTAGATAGTATTTCTGATTGAATTATGGCTTGAAGCTTCACTGACACCACTTTCAAGCGAGGTCAAACTCTCGCATTGAATACATTTCAAGTAGGACCTTTTATCTTTACCCTTTAAAAAAATGCAACACTAAGGGCATACAGAGGCTATAAGGGAAGGTTTTGGTAACAATGAACCCAGGGAGTGATGTTAAATGGATTATGCCTGTATTTTCTGATGGGAGATTACTTCTTCATGTCATATGATAAACGTGCCTCTATAGGCAAAACCAGACATTTCAAATGTTTTTTTTTTCTATTGTTATTTGTGAAGAGTGGAAAATTGAAGACACATTTTTCCACTGAGTGAGTGCCCAGTCTGGAAGTCCTGATTTGAAGTGAATGCAGTTTGTCAGGTGTCCAGAGAGCAGATTTTTACATCACTACACTATGTTAGGCAGTTAGATGATGTTGGATGAGGGATGGCGATATTGAACTTTAGTATATATAAGAAGTATTAGCATCAAACTGTTCCTAAGGCTTTAGAAGTAACAAATACTCACTATGCAGAATGTTTAATTTGAGAATAAAGTATTTAATGTTATTTGATTTGAGTTATTGATGCCTTAAAGTGTTAAAAAAAAGATGATTTTAATGACTTTATTTACTGTTGCTTGGTTTGTAAATTCCCCTTAGAGATCAATAAAGTCTGAACGTACAATAAACTAATAATAATTATGTTTTTTGTTGATTATATTTCGTATTTTGAATCTGAATATGCAAAGTAATTTGTTTTAAAGTTGTCAAATAAACGTTAAAAGTGCAATATCAGCCTCTGGATTGTAGTGAAGTCGAAGTGTAAAGTAGTAAAAAATTGGCAATGTTCCATAAAAGTACAAGTAAATCAAAATTGTACCCGAATATAGTGGTAAAAAGCACTGGTCATCAGACGACCTGTTAGTTGGTCCAGGTTGAAATATCTCAACAGCTACTGAATAAATGCTTTATACAAGCATTCGTGGTCCCTGGTGGATGAACCCTACTGACCTTAGTGACCTTAGGACTTATTCAGAGCTGATATCTCAGCTATAAAGTCTGTAGTCTTGTAATCTTCTAACCGAACAAGCACTGCAAAGTATCTTAACAAACTGCTGTGATGTAAACTCTTGCAGAACACTTGAAATGTTGGTTTTAATTTTAGAAACCCACAAAGCATTCAAAACAGGCTTTTCCTGGTACTCTTTCGCTGTTAAATAAGACAAAGTCCAGCCTCAGCAGCTGGATTCTCATCTAATGATTTCCAAATCTGCTTTATTATACAGTTTTTGTTGTTTTTTAATTTTACAATACAAATGCTAACATGTGTCAAGATCTGATTCCTGGCAGAAGTTAAGGTATGACTCACCAGGTCCCTAAGGTA